>JADDOH010000617.1:0-367488 GCA_016648135.1 Agrypnia vestita | reverse complement strand
AATTTGTCCCCTAGTGAATACATGGCTTTAGATTTGTATCGTAAACACTTATTAAATACCAAAAGACATCGGAAGAGTTTTTTAATGTATCTTGTGATTTGAGGAATTGAACCAATGATTATTAAAAGACACTTTCGTCCATAAAACTTAGTTCAGAGATATTAAAAAAAAAATAATCCCACCATTGACAGTATAGTGAGAAATTTTTTATCGGCCTTTTATAACCATGATGAAACACGGGTGGTCTTTATAAGGCCTACTTATTTTTATAATTTCATACATTTTTTTTACAACAATATTTATTATTATTATAAACTTTCATTTAGTGTTTTTCAATTTCATTTCAAATTTTCAACTCGCGACATACCGAGAGGCATTGTGATATTACAGTGGATATAAGAATTATTATAAATCAAAATTTATATATTTTAAAGCCTGACAGGTAATGACAGACATCTACCCACATTTCGTGTTTAATATTGTCATCCATTATGATACAAACATATGTCATGTGTCATGATGTCAAACATACTTTAACGAAATGATAAACAGAAGGAATTGCGCACTGTCCGAATGAATCCCTTACAAAATATGCTCTAGAACGCCCCCACAGCACTCTTGGGATTATCTACAACATTCGGGAGACATCCGGAAGCGACGGGAACATTCTCGCAAACAGAAATGCGTAGAAGTCTCGGAGATTCGAAAAGCCAACATGTTTCTTATAAAAGGGAGGAACCAGTGCCGTGGCGCTTCGTGTTTGCTTGAACCGGCGCGATATTAGCGACAAACTGCAGCGATCGGCGTGGCCAGCGCAAGTGTAAACCGAGCGATAGTAAATTAAGCGAAGTACTTACTTACTTACAAGCGATAGTTGAACGGAGTTTTCTCGAATGCGTTCATAGACGAAAAGTTCAAATTGCGAAATAGTGTGAATTCGAGATTAGTGTTTAAATTTAATTGATGTCCAGTGAATTGATCATAATAATCAATAAATCGTTAGTTAATTTCCAGTGTTTTCATATGCCTCCCACGGCCAATATTTACATCCACGACACGCTATATTTTATCTCCCGTCAAACCTCCCAACCCTTATATTGGAGACGTGTATGGAAGTCTTTGTGTGGTGGCCACAGGGCTTACGACCTGTGTGAGCTGGCTTAAGTGATAATTTAAAACAATGCAACGTCCACACATTATCCTTTTTTTAAGTTGTATATATGTTCTAAATCTGTATTCTTTCAAATATCTGAAGGTACTATGCTAGAGACATCTGTGATCCTCGCATAGATTTTGCCTCTGTGATGATACCTCCTCCATATTATTAAAAAGTAAAAAAAACATTCTTCAAAATGCGTATTATGATATTCTTCATAAATACTTTTAGCAATGGGTGAAGAACTTCATAAGGATATTTCTTTAATATTCCCCGAAAAATAACAAATTTGAAACATTCCGTAACGAAAATTTGGAACAATAATAGTGTACTCGGGTGTATTTATTAGGGATGGGTCGTCGACGTATTTTCCGTCGACGAAACGAGACCGTCCACGTCCATCCATCGACGAGACGATCAACTAGTTGAATTCGTCAACTAGTTGACGCGTCAACTTCGTTACGCGGACGTCGCGGACGTTCTATCTAAACATCGGGACGATGGTCAACTGTCTACGGTTCAACGCGACGCTTCTCGACGGCTCAACCGTTGGCTATTTTTATGACGTTAATTTTTAAAATTTAAAGAAGTTCGAAGGAATATAGTTTCGGGGAAAGTAAAACCGCTACTTGTGCTTAGATGTAAAAAGAAATATTTTATTATTTATTTTTTTACGCACATTATAGGCTTTTACATATTGTTTTATATACTTCTTTCTATATATAACAAAGAAAGAAGTAGGTATACACAGCAATATCAGGTGTTAGCAGTAAAATATAAATATAAACTACATATATAAGCAGTGAAAGTATTGGGTATAAGCATTAAAATGTGAGTAAATAAAATGGATTTTGATTTTGTGTAATTTTTTTGCGTAATAAAGGCACCAGTTATGAGGTGCGGTAAAAAATACTTTACATTTATTTATTTTCTATAAATTTATAAATAAATACATAATTTAAAAATACTTTACATTTGAGATGTTATATAGAAATTTATTGAAGAATACATCTTTCAAAGTCAGGCTTTCACTTTGTGGTGACATTATTAATAAATAAATATATCTGTATTATTTGTCAACTTTAGTTTAAGGCTCAATCTGAGAAAACGAACATTGTTTCCGAAACATGTAAAAAACCAATAAAAAGTGGTGTAAACAAAATTATAATAGATTTATTTTTTTATCTATAAAGTTGAAAGTAGGGAATTTTTAATAAAAATTAATTAAACTTAAATTCAAGATTATATTACATATATAATAATTAATGTTGGACTCCTGAATAAGGACCATAGTTAGGTAAAGAAAATTTTATTCCCTACAAGTTTGTTTATCATTTATATGCTAAAGTTGAAAAGTAAGGAAATAACACAATAATTAAATTTTTGCATCCCTTTTCAGGTAGATATAAGAAGTCGAGATCGATCGAATAAAATATTGATTTTAGGAAAATATCTAGCCGGCCTGTTAATTAATAATAGTTCAATAAAAAATAAAATAATTAAACCGAATTGTTTTATTTTATACAGCGTAAAATTGGGAGTTCACCGAATCGTCGCACGTGACATCACAAAAAATCAAGTAAAAAAATAATAGATAATACAGTAGCCGGCAAACATCTTGAAATTCTGCGGCGTAGTGGGGGGACGTTTGCGCATCTACCTTTCTACCAACGAGACCCAAATTTCGTCTTCTGCGCATTCCCCCACTTAGCCAAAGAATTTCATGAAGTTTGCCGGCAACTGTAGCTTATTAAGCCTATCTCGCCCTACGCATGTATTCAAATTTCAAATCTCTAGTCATAGTTCGTGTACACAGATCTGCACTCTATGGTAGCCGTCTATGACGTCTATGGCATCTACAAGTCGACAGCGAGACAGCGAGAGATGAGAGAGAAATAAACGGAGACGTTTTGTCTTGCTCTCGCTCGTTGCTTTACATTGCGTTAATCTCGAATCGTCCACCGACCACGGCGTCCGCTGTCCACCGTCTACGAATTCAACTAGTCCATGCGATAAACGTAAACGGTCGACGCGTCGATGCAACGTCAACGGTTGATTTCAACTAGTCCGTCCATTCAACGCCCATCCCTAGTATACACATGAATAAGAAAATCCTGCCACCTGGTGACAATTGTATCCGAAAACGATCCATCACTGTTGCAAGGAAATGAAGAATGTAATTGAATTTTGTTTGCGCACATTGCTTCTAAAATTTCAATTTAGCCGTGACTTAATATATCTTCCTCGTCCCACTTTATGTCTTCTTCTCAGTCTAGTATATCTGCCCTAACTGAGCAAACACAGTCTTCTTACCTGCTTCTAATACGCAAACTTACTGCTATCCTTTGCTTTATTTAATGCGACATCCAACGAGGTCATTTTTTGGACGTAAATGTAGGTACTGATCTATTCTGAATATTTTTATTTAATTATTCTTACCCCAACTTGAAAGGAAAATTTTGAGGCGTGTCTTCGGACCGGTCCTAGAAAATGTACTTTGGCGCAGACGTTACAACTGAGCTGTATACTCTGTTTAAGGAGCTAAACGTCACAAAATTTATAAAACTGGTAAGATTTCGGTGGCTGGGTCATGTGGAGAGAATGTCCGAGCATCAAGCACCAAAGTCTCTGCTGAACTCAAGGCCGATAGGGCGAAGAAGCTTAGGAAGGCCAAAATTAAGACATATCTGCATAGGAGCTTCTAAACTGGAGGGAGCTGGCTCTAAACCGAGATGAGTGGAGGAAGACTCTTGAGGAGGCCAAGACCCACCAGGGGTTGTAGAGTCAAGAATGATGATGATGATTCTTACCTCAACACTCAAAAATAGATAAATATGAAAATATCTGTCAAATGTTAATATTTCTCCCACTGTGACGAAAATATTGTCTTTGATTTAATATTTGAACTTTTTGAATAAAGAAATGAATAGATGTGTGTGAAACAAACCAATTTCTACGAACCTTTAAAATAATACTTAATTCATATAATATTCATTTTGGATTTTATTTTAGACAATTCTCAAGATAGCAATGGTTTTTTTGTGATATAAATATCGCCTCGATATCTAATAAATTGGTTTTTCATGATCACCCAGACATCGTGGAGGTCCGACATATTAATGCGCGTATTTTAATTAAAAATTATTTATATGCCATCATTGCGCAACTGTTGGGTGTTTAAAAGTGATATTGCACCATCGCATATGTAGGCATAAAAACACAGGATGCGATTTCTGCTTCCTGTCTTGGGTCTTCAATGACAATTATATTTATGAATCCCTTCCATTCCCCCCCAATCAATATATCACAGTAAGTAATTAGACCGTGTAGATTCACAACTACTTTCCAAAGGTCTTATCTAAAGTTGCAAATGTCGTAAATGTAAAGTAATTAAGTTATTACATTACACAGGATTCAGATAAAGTAATCAAGTTATTACATTTTTGAGTTTGGGGTAGCAATCAAAAATATAACAATATTGTAACGAGGCTAAAAAGAATCACGCACTTCTGTCAAGTGACAGTTGTTTGAAGTTGGCACAATACTACCGAAGAATCTGAAATTACCTCCAACTTTCGAGAGACGTCTGCAACTTTCCAGGAACATCTGGAATTTACGAGAACTTGCGAGTAAACTCTGGAAACGTCTGGATAACAGCATTAGCCAATATAAATACGACACACGGGAGTAAGGAGTGAGTTTTTTTGGGGGCGCGCGTCTGACAGCGATAATAGAAGCGAAGGTAGCCGCGAGTCGCGAGTCGCCAGGACGGCCAGGCGAGCCGTAATTCGACAGCGAAGATTCCGGAAAGTTCTTACTTAGCGAGATAAACCGAAGCGAAATTAATAAGTGTGGAGATCGGATGGATTCTAGTGAATAGTGAATAAAGTAATAAAATCGATCATTGGACTTTCGATTATAATGATAAAATGTCACTAAACTCCCATACTGAACATGCGGCGATATACGTTACCTTTTCAAAGTTACCTTAAAGGTTGGTTCATCCACGATCCGTATATGTATGAACCTGAGATGCTATGGTAATGTGAGAACTTGCTTGTATGGATGTACCACAGCTTATGGTATTTTAAATCCTAGACTTTAAAGCTTGGAACAAGGTAAAAATAATTAACATTGAATATAAATTAGTATGTCTTTTCTGGGTAGATTTCATAAATTAACTGCAATAAATGATTGTGTTTTATGCAGATAAATTACTGTTAATGTAATTAACAAGAAAACACTCCATTAAACAATAATTTGTTGAATTTTCAACATGTTTTTAGGTCAACGGTCCCTTCATTAGCATCCAACATATACTAAAAATTACAAATTGAAGTCATTAATATATTTGAAAAGAATATAAATTGTATATTTACGAGTGATAAATTTGCGTTAATGTTACTGTTAATGTAATTAACTTTTATTACTCTTAATGTAATTAACAAGAAAACACTGCATTAAACAATAATTTGTTGAATTTTCAACATGTTTTTAGGTCAACGGTCCCTTCATTAGCATCCAACATATACTAAAAATTACAAATTGAAGTCATTAATATATTTGAAAAGAATAAAAGAATATAAAGTGTATATTTACGAGTGATAAATTTGCGAAACAGTTTAATTCAATAATAGCGTTACATTTAATAGTGATAAGTGACTTTGTACGATAGTTTAATTAATTAATCGGTATTCAATAAATCCCAGCGTTTTCATTAATTCATCCTGCAGCCACGACACGTGACAATATTTTTATTTACAGATTAGGTCGGATCATCTATCCGTTTCGTTAGATTAAGTCATCCTCAGGAAAGAAAACATTTTTCATGTTCTCACTTCTTACGCAATGTTTGGCTTATGTACGCTTGCGTGTGTGTATACGTACCAGTGGCGTGCAGCGCATACAAGCAAAAAAGCTGTGCATTAGTAAAGATTCTGGGAATCAAAGATTAATAAAATAATCCTTATCTTAAGAAAAAGTTGATGTAAATTTCTAGCCGTAGGTAATTCGTTCTACGGCTAGAAGTTTTATTTCTGACGTTTCCATTTAACGTGACGTATCTGTTTTTTTCCGATTTTAAATTCTAGCCGTAATTCGTCCTAGAAGTTTTATTTCCGACTTTTCTGTGCTTAAATTCATGTCAATTCTTCATTTATTTTGCCAACCACTTTGTTCCACAGATATAGTCAAGTCGAGAAAAAAAAACGTGTATTTTTAATGCTGCGAGTTTTGTGTAATAGCGTCCTTCTTCGAAAGGTCCTATGACAGGCGAGAACTACGCGCACGTCATGCAGAAATGTTATTTTTTACAAATTCCACCCAAAACTTTCGGTGTAAATTCTATGTCTTTTCTATGGTAAATGTAAATGAAATACGACAAATACCATCTGTCATATCATAATGATATCATAAAATGTTTGATTTATTTTTGTGAAAAGAAATGTATATCTGAAATTAGTATTGTTCCCGATTTAATTATATGTATATAAATCGTCTTCGAAATATATTGAAATTTTTCGCCGTATTAGCTATACCTATATAAAATATTTATTTATTTACGAAACATTGTTTACAATACTTCTTTTATAGTGCATTTATTTTTGATGATTGAAGCTACTCAAAATAGTTCATTATATTATATAGTTAATTTTTTTTTAATGTATATACTCTTATAGGTATATGCGTATATATATATTCTTAATATAGGTATATAGTCGGTCAAAGCATAACCTAAGTTTATACCCACTGCACGCCACTGATACGTACATACATAATATTATGTGAATCGAAGAAAAAGGAAAACGTTTTGAGAAAATTGTTTTCTTTTTTGTCACGGCAACGGATGTCAGTCGCACGCGTGCATAACACTACACATTATTTATTCAAAATCAATATTCGACGGTTCGTATTTCACATTGTAGCAAAAATTATTTTGAAAGCGTTTTATTAACTTTTCACGTAGGCAAAGAATTATTATTCATACATAAATTGAATTTTTTTAAATGACAAAGTACGCGGGGGGCGCCACCCTCTCATCGGCCCGCAATCTGTTTGCTTGTCTCGACACACGCTGAACAGTCTTTTTATTAAAAATTGGATATGAAAGTTAATTGAAAATATTGAATACAAAAATTGCCGCTTTTCAACCGATGCGTTTTATAATTGTTTCCGTAAAGAATGTTCACTGTTAATTTTTGTATAAGGAATTTTTATTGCGCGAAACAGGTAAACGTTTTAAAACAATCAGCGTTGTTAATACAAAGACGGAGACCACCAGACCATCGCTGAAGAAGGCAATGTCTGTGGAGCTTCATCGACAGTCATCCAGAGGAAGACCAAAGAACTTCTGGATGACTCAAAGCTCCAAAATCCTACAGAGAAACGGCCTGGATGAACCGAAGAAGATAGGTTTTATAGATATTACCAAAAACTGTACTACAAAGGACAACGTTTAATCTAACTGCAAGAATAATTGTACACCATACAACTGCTGTTTTCCTGTATTGTTATAATTAAGGGGTTTAAAACCAAAGGCAGCAATATCCAAAAAAAAAAATTTTTGAGTCCCCAATGATTACTAATTTAGAATGTACTGAATTCGATATTTTACAGGAAATACAGCATTATTTTTTCAAAATCATGTTTCCAAATCACTACCTATTAAAACCAAAAACAGCAATAGCCACTACATCCAACCAACCTCCAAGGATGTGTCACGTGACAAAATGGCCACCAAACACTAAAGTGAAAGTTCATATCGATTTTAGACATCATAGCAAAAACGGAAATATCCAATTATATAAATAGGGAAAGCAGCAATGTATTTATTTGGCAACAATTACAGCAATATTCATATTTAAAGGTTAAATATTTATCTACACACATAAGAAAAAGAAAACCAAGGTGGGAATTGTTTTTGAAAACTTATTTCATAAAAGATGTAGGTAGGTTTCATAGATTCAAGGGAAATTTCCTTGAGTACCTACCTAGTAATAGTTTTTTTGCATTTATCTCACCTCGTAGGTATTGCTGCTGCCTTTGCTTTTATACATACTCCTCAATTATAATAAAAGAGTAACAGTAACCATTTCGAGTGTTCCGAATATTATATCGCCCAAGTTTGGGTAGGTAGGTACCTACCAAATTTAACACTCGCTGCGTAGGTACCCCGCGTGGGTAGCTATGAGGGGTGATTTTGTCGGTGTTTTAACTAGTGCACGGGCGTAGCTCTAATCTATATGGAGGGGGAGGGCTTTGTTTGCAGGGGAAGGGGACCCTAGACCGCACAATATTATGCAAATTTATTTTTGGCGGGCTACGCTGTCTGTGCGTGTCTCTAGACATATTTTATTTAAGCGTCTGACGTGAGACTAGTCACGTGACGCGTTCTCTGTTTGATGATTGTTCTCAGTCTGCACGACAATCTGAGATTGGTATTCATGTGAAAAATTATTTTATATAATTTTCAAAAAAGACAAAATACCTTTAATCCCTCGCGAAGCATTTTGTAAAAGCTGTCGTGGAATCATCAAAACAAATTCACCTTATATAATAATAGTTCCACGTTTCGCCGATTGGCGGCCGTATTCAGTTACATGAATAGGTGTGAATGTAGGCGTCAGATATCAGCAAATCATAACCACACATGCACATGCAATGTTGCCGATGGAGCTTCGTACGGTTCGAAAAATAATAAATATAAAACAGAATAACTGTTTCACATATCGTATATTCTTTGGGCCAAACATGTAAAATTGTCTTATTACCTATTCCATCTCGAACCAAATAGATTGACTTCGGTTAGCGTGTTTACCAAAAAAAATATTGTCTTTCATTTTTTTATATTATATACTTAAATGTATAGGTAGGTACCTACTGAAATAATTAATAGATGTCAGCATTCTCTAATACAAATATATAGTAAGGTTGTGTTTTCCATGACCAGTACTTTGGAATTACTAAAGTAAGTACCTACCTAATAACAATGATATAATTAAGTCAATAATATATAAATATCAGTATTGTGACTTGGTACTGTAACGATATTGGCCTATTCAAATAGACATTGCTGAAAAATTATACGAAAATATCTATCTGCTAAAGTTTATAATAAAGAGAAGCTTCACAAACCGTTAAATACTCTATAATTAAATATTTGCCGGATAGGTAGATGCGGACGAGCTTTATTATCTCTGCACGCGGGCGTGTAAAGCAGGCTTTATGTTATTTTGTTTAACGAGATGTCCAATCACAGACGCGGGCGTTAGCACCGAATCTGACCAATGAAACGCGTCTTTAGAGTTAGACTTTGACTTTTACACGCGAGTTGGAATCAAAGATGGCGCGAGATAGGGACGATTGTTAGGCGTTACAAATTAGAAAGCGGCACTTGAGTTTTCAGCTTGAAGGTCGGCGGAGGCTTTGTCGAGGAGAGTCAGTAAGGAAGATAATTTGGCTGGATCGAGGAAAAAGCCAGAGGTTGATAATAATTCAAAGAGAATTGGAACAGTGAACAGCTAAGCATTTTCAATATTATTTATTTCTATTGCCTTTTTCGTGTATTCAATTTAGAACTTTCTGGATCGTAACAATTATTAAAACATGTTGTGGATTGTTTTGTTACGTATTTTGGGCCTAGTGATAATTATTACTATACGCGCTTCGGATTTAATGTACAAGAAATCGTAATGTGGCGACTGTGAATTATTGCATAACGCTTATGAAATATATAATTCTGTCGCTGTTCATATGAAAAATCATTTAAATTCGAGATTCATGTATTACCAAAGATATAAAGGCTTTAAAATGGAATACTTTACTGACGAATGGTGTTTCGTGTTTGTTTGTGGGTTTTAAAATTCAGTATAATTATGCATATTCAATGTCGCGAGGTTCGGAATGTGCGAGAGGTTCTTCAGGGCGGATGTATTATTATGCTAAAGAATGCTTTGTTATCTATACTGGCGATTGAATACACGGATTTCTATATGATTTGTATTGATTGGAAATAATTGGGATCGGAGTATTTATGGGGTTTTGATATCACGATTGTAGGCGTGATATAGGTTCAAATCGTGCGAGGAATTTCCTACAAACAATATATTTTAAAAATGCATCTGGATTTTATATTTATTTTATTAAAACATGAATGTGTGGTTTATTTGAACTCGTTACATGTTTGTATTGCGTATCATTAGGCAATCGCTGAAAACACGATTTGTTCCTATCAAGTTCTTATAAAGACGTGTTTCGAATTGTATATATTCCTTAATTGCGATGGTTATTCAGTCACATTGTTTTATTCATTCAATATTAGATATTTGAAATGTTTCTACAACATTTTCCATTATTGTGGGCAGTTCGCGGTTTGATCAGGGGTAGTTAACCTTCGGTCTTCCGTAACCGTGATAGTTTTTCATATGACATTGTTTTATTCATTCAATATTAGATATTTGAAATGTTTTCTAGAACATTATTCACTATTGTGGCAGTTCGCGGTGTGTTCAGGGGTGGTTAATCTTCGGCCTTTCGTAATCGTGATAGTTATTCATATGGCATTGTTTTATTCATTCAATAATAGATATTTGAAATGTTTTCTACAACATTTTCCATTATTGTGGGCAGTTCGCGGTGTGTTCAGGGGTAGTTAACCTTCGGTCTTCCGTAGCCGTGATAGTTTTCATATGACATTGTTTTATTCATTCAATATTAGATATTTGAAATGTTTTCTAGAACATTATTCACTATTGTGGGCAGTTTGCGGTGTGTTCAGGGGTGGTTAACCTTCGGCCTTCCGTAATTGCGATAGTTATTCATATGACATTGTTTTATTCATTCAATATTAGATATTTGAAATGCTTTCTACAACATTTTCCATTATTGTGGGCAGTTCGCGGTGTGTTCAGGGGTAGTTAACCTTCGGTCTTCCGTGATCACGTTATTTACTTATATGACAGATTGTTTTGCTTTGTTCGTTTAATATAAGTAATATCATATTTTTATGAGTTAACGTAATTATTTATCTATATGATTTTATTATTGAGAGTGATGCAACGAATACTACCTTCACGAATACGAATATCAGGCTTACTATTCGGTGAATACGAATGCGAATATTTCCACCAAGGTGGGGAAACTTGAACATACTTGTAAATATAATAACCTTGATGCAACGAATACTACCTTTCATGAATACGAATATCAGGCCTACTATTCGGTGAATACGAATGCGAATATTTCCACCAAGGTGGGGGAGAACGCAAGCATACTTGTAATTGTATTGTTTATGTCTGCTTGTGATATCACTATACGGCGTAGATGAACTAGTTTGAAAGGGCTTATGTTCTGTATGTGCTCGGCGTAGAGGGAATAGTTTTCTTGTTTCTAGGATCTAATACAGGTTTACAGGTGCTGATATTGAAATATATATACAAGGAAAACACTATTTTGGGAACCATTAACTGGATGATAGATATTGAAGCACACATACACACAAGGAGGACGTTATGTTAAATACATGACAGGAAAGTTGTTATTGGAAACACAGGCGTCCAGTCGGCGGGACGCAAGCATACTTGTAATTATATTGTTTATGTCTGCATGTGATATCACTGTACGGCGTAGATGAACTAGTTTTAAGGGGTTTATGTCCTGTATGTGCTCAGCGTAGAGGGAATAGTTTTCTTGTTTCTAGGATCTAATACAGTTTTACAGATGCTGATATTGAAATATATATATATACAAGGAAAACACTATTTTGGGAATCACTAACTGGATGACAGATATTGCAGCACACATACACACAAGGAGGACGTTAAGTTAAATACATGACTGGAAGGTTGTTATTGGAAAACACAGGCGCCACTAGAAGATATGGACAGTCTACAGAGAACTTCAACTTCTGTCAGTTAAGGACCTTTTACTATTACTATTCTTTCGCCTTTTTGCATAATCGTGGATGAACTAGATTGAAGGGGTTTATGTTCTGTATGTGCTCGGCGTAGAGGGAATAGTTTTCTTGTTTCTAGGATCTAATACAGTTTTACAGGCGCTGATATTAAAATATATATACCAGGGAAATGAAGGGCTACACAGGCGCTGGTAATTGCTCAATTTTGGAGAGTTATATTACTTCGGATCAGGATGCCCATCTCAGAAGCAGACCAACTACAGAACTAAGATAAGAACCTTTGATATTATTTATTCCTGATGTTTTCTTATGTGTATCAAATGGAATGTTCGTGCTATATAATTTGTCATTGTCTCATGGTCACTATTCATTTCATTACGTGGGTTCAGAGTTCGACGGTAACGGACGCGGAAACAAATTAGTACTGATGTCGGGACGTAACGTCGGGATTATATCTTAATTATCTTTAGGATAGAAGCGAGGTCATCATACGTGCATTCTGCATTTCAAACGTCTCACTAATATATGTAAATACATATTATTGCGTTTTACAAATTGAATATGATCGCGGGAAATAGGCATTCCGTCCGGTTATGCAATGTTAACATCCAACGTAGCATAATGAGATCTTATTACCGGTGCTAGACTCTCGAGGTTAGTCACGTGATTGTTGTATAAATGGAATAGTGAAGGGGATTGAAGAATGAGATACACTCGCGATACAGGTAGATGTATGTAACTGGGATCAAATGACGGGGTGCGTGTTCTCGATCCAGGGGATGAACGGGACTGCGGAGACACTCTGGGTGGGTCTAAGTAGAATTGCGCAAAGCCTCCACACAGTTAAAATGTGTTCAGTCAAGCAAAGGTGAAGCATTTCGAATCGGACCAGAGCGTCGTGCCTCAAACACAGCCGGAGGGAAGAAGCCCCTACGTTCTTTCACTCCCCTTGGCTCGACGAGCTCGGGCTCTGGTTATGAATGTATGTGAATGTAATAACTCCGTACTCAAGGACGAGATAGGACGTTCCTCATGAACGAGAAATTATAAGATGCAGGTAGCAGTTCGACAGTCAATACTTATGCTCGGGGCCGCTTTAATGAACGAGATCTGTTAGCAGTTTAACAATCAATTTTTATGATCGGGACCGCATTCAGGCGCGCGATGGCATTACTAACACCATCATTCTCATCATTCACCACCTTTTCTAACTTGCTGTATACAGAGACCTTCGGGGTTCTCTCTTCCCGGCCAGCGAGAAACATATCAGGAACTACACAATCAACTGTAATAATCATGCTGTTTTACCATCATTTAATATCTCTAGTCAATAAGACTACACCGTGGGATCAATCACATCAACTATATTTGGCGATGCTAACATGGCTCTGACTGACGCGCTCAAGGGAGAGTCTTTTCCAGTCACCCAGTTAGTTCATTCAGCCCTTTAATCAGCAGTAAACATCATAATAATCCGGCTCATGTAGCCGCAACGTGGGATCCTCATCATTATACACCAGTCAATTTGACTGCCCCGCGGGACAATATACAAACCTTAATATCAGACGCGGGATTTCTTCCTGATATGTTTGTCGCCGGGGAGCGAGGACTTCGGGGGATTCCAGCAGGAGCAATAGAGTCTCGGCTTGATCTTGGTCTGCAGCTTAGTGTGGGAGGTTATGTCTAAACAGGAGTTAACCACCGGATGCGGCGATGCTCTGGGGCCGCATCCCCCTCCCCCCTACAGGGGGGGGGGGCATCTAGAATCCACGTTTGAACAGAAGTGGTTAGACACTTCTTAAATTTCACTTACAAATCTGTATCTTCCATTCCCTTAGAATCTCGGGCTGCGATAATGTCAGACAGAGCTTGCCCTGAGCCTCTGTTGCGCCTAGTTGTTGTGAATATATATATGTTTGTCTTCCCCTACTATGTACTATGAACAGATTGAGCAGATTGGACAACGTGAGACACGCTATCGGTAGGTTTCTTACTTGTGTTTTGAATATAACGTATGCTATTATATCTTGTAAATCTGTCATAAATGGGTGCCGCATGTGGTTGTGCTGACACTGTTCTAAGCTGCTATTATGAGATGTTGATAATCAATGCGGGCGAAATCTTTAGCGTATGCCGTTAACTTGGCAACGATTGTATTGTTCTATATTACAGTATTTTAACCCCGGTGGTATTATAGTTATGGCGGTTCAATGTAAGGGAGTTTTGCTACTAGCGTATATTCCTCGGCTACGCCGCATATAATTGGCTTTTAGGCCAACTCCGGACGTGGACGATATCGGCTATCTCTCATATAGGCGAAACTGTAGAATTCTAGAGCGGTTTCTAGAAGGACGAGTACGGATTAGTTACGTGCGTTTGTTATTTCCATAGTTAGGTAAGAATTCGATCTATATTAGTCTAGTCGCGTTAATAAGAATACGAATCTCACCACATATCAAAAGAATTTTGGATAGCTAAGGACACAACGGAGGAGGAATTTTCCTAACCACTAGATAGATCACGACTGGCCAATTTTGAAAATATAAATTCTTAACAAAAAAAACAATAATATTAGCTTTCATGTAAATATACTTCCGAAGTTCTAAGTTCGACTTAAGTTTTCATCTAGTAGCTTAAAGCATAAAGTGTGTGCTTAAAAGTCCCAAAAGCTGTAATAAAGCTCAATTCGGTAGCTTAAAGTCTCAAGCTTTGGGCTTTTCGTAAAACTTATATTATTAAACTTTATAGTTAGGTATTTAGCTTAGGTGTACAGGTAGATACGTTACAATCTGTAGTCAAAAACTATTATACGTAGATTTCACAGCTGCTAATGACAACTCTATATTTTTAATGTTGAGTATTAAGCAATAATCTTTTTACGTATATGTGATATTCTTCCGACTGTAATACAATATTTTTGCGACTCTGTTATAGTGCTTAAACCTTTAGGAATACGAGTAGTACTGTATACATGTGCCGACATTATCCGCTCAAAATAATTTATTGGTAGATTCCTATCTAAATTGTGAGTCTAAAATTTTTCAACATTATTATCCCAATACCAACTGTTTCAGTGACTAATATTTCCGACGTTTCTTCTGTAAAACGTTTAATCATCGTAAAAGTGACTTATTTCCAATATTCAAAATTCGTTCGCTCGAATAAATTAAAATGATCAAAACCTTTTTCTGCAATATTTATACGAATGAATTCTCAGCATTAATAATTTTATTAAATCAGATAGGTAGTTCGACGTTTTACAGAAAAAAGTCAGAAATATCGGAAAAAAATGAAACTGTTTTTTCGTTTATTTCTATAACTAGTGATATTGGAATATTGTGTAGCTGTGGGAGGCAAATAAAATACTAAAAACATTTAAAACTTTTAAGACACAAAGTCACTGGACACGAATTAAATCGGAGCGAGTTAGTTATTGCGCCACGCGTAAGCCCGCTGTAGGAAAATGTAACTCGCCGCGCGCACTTGCTCGCTTTTATACAAAAATGTTGGTTTCGCGATGCATTGGGTACGTTCGACTAGTTTATCCATATTTCAAGTGTTTTATAGATTCTTACAGAATATTATTAACTTAATAATATGATTCTGGATTCATGTGGATTGTTTGAGAGACTTCGATAATGCGTAATTACCATTTTTAGACTCTCGTGACAATTTCGATGTTATCACATTTTCGACTCACATTCTAAGCAGGAATCTACTTGTGGATGTGGAATTGTGGACTAGCTGTCTTACACTCATGGATTTATGAACTGAATACAGTACAAACTCATTAATTCGAAATTCAAGGGACTCGCAAAATCATTTCGAATTATGAAAACCCCGAAAAGTTAATGTACAAAGAGAAATCCCGATGCGATGCCTGTAAAACTCAATGAAAAAGCCATTAATTTTGTCAAAAACGTCTGTATTTTTGCACATTTCAAGATTTTTTATGCAATATTTATTATGCTAATACAAAGACCGCGACATTCCCATTACTTAAATACCCGATGCTGACGTATTTGTTGTTCTCACTCGCGAAAAATTTGAAAATTTTTATTCAATTTTGTCAAATTTAAAAAAAAATCGAATTATGGGAACTAAAGTGTTATTAACTTATGGCGCAAAGGGCTAAAAATTTTATTTTATTTATTTCGATTAATTAATTAATTTTATTTATTTCGAATTACGAATTTCCCGGGTTTTCGAATTATCGGGTTTAAATTACTAAGAAATTAACATTTCTGGACTTGGGGTTTTGAAAAATTTCGAATTATGGTGAATTCGAATTAACGGGTATATTATTTTTATATTTTTTCACGGGGTACGATTCATGCGTGCCAGCATTATGGACAGTTTTCGCCACACGTTCGCATTCAGCTTCGTTTCATTTCTTCATGAAAATGTGGATGACGTCCGATATGATTTATCTACTTGTTTGTATAATGTGCAACTCTAAATATAACCTAAGCGAGATTACATTATGTTATCGGTACGAGCGAGATATGCATCCCATCGCCTCTTCTCTGTGCAGCCCGTACTGTAAATCGATTCATTACACTTCTTTAATGACCTAATAAATTTGCCTTATATATCATTCAATGGACGTCATTATCTAATGACCGTTATCCATATTCCTAATGTCTGTAATATGTGATTAATAAATATTAAGTAGCTTTTACGCGTATAAACATCGTCTACATAATAATATAAAGCAGGATACCAGTAGCGGACTAAAAAAATATTTATTTTGATGCCAAAAATATTTTTTCTGTAGCAGTAATCGCCCTAAAGCGCTTTAGCATTGTAAAATTCGCACACCTTTTTTATCTGGAATTTCTAGGTTCAGATCGCAACTTCATTTTCATCATCAGCCGTGAAGCTTTCAGATTTGACTGAAAATTAAAATAAGAAGCCATTTTTTATGCTACATATTTTTCGAATCTACGATAAACAGGAGTTTATTAAATAACACATGTAGAATTTTCAAACGTGTTTTGACTCGCTGTGAATAAATAATTTATTTTTGATATTTATAGCGTTAACTTTGTGGTTGGACATAATTATAAATTTTAACTAAATAACTTTGTATAAACCACTTAATAATAATGACTCTATGTCTACCGGTTTTGATACCACCGTATCTCCATCAGGACTGACGTTTACTAGGATAGGTAACGAATAGTCAGTTGTACGTAGAGTCATTATTTAAGTGGTTTATACAAAGTTATTTAATTAAAATTTATAATAAATAATTTGTTTCGGCTTTTTCTTTCTTGCAAGCATCAATATTTTTCAACGTGTATAAAAATATAAAAGATGAATTTCGGATAGTTAAACGAAATCGTCTTTAAAAATATAATGTTCAAATATAATTCAACGGAACACGTGGCATGACCAGATTAACCAGATACTGGAAGATGGTCCCGTTAGAAGCCTCAACAACCGGCGAGCTTGCATTCGAAGATGTATGAATGTGGATGAGGCGAGAGTTGTATGTCAGGACAGAAGAGTGTGGCGCTCTATCCTCTCTGCCTACCCCCACGGGGAAACGGCGTGATGGTAAGTAAGTAAGTAATTCAACAGTCAATCTTCCTGCAATTATTCATCGAGATTTATTTTTAACCTTGTTTTAGTGTTTCATTTGTGTCACTTTATTTTCACATTATAATGCCTTGTAATGTGTGAAAAATATTATTCTCTTATCAAAGCAGTCAGGTCATTAGTCAGTGCATTAGTATTTGTAAGTATTGTTTTTGAATATAAATCTTACAATAGTGTATATTGATTTCGAATCGTAATTTCTTTCATTAGTGTGTATTGATTTTAAATAGTAAACTTGACGGATTGATTCTGAATAGTAATTTTGCATTAGTGCTTATTGATTTTAAATATTGAAATTGCATTAGCGATGATAATTTTCATAATACTCTTACTTATTTTGATAATACTTAATTAGTGAACATGTATTTAAAATAATTATAGAGAATATTGATTTTCATAGTAATCTTGCATAAGAGAATACTGATTTTGAATAGTTATCTTATATTAATTAGTAAATATTATTTTTATGTTGCACTAGACAATATTATTTTAAACTAATGTTTGAATGCAAGATAATTCTTGCATTCATGATTATTGATTTGAAGAGTAGTGTTGTGTTGATTTTGTATTGATAGTAATTTTGCTCTAGTAAGTATTGATTTTCGATGGAAATCTTGCGTTAGAGAATATAAATATAAATATCTTCATAGTACCTATTCCTTAAATAGTCAACAAGTTATTTGGACATAGTTGCTCTAGTCTGATGTCTATTTAAATTAATTTGGTACATTTTCATAAAAAAATAATCCATAAAACAAAGTTTTTATTATAAATCCTTTATATGCAATTTTCATGCCACTCCAGTACTTTGTTTTATCAATATCCTTTTAGGTTTAACTGATAGACAATATGGAGGGTATAAAAGCAAACGCAGCAATATCCAAAAAAAATAAAAAAATGTTTTCAATGCAGTCACTAAGGATAACTAATTTCAAATGTACTAAATTCTAGATTTTTTGTATCGATCCCTTCCAAAATCTTGTTTCCTATAAATTTATAGGCGATGTTTCCTATAAAATCTCGAATTTAGTCAATTATGAATTGGTAATCCTCCATGACTGCATTTAATTTTTATTTTGATATTACTTTTACATTCCGCATATGTAATAAATATACATTCTGTTTTCATTAACGTTTTTATTAATTTTTTTTAATTTATTAAATCACATCAAACAAAATCATTGTACAGAATATCATACCATATCATAGCCTTTGTTTTGTAGTAATTTTAAATAAAGAAATAAATTTTGAAAGGTCCATAATTTAAACAATTTCAGAATACATAGTACCAGAAAGTAGGTACTTGCCCGAACGTTTGAGATAAATTTGCATTTTTTGCGTCCGTGTATGCATGTGTGACCTCAAATGTATGTAAGAATGCATTGTCATCGACATCAAGTCGATGTGCAAAATTTCAGCTCAATTGGATGACGAGAAGACCGAGACTAGACCGCATTGAAAAGAATGTGCGCAAAAAATATGTGTGTTGTCACTATGCAAAAAATGAACACAAAAGAAGTTTTTCTAGTAAGTAAGTAACCTTTTATAAACTAAAATGTATGTATTTATTTGGAACATCATATTGAGGCTTGTAATACGGGCTTGCGAGGCAACTTTCCCCCACTTTCTTCTTACCGGACAAAGCTAGGGAATGGTCTTTTGACTGTGGTCGACCTATAAAAAGATTTTTCCGCAAGTGAAGACCGGTGAAGTTAATATAGGGTGGCCCATCGGATACGCCGGATTTAAATTTCCTCCATTTTTATTTTAATATAAGTTGGCAACATTAGAGTAGCCAACTTATATTAAAATAATGAAGAATAATTTAAATCTGGCGTACCCGATGGGCCACCCTATATAAAGAATTTAAAATATCCGCATAGTACATTCATACAGTATATTCCGCGGAATGAAAACATAATCTGCTTCCGAGTAGCGCTATAATAATTATTAGAAAATATCTAACCTGTTTCGAAGCAACATTGGAAAAACTCAATTGGTATCGATATTTCCGGTGCTTAAGTGTTCTCATTATTTACATAATATTTCAGTTATTGTATTGGATTGTACTATAAATAATAAATATAAGGCGAACCCGGAAAATTTATTTTCATGTTAATGAAATTCTTTATTAATTCCCACAAAAAAAATATTTTCCGTGTCCGTAATTCCCACAAAAAAAACTATATTTTCTGTGTCCGTACAGTAAACATTATTGAAATCTAATTTTAATAAAATTTGCAGGTATTGAAATCATGCGAATTTGGATGACGAATAAGAAGTTCCTAGTTTTTTCACGAGAGTAAAATATATATTTTTGATAACTACAGTATTATCTTCGTGTTTGGACATAAATATTAAAATTTAAAAACTCGCAATCTCCTTCTCCCAACATGATTGAGGTCAGGTCCCCTACCCGACAATTTCACAATAATTTCACAATATATAAAACTTTAAAATTTCCAAAAATCCAAAATTATACTATTATTATTAAATTTTTTTTAAACGAAAATTTGTAAGATCATTTTTATCTTCGCCACGAGTCTGCCTGCAAAGTTTCAGCTCGATTGGATCACGGGAAAAGGGTTAAAAATCAATTCAAAGTTTTTTCGGCAGACAAGCAGTTACAGCTACGAGTTAAAAGAAAGGAGTAAAAAGTTAATAATTCATGAAAAGCAAACAGCGCATCTTATCAAAAAGTCATACGCTGCATTGCAGATAATGTTATTGTTAATAAGATATATGCAAAATTTAAATTAAAAAGGGAGTTTTGAGTAAAACGCAAAAGGATATTGTAATTCTTTTAAGAATTCACCTACATCTTGAAATATTTTAACTCAGCCAATTATTCGAATTTTTGAGTGAGTGATGATTCAATTTATTCTTATATCTTCAAGCTACAAGACAAAGCAAAAAAAATTTTTATAAATTTCGAGGTGTAACTCCTTAAACCAGTCTTAAAAAAATCGTATTTATTACTCCCTTTATATTAACTCGTGGCGTCTGCTTGCTTGCCGTTAACAAAAACTTTGGATCGATTTTTGACCCTTTTCCCGTGATCCAATCGAGCTGAAACTTGGCAAGTAGACTCGTGGCGACGATCAAAAAGATCTGTCAAATTTTCGTTAAAAAAATTAATAATTATGGTATATTTTCGGATTTTTAGAAATTTTATTGGTTTTTACAAATTGGAATCATTAGAAAACATTTCATTACGGCGGCCCGATAACGTCGCGGAATATTTTCTAAATTTGAATCACTCCGTCGGTATGCATAATAGGTACTTCACTACGAATGTCGAAAATCTAAATTGACTGTTATTAGAATTTAATCTTCAAAGCATGAAGTGTCTTATCAAAGCTCAAAACATTTGACATTTTAGAAATATATTAAATTACTGTAAGTTTAGTGTTATGTTACATGTTTTAATTCGTCTTTAATTGTTGTTATATTTTACAAAGAAAGGGAGTATAAAAAAAACTTGATTTTTATGGGTTACTTTTTTTTTTAAATGTGTGATTATAATTTCTACAAACTAACCTCCGAAGCAATGATAATAAATAATTTGTTAAAAGTATATAAATTTACAACCGTCTTCGGATGGGACTGACAAACATAAGATGGGATATGTTCTGTGGGATGTGTGTGGGTGCAGTGCACAATACGAACGGGTCATGCAGGCGATAACCGCGTATCCGGCTCGGACGATTAATGCATACGATATGCAAGGGTAAAAATGACACGGCCACTTTCATTTCTGCACCGCCTTCGCGCTTTCTCCCGCCTTCCCGCGCTTTTAGGGCAGGCAGCCCGGATGGCTCTCGCGCGACCGTTTTGTCAACAAGCATTGTCGATCGTTTTACTAGTATTTTTTATATTTTATTAATTAAGATAAATTCCACAGTCTCACACACATGAGGCTGTTGGAAAAGTATGTATGGACTGACGTGGATGTTACAGGACCGACGACCCGCCTTTCTTCTTCTGATAACGCCATCTTCTATCGCAGATCGGCGATCATATCGGTGATTTGCCTTAACGATTGTAAAATTCATTTCGTTTAAGAACGACAATCGAATTTGTATGTGTAAGCCGTGCTTACGAGACGCATTGTTTCGTTGTGTTGGTGTTTATACCCGAAAACACCAATGCAACGAAACAATGTGCGTCGTACGCACGGCTTACACATACTAAAACGATTGTTTTTTCTTAAATGGAAAGACCAATACTAGGAGATGCTCGTGCTCATTCTCGCACCTTATTGTTTTATTTGGTTATGGTCAACATTGGATCAGCACTGGCGCACGCTTTCATCACATGAAACTTTTAATCTATTCATTACTTGTACTTTCAATCTAAGTATTTTACCTTGTTTCTACTTTCATCTTGTGGTTGAGTTGACATATTATTTCATATATATTCTTATGTATTTCCGTGCAGTTTCATGTATCCTCAAGTGTGTATATTTTATGTTATCCTTCACATATTCATGTATCCTTCTTGTTTTCTCTTATTCACCCATGTATTCTTATGTATCATTATTTACTTTACTAATATATTATAATTTTCTTATGGATAAGGCACTTACCTGTCGTATATGTATTTTCACATTATAATGTACTATGTGTATTTCCGGTAATTTTGTAATTTTTATTTTGCTTCATGTTTCTTTTCTTTGCAGTGTATTTAATTATGTATGTATTATTGTACCTCTGTTTTGTTTAACCTATAATAATAAATCATGCTTTATACACCTAGAGAAAGAGAAGAGGTTTTGTGTGGTCGCCTCACCGCGTGTCACACTCACTTGAGTGTCAACGGCGCAGCGAGGATGACCGCTTTAGCATTAAAATAATTCCTAATTGTATTGAATGCAGAAGTCAGTAATAAATATATTGAGGGGCCGTGTGGTGAATACCGTGAGGCACCACTTATATTCAATCCTCTCTGGACATTTAAGGCAGTGGTTTTTGGTTGCGAAATGAGAAACACTGTAGAAAAAATACTCTGAGGTAAAATCATTAGTAGTAAATTCGTGACATAAATTAACAATACTTGACGATAAAAGCGGTTTTGTAATTATTCCAATTGCATTAAAATAAAATGAAATTGATTGATTTTCAGCGCCCTGCTCGGAGCGGGTATCTGGTTACTACCGTATCCGGATTCAGTAATAATCAATATTAATATGCTACAGTAAAATCCCTTCTACGGCCTGTTAGAAAGGTTCGCGAGATAAGTTCACGGCTGCTCGACTTTCGCCATTTCCAGCGTAAGGTGCACCGCACCGCACTCGCGGTGCGATGTTGTATCGACGCTCATATTTCTATTTGATAACCTTTAATTTATAATCTTAGGGGAAACTAAACTTTTTTTTTGTCGAGGTACAGCAAGGGTTGTGTTCAATCAATGTATATTATAGATGTCTCACAGAGATGAAACTGTATTTTTATGGGAAAGTAGGTATATAAGTCTTTTGGGTGTACATAGAGCTTACGACCCATCGTACGGCCGGCTTAAGTGATCACTTTACACAATGTAACGTTCGCCATTTCCGCCCATGATAGAATACCATGTCTACTAATTTTTGGAAGTTGTATATGTTCAAATTTTACGTCACGTTTCACATACGAGTTGTAAAAATCCTCAGCGCGGCCGGCACCGAAGCTTTTTCATTCCCCTTAAATGACCGCAGATGTCGCTAATGAGACATCTATATTGATTTCGGAGTTTTTGTTATTAAATCGTGAACAATCAATACTTGTTATTTGCATTTACAATGCAATTGATTCACAGCCTTTCACTTCATATTAAAACACTAAAAACTATTTTTACATTTATTTACTACGCATAGTCACTGAACACGAATTTAATCGGAGGGTTATTATTATATTTTTCCAGATTTCCAGCAGTTTCTCTACATTTCGAGTGATTATGAGAACAGCCCAGTTGATTGTCGATTCGTGCAGATCGTTCGAGAGATTTCGATAATGCGCAGTTACCATTGTACACCCTCGGGAAAATATTTTTTTTCTTTCTTTTTTTCTTTGTTATGTTACTATTAGAGCAGTCTTGATTGCTGATAGCGCTCAGCAAAAGTCATTTCCCTGCGCATATAAAAACAGTATTTCATACTAATAACGACATGGGAATTTTTTTTTTAGTTTATTTTGAACAAGCTGTAGAGATTGAGATAATAAATACTGTACACTGGCTAATCTGCAAGAAATCTGTTGCCCAAAAAATAATAACTTTTCCGAATTTTATAATCACGTAAATTCGGAATTATTCTCAACATAGACATAAATTAAATCTTCCCCACTCTTAATTCACTAACTTAAAAAGGATTTATAACGAAAATTTTTGAAATTGTAGAATTGCAACATCAACAAAAAATCAGAGAAAACACTAATGAATAGCGTCAAGTTCTCCAAGACTTTACCCCTATTATCTATATTTCCATTAATGACCGACGAAACTCCCCTCCTTTCCATACCCCGCTCATCTACCCGAATATGTATATAACACACTGTATATTCAAATATAGTTGTTACACTTGATAATAGAAGGAACCAAAGGGTGTGTAGCACATACTTTTGTTTAGTGAAAATTGAGATAATATCAGGTAATTAAATTAAAAAAACACAATATGTAGGTATTTGAGGCGTAGGCAAATGAAATTAACAAAATATAAAATTAGAGAATTGATTATTATTAAATATGACGGTATTGCCGTAATGGTTAGACGTGTTTTATGCTCAAGCTTTTGTAAATCACAGTAGCGGAGAAATCGTATAGATCTTGTATAACGACTTTTAGTTTTACTGTCAAGTTTTTAGCTAGACCATTACTTGACTGAACGGTAGCAGGAAATGTAATTATCGTAGACAAAATTCAGATTATTAGTATAAATATTTTTCATAAATGGCATATTATATACTAGCCATTCACCCGTGAATTTTTTCGCGTCT
Organism: Agrypnia vestita; assembly: GCA_016648135.1. Classification (NCBI taxonomy): domain Eukaryota; kingdom Metazoa; phylum Arthropoda; class Insecta; order Trichoptera; family Phryganeidae; genus Agrypnia; species Agrypnia vestita. The sequence goes on along the minus strand of JADDOH010000617.1, from coordinate 342,845 downwards.
TTGCTTTAGCCCTGGCACATTATATAGTATATTTTTAACGGTCCACGGTAACGGGAGGCGGCGGTAGCAACATGCGTTAAGCGGCCGGTTCGGGCTCGCTGGCCCGAGGTTCAAGCACCATCTCTGGTCGTTTAATTTGGTTTTTTCAACCGTGAATTCGAACTAAATTACGAAATTAGAGACGGACAACGGAATTATTATATTTAGATAAAAATGTACTTTTAACTTCATGTCCGGTGCTAGATTTATTTATTTATTTCTATTTAATTTTAAGTATCAAATTTTGTTTGGACTGTGCCTGTCTCACGAGAAATATCTGTGTTGAGACAGGCATAGTTTATTGTGTAGGTTCAAAACATAGTAAATAGATAATAAAGTATTTAAAGTAACATAATAGAAAATATATCATATATATGAGGTTATATTGTGTTAGTGTGTTTGTGTAAGTGTGCCTATTTTATCTCTCCTCTTGTTTCGGATCCACTGTTTAATTTTGTATTTTATGTTAGAATTGTAAATTGTGGTTAGCCCGGATTGTTTTAATTCGTCAAGCATGCAATTAAGTAATTTGGGTCCAAAATAGTTATAGCTCCTTTGTCCATACGTGGTGTGTAACTTTGGGATTTGTAGATGATTTGTAGGTATAAAATTTATGATTTGTAGATCAAAAACAGTCCAAGCGCGCTTGATACATGCTCGACGGTACTCGAATTAAGGCTCCTTTTCAAGTTATTTCGACTTTATGCAGCGCTAATTGAGCAATAAAACAATAACGCGTCGTGTTCAAGGTGCACCGTACCTTCATCTGACGATGCGCAGCTGTCATTGTCTTCAGAAATTCTGCGGCACATACCGACATGCGATAATACGCTAATCGAGGACGGCGGTGGACAATTATTTTTATAGTATTGCGATGGAAGGAAATGAGCACGAATTTAAATACCACACGCTGGTTTTCGTCGAGGCTTGAATTATACAGGGCTGGACACGAATAACCGGCCCGCCTCATCTTGCCGGACATTCACGACATCTGATTCTCTTCTACTGAAACTATTCTTTCCGCGACACTCGGCCAAATCAGCGAAACCATGACCAGGAAGCCCACCACCATACTGGTTCAACGGAGGAATTTGCAGTCGATGTTGATTGATGGCTCTGAACTTCAAACCATACCAATTGTGCAATAATTGACGGAGGATGGAGGGTGAATATCTGCTAATGTTTATTGAGTAGAGGGTCGTCGATCCCTGAAGCATATTATTGTCACGGATTAGCGGCGACGGGAGACACATGGTGGAGTACAAAAGCAAAGGCAGCAATATAAAAAAGTAACCCATAAAAACCAAGTTTTTATTATGCTCCCTTTCTCATTTACTAGTGGAAACTGGTTTGGCGCTTAACCTACGCGTTGGGCTTCGGTCGGGCGACTCCTCGAAAGGGAGTAATAAAAAATTTCCGAAAATTCAAAATTATACTGTAATCCGGTTTAGTGTCTACCAGACGCGTTGAAACATTTTCATACAACTTAGTAAGTTGTATGAAAAAACCATAAAAAATTTGAAAAATCCAAAATTTGTTTTTTTTTTAACGAAATTTGATAGATCTTCGTCGCCGTCGCCACGAGTCTGCTTGCAAAGTTTGGATCACGGGAAAAGGGTTAAAAATCTATCCAAAATTTTTGCGTCAAGCAAGCAGACACCACGAATATAAAGGGAGTTAAAATAGGACTAATTTAAAATGTACTAAATTATAGATTTTATGCATAGTAGTAGAGAGGGGATCTCATCCTCCCGCGCGTCTCTCTACGTGCTAGCCATCCCTCTTTAGTGCTGTACATGGCTACATCGACTCCATGAATTCTAGAGGGCGTAGTGATTCATACCACTGTCTATAAGTCACTCACCACGTACATCTAGTGCTAGACCCGTATTCCTTATGCTCGCCGTCAGTTCGTTGGCCGACTATACCTATCCTTTCCAAAGTCACGTTTCCTATAAAAGCTCGAATTCAGTAAATTATACATTGGTAATCCTCGATGTATAAATAAATTAATAAATTGATAATATTTTTATTTATTTATTTAAAAAAAATCCTTGTTTACAAATAAGATACTTAATACTAATTTAACAATAAAACATAAGATAAATTACACATTTTTTTGTTTTGTTTAATTTGTGGATTATGCCACTCTACTAGGCTACGCCTGTCCCAGAGTGGCGTTAAAGAGCACAATTATAATATTTTTTCGAGTTCGTCAGTAGTATTTATTTTCATAAGGTAGTTATTATGTATCTACAGAGTATCAAGTGGAATGTTAGTGAAAGTTGAGTTAGTCATAAGTCCAAGTGTAAATATGTGTAGAATAATTGTTTAATGTAAAAAGGGTTAAAGTTTTGTTTAAGATTATTTTTTTATTTTCCTTAATTAATTAATTAATTTATATAGGTATATATTTTTATTTAAAGACATTAATACGCAATTACAGTAAGTAAATTTTCAGTTGCTGTTCTACCTTTGGAGGTAAGCCAGTTGTTTGCTAAAGCTTTTATTTTATTAATTGAGTATATTCTGATTTCCGGGAAGTCTGTTTTAAATATGTTAAATATTTTAGGCCCTATGTATGAGTAATTTTTCTGTCCATGTGTTGTCTTAGTTTTTGGTATTTCGTCAAGGTTTCGTAATGCTTGTCTAGTATTATGTGAATGCGAGTTACTGGTTGCTGTTAGGTGGTTTGTGTTTTTAATGTAGAAGATGAGGGTAGACTTAACGAACAGTGACGACATCATTGATTACTAGCAGTTAAGCAATCATTAGTATATGCAATCGCTCATCACCTGTCGCTTTTTGTACCATGTCATTATTTTTTGAAACTGGCAATGGAGATGTTGCGCACTGCACGCATTATTTTTGGGGGAATTATCACTCACTGCGTAACGAGTTATTGAAGCAATCATAATATAAATACTCTCAGATTCTTAATTAAAAGTAGCCAATAAAATCAAATTGTTTGATAACTTTTCGCGAATTCTACCGTATTAAGCATAAGTGCACTATTTGTAACTGCCCTAGAGCAAACAACCTGATCTAACCTAATATGTATTTTTTGTTACAATATTTTCCTCTATTGATTTGATCAGGTACGCTTTTAAGAATTTGCGAAAGACTATATTCAATGATGTCGTCACCACTGTCAATTCATTAGTTTATTTAAGGCTCTTTTATTAAAGAAAAAATTTTGAAATCTTATCGGATCTAATATCGCGTGGACATTTTATCGCACCCTTTGTCGTTGGACCAAGTGTCCGTGGACGTTTTGTCGTGTCACGTCCGTTTACTCGCCACGAACGAAAATAACAATTAATCTTTGATTTAATGCATTCGCTTTTATTAAGCTAAACCATATCTAACTAGTTAAATGACACAAATTAAAATTGTAATTATATAATAACATAAATTGTTATTGTAATAATAAATTTTGTTTTAAAAAAAATCCAAGGGCAGATTGCCCAGGTAAAAGAAGATGACGGTAATTCGAGTCGGCGCTGTGTTACGCTCATCGTTATATTATGTATTTAAATAGCTTATTAGCACGTCGGTGCACGCTGAGTGTGCCCGGCGCAACTCGTTAATGTCCAATCGGCAAGGATACAGCCAGGACCTAGGACAACAAATAAACCTTGCGTGGAAGGTGTAATAATTAGCATTTGTTTGAAAGTACAAACGAGGAGCGTCTGACACCAGAAGTGACTTGCACGCTTCTAGACGTATAATCTATAGTTAATAATGCTTCGTACGGCCGCTTTGTGCTTTATAAGTAATAATTTAAAGAATCTAAAATTTATGATTTCTAGTGAAAAGTGGTTGGAAATGCCTAAATTTTGAATTTCAAGTTACAAGTTCGAGTAGCTTGTTGGTCTTGTGGTTAGGACACTGGCCTCGTGATCCAAAGGTTGCGGGTTCGAACCTCACTCCAGACTAGCAAGTTAGTCCTATTTTCATAGTACAAGCGTTTAGCTTAGTTTGAAAGTAGTAAGAATATTGATGTGACACGTATTCCGTGTTCACATCTCTATTTTATTAAAAAAAAAAAAAAAGGTAATGAAGTTGTGGCGCTTTAAATATGAAGGGTTCGTAAAGAGAAATGGGTAATTAATAGGGTCAATGCCAAGATATATTATAGATGTCTCACAGAGACGAAATTATATTTCTTTATGGGAAAGTTGGTATGGAAGTCTTTGGGTTTTCATAGGGCCTTCGTACGGCTGGTTTAAGTGATCACTTTATACAATGTAACGTTCACCATTTCCATCTACGATGGAATACCACGTCTATTAAATTTTTGGAAGTTGAAAATATTTAAATTGTACAACCTGTTTCTATTGATGTTAGAATAATCATTCGCGCGACCAGCATCCAAAGCTTTTTCATACCCCTTAAATAACTACAGGTGTCACGGATGAGATATTTATTTTTATGATTGGAATTTTTTAGCAATATCCTTCAATGCCTTTAAAAAATATTAACCACGCAACGACATGCCCAGCTTGATAAATGTTATTGGCAGATCTTCTGGTTCAAATTTTCTGGGGTATTCTGCTGTATTTCTACGACCTTTATGGCAGATTTCGGATTCCATTGCAGGATCCATCATCAGGGCTGAGGCGTTGTTACGTGTGTTGAGGTTGTGGTTAATGGCTAATGTTAATGGTTAATGGCTTGCTCACAACATCTTTGATTTTCGTGGACCGATTTTCTATTAAAAAAAAGGGGACTTGCACACCAGCTTTCTTCTACAGAGTGTTATTAGATCCGTGATGTTTGTCTTCTTTTCATAGAGATACGGTGAAATATTTCGGGGCTCTTGTCGCGAGCGAATCGCTTAACTTATTTCTTTTGTTTGTGTTTTTTGTTCTTGTATAATATTATTACTATCATAGTTTTAAAAAACACTAAAAGTAGTCAGTAAAGTTTTGTCTTTTATTATATACATAATAATGTATGTCTTTAAAATTATGACAACCTTGAAAGCATTTCGTCGCTTAAGAAACAACACCACGTAATCTGAAATTACCGGTTTTGAGGATTGAATAGGTATAAAATCCTACTTAAATTATTTTGACCAATCACAAGAAGTTATGGCAATAACAGTATCACCAGATTTCTCACATTGTATGAATAATTCTCAAATTAAAGAGTAAGGATGATCCCCCCTTATCCTTACTATATTATGATCGTTATTTTATCCCAGCACATGGGAATTTATTGTTTCTGCCCTATGCGTAATGTTTTTATGAGAATAGGCCGGCACATTGTCGAAATTATCGAATAAATGTGTTTTTACTGTGCCCGTTGGTGCAGTTACATTTTTAATATTTTATTTTAATAGGGATTCGAAGACGGAATTCGTGTCTCATCAATATTCTTATTATTTTAAAACTAAGCTAAATGCTTATGCTATGGAAATAGGGTTAACTTGCTGGTGTCCTAGAATGGGGCTCGAACCACAGACCACTGTATCACTAGGCGGGAGTCATAACTAAGTACTTCTCTTTTTTTCAAAATTTATATTCTTTAGGATTTCAATGGGTTCCAAATTGTTTATTATCCGTCCTCTATGAAGTACCGATTGAAGGAGTTTTAATTTGTCAACAATTAAAATTCCTCTATTTTGCTTTCCATAAAAGTTGGATGATTAACAATTTGGCAACCGATAAAATCCTAAAGAATTTTAGTTCTGAAAAAACGCTAGTGAATACCATCACATTACAAAGCACTTCCCCGATCTTGGGCTTGTTCCCGTTAATAATAAAAATACCCTCCCCACAGAATTGACAAAATTCCGTATTTCAGTTAGTTATCAAACATACCTAATGATGAGAGACAGGGACTTCTTCGTTATAATAATATTAGTTAACTTCATCGTTACGTTCGGATATTTTCCATCACGGTACGCCGAGGGTTAATTTTGGCAAGGCGTCTGTGACGTCACGCGGTGTTGCTCCGACGCGGGCATCAACAATCAACACGGCCCGCGCTGTCTGACCAATCGGCGACGGTCCCTAACGGGGCAACCGGTTAACGAAAGCCCCGGACCGTTGCTTGACAACTTGACAGCCATCATCGGACCGAAACGAGTTTACTTCGCATTCCTACAAATACTTTTATTTAAATTCACTGACACGCAAACCATAAAACATCCGAAACAAAAAAAAAACACTTTCTCTCTCTGTGTGTGAAGGAGAACGAAGCAGTTTTTGATGACATAATAAGTTGTTAGCGCTCCGTTGTACGGTACATTGTTAATTTTGAGTTTGAATGTATTTTTTGATGGCTTAAGGTGTAATCCTTGTTGAACCCAAATTTTTCAAGTTTCAAAAAACCAGTGTTTTTATATTCAGAATATTTTGAGCATGTCCAAATTTTTTAGGAACACAATACTAGAGAAAATCCAGTATTGTGTTTTTAAATAATTTGGACATGCTCAAAATATTCTGAATATAAAAAAAAACTGGTCTAAAAAGGAATCCAAAATTAAAATAATTTTCAGGCGTATTCTAGTGTAATGTTAATAATTTGTAAGAATCTCATATACACTTATAAAGGATATTGCTTTAAACTTCAATCAAAGATAGATACCTCATTATTAATAGTGTCATCTGTATTGGATTATGGGAATGAAAAAGCTTTGACCTGCAGGTGGCGGTAATAAAAATACAATTCGCATACAAAACAAGTTTTGTGAGTTAAACAACTTCCATTAATTTGATATATGTGTTAGTCTATCATGGGCGGAAATGGTGAACGTTACATTGTGTAAAGTGGTCGCTTAAGCCAGCCGCACATCCAAAAAGTCTTCCATACCTACTTTCCCTACTAAAAATATAGCTTGGTTTCTATGAGACATCTATAATATATCTTGATTATTTAACCCTTTAAATTGAATAAATATATGTAAATAAAAAATAGAATTCTACCTTAAATAGACATTTTGGGTATCAAAAATATTACTCAAGTGGCATCACATCCTGAACAGATAAATAAAAATTAGCCCGCAGCAAAAAATAACGAAATGAATAAGAAAAAAGAGAACCGCTGCTATTTATACCTCGCAAGATTGAAAAAACCAGTAATAATAATAGACAATACACTGAACATCTAGAATATTCGTAGAGCGGCTAATTCATTAATACTATTAGCGTAGTAGACACCGCGGAAACTTTATACACGGTGTCCTTGAGAGAAGGACAATTCTTTTATTGAATTGTAATATGACTTGGTCCTTATTACATGTCGTAGGATAATGTGATAGAATAGACAGAAAATTACATATTGTAGCAATATTGGGATGTCAGATCTTTATCCCAACACTTAATAGACGAAAATTAATATAAAAAATAAACGAGACGTGGGTATACATAGGTAAAGTTACTATACATTTTATATACCTTTTCGAGAAGGAAAAGGAAAAGGTATAGTAACTTAGTCATATTTTATCAATTTGTGTATTAACCTTAGCACATAGGTATATGTCGTCCAGGACTTTTTTATAGAACTTTTTGAGTTCTACAACTGAAGTTTTTATATATCTCTTACCGTTAAGGTAGCGTTCGTAAAAAACGCATCGTTTTATCTTTAGTTGTAACATAGGTCACCACGAAAAGCCCTTTCATTTTAACGGAATACTATGTGACCCATGTCCGCCCTGAAAGTCCATTCTAAATATTGGTGAAAGTATTTTTGAAATCGGATGAGTAGTTTCGGAGATTACCACCTACATCCAAACTTACAATCTTAACATCTTTATATATTAGGTCCTTGATCGATGTATTATCTATTATTAGGTCCTTACATATGAAATTGGCGTTTTGCCGTACTGGCAAATTTGATCTCAAATATCGTCTCTTTGGTTAGGAATTCCAAATCCAAATTTATACAGCTATTTACTCATGTATTTGTGTTTTGAAAATTATAATTCATTTGTTTTTTCCTCAATTGTTTTTTTCTTTGCGTCACTCAGTTTACAAAATGTAAAACTTGAAATACCACGTTATTTACGAGTACGAGTTCCACCGTGGCACCAGTGCTGCAGAAACGGCTTGAAAGATTAATGATGTGTATGGCGACGGTGCCGCAAAAGAAAACACAGTGCGTTTTTGGTTCCAACGTTTTCGTTCTGGAAATTTCGACCTGCAGAACAAGCCCCGTGGACGGCCGGAGACCAAAGTTGATAATGAAGAATTAAAGGCTATTGTGGAAGCGGATCCATCGCAAACTACATCCGAGTTAGCTGCAGGCTGCGGTGTTAGTGATAAAACTGTTTTAATCCACTTGAAGCACATTGGTAAGGTGAAAAAGCTTGAAAGGTGGGTACCTCACGACTTGAGTGAAGCAAATCAACAAACGCGCGTTGACTGCTGCGTTGCATTACTCAACCGGCACAATAATGAAGGGATTTTAATCGAATCATTACCTGTGATGAAAAGTGGATCCTGTACGATAATCGGAAGCGCTCATCGCAATGGCTGAACCCTGCCGAACCAGCCAAACCATGCCCCAAGCGAAAATTGACTCCAAAAAGTTACTTGTGAGCGTTTGGTGGACTAGTGCTGGTGTCGTTCACTACAGCTTTCTTAAATCTGGCCACACGATTACGGCAGATGTCTATTGTCAGCAACTGCAAACCATGATGGAAAAGCTAGCTGCTAAACAACCGAGGCTGGTTAATCGCTCTAGGCCACTGCTGCTTCATGATAACGCTAGACCACACACTGCACAACAGACGGCTACCAAATTAGAGGAGATTCAATTGGAATGTCTAAGACATCCACCGTACTCTCCGGACCTTGCCCCAACAGATTACCATTTTTTTCGAAATTTGGATAACTTCCTGCAAAGGAAAAAATTCAACTCCGATGGGGCAGTCCAAACCGCCTTCAAAGATTTTATTGATTCCCGTCCGAATGGTTTTTTTAGTAAAGAGATCGATGAACTACCTATGAGATGGCAAAAGTGCATAGATAGCAATGGTACTTATACTATTGTACTTATACTTTGATTAAATAAATATATTATAATAAAAAAAATCGGCTTTATGTTCCTCCCATACTAAGCGCCAATTTCATATGTAAGGACCTAATATTTAGTATATATTGTACACTTCGTTAATTTTGACGTGAGGAATACTGTATAATACCTAGTAATGATATTATTTTAAAATTTGTTAGAAGTTCGTTTCGCACTCATCTACTGATTTATTAGATAAAAGAGTCCAAATATTTAATTGAAGCCAATAATTCTGCTATCGTAGAAATATTGACGTTTCAGATAGAAACTTTACCTAGGTACATAAATAAATACGCTCTGAGAAAAAAACTGAGTGTATGTACATAAATAAGTACGCTCCATCTATTTTGTTGTGAAATTATTCCGAGAAAACACGTATTCTGTATTAGCATATATATATATACTCGTATTGTCACGGGTTGCGACTTTGGGAGACAAATAAAAAGCCTGGAAATTAAGTAACGATTTATTAATTAATGATTAACGAATTACTAAATGGACAAAGTCACTTAACGCGAATTAAATTAAGGCACTATTTCGTAAATTATAACTCGTCTATGAATACTTTATTATCGCTGGGAACACTTTGTTCATCATTTGCTAGAGCGTTCCACCTAATTCTCGCACGTTGTAGCCGCATTTATTTATTTCGCCACTTAGGTATGTTGCTCGATTATTACTTAATATCTGTCGCCCCGTTATTCCACGACTGGCCACACCGGCCATCGTCCGCGACTCACTTCGCGCCGATCTAAATGTCGAAATAAACTTTCGTGCCGCGGCCTAGACCCGCTATTTATAGGCAATCATGTTGGTTTTTCGAACTCTTGAGAAGATTCTTTTCCTTTCTAGTGTTTGGAAGAAGGTTACCGTCGCTTCTAGGCTGTTCCAGGCGTCTCCTGAATATTGTAAGTAATTCTAGAGTGCTGGAAGCTGCTCTAGAGCATTAGATAGTATTGCCGCAAGTGACATATTAAGAGATTTGGACAGTGCCCAATTCCTTCTGCTAACCTGCTAGTTGATTTTTTACACTTGGATTTAATAATGCAGTTTTCACTTTTAATGAATTAATGTGAGACTGTGTCACTCTCGGCCAATTGGTACTACTGACGGCTCTGCGCGTCACAGCTCTCCAAGGCGTTTCGCCCGAGCAAAAACGTGGTGTGCCAATACTTCCGTGTCAATGGTTTTTTCTTGTTTATTTAAACGTGCGTGCCTTAATGAGCGCATAAACAACGGTAATTATTTCTTTAACTTCTTTTTCTTTTTCGTGTGCCCTATCCGTTGAACCGATGTTGGCTATCATCAATTTATTTAGCCCAGAATAGCTCTACTGTAGACTGGCCAAACCAGTGTCTTAGGTTATCTTTCTTCCTTCAGTGGCTTCCGGCAGTGTTTCCCTACTTTATGAACAAGATCTCGTACTTTTCTGGATGCTTCACATATTTCAGCTTTCCTATTTTTATTGTTTTAACCATTTTTTTCCTTATTCATCCTAACCATAATATCAGCATTCGTAAGTCTGTCCATCCAGCTTATTTTGAGCATTCTTCTGCAGATGCTCGTCTTGGAAGCTTCAAGTCGCTTTATCAATACTTCGGTAAGCGTCCATGCTTCTATATCATGAAATAATATTGAGGTTATGTTGCATGTGATGTAAAAAAAAAAAAATTGTTTCCATAACTCACACACAGCACACAGGTTGTTCGCAACATATTTTAGTATTTAAAAAAAATTAAATATATTGTCGCGGAATCGTGGATGTGGGAGGCCAATGAAATATTGGAAGTTAATTTTCTATTCATTAATTTAATTAATTCACTGGACACGAATATAATTGGAGATCCATTCTTTAATATTTTCGTATTTATTTGTCGTTGGTATTGGGCTGATTCGCCGCTTTCGCTTTATCAATGTGATCGCTGTAATGTCACAACAACGACTCTTTCGCGCGCTTGTCTACATAACGATAATGCAACGAGAATTTTCGACCAGTTTCTCCATATTTCTAGTGATTATGATTTGTAGTTTATGGAGGTCTTTCAGGGGAAGATACTGAGAAGCGGAGTCACACAAAAAATCACCCCCACTGCTCCGCGACCCATTACTCTACTCAAATATTTTCACAATTTCTGTATTTAGGTTAGTTATAAATTACACCTCATGATGAGAGGGACTGCTCCTCTAGAAACAGTTCTCATGATGGACCCCGCAATGGGATCCCTAATGCCGACCAGAGAGGTTGGATACACACGATGCCTGAGAAACCCAAAATATAATAATTTCGAAATTTAAAGTATTGAAATTTCTACCATCATCAGTAATTAATATTTTTGGAATAAGTATCTAGGGAAATCTTATAGAGCATTTCGCATCTGTAAAATATTTTATTGTCACCTGTTTTTTTATGCTTTTCTCTCAAAAAATTATAAAATTCAGATTTAGTAGATTTAGTAAATAATCAGGAGTTCTGTATATTTTTTTGATTTATTTTAAACGAATAATATTCATTTCATAAAATGTAAAAGGCGTGGAAAAGCCATTCAAAAAATATATTATTTTTTAAAAACAGTTGATTTAAAAATAAATTGTTATAAAACTATTTAAATTTAACCGATTCAAAACATAATCATATCATCCACACTTGTACAAATCCCATAAAGCAGAGCGATTTTTTCAGTTGTAAAAAATTGTTGGTGTGGTAATTTGTGAATTGATTAAACAATTTAGTGTCGTTTTAGATAAATATATGTGTTTTAAATATATGTAACTTAATGAATAATTTTTAATTAAATATCTTTCCTTGCAAGAATACAAAATGCGACATTAGTGACGAGTAAAAATAACAGTTACATAAATACCATATCACAACAGGTCTCTGTATAAGCAGCAATGTGACTCCATTGTTTCCGTCTTGATTCGTTAAATTTTAAATAACGCAAATAGATCATCTCTTTTGTTTGCCCAGCGACATGCGTGACTCTAATTATACGACGTTAACGAAGTGAAAATAGTACGATACCATCGTGAAAACAGCTGGGTCCCCACACTTCCAGTCTTGCAGAGCGTATGATGTAAAGAAAACACAGATTACAAGCAAATAGGTAACATGACAGATGACACGTGAGTTGGGTAGCGAGTTGGATTGTGCAAAGTGATATGTGCTCTCAATAGAAATTTTTCTTCCGAACTAGATTTACCGGGACCGTCCTCCGAGCAAAAGCTGCCATATTGGTCCAGCTCATTCGCCGTTTGGTTGATATTTTTAACACTAATAGCAGTTAGACCGTGCTGCTCTGCACAAAGCAAAACTATTCACTGTTCGTCACATGTCTGTCAAGAATAAGGTTTTTTTATTAATGGACTAATTAAGTACAAAAATATAAAGCAATTAGGAAATAAAAATAAACTAAAACATAGGCAGGATGATAAAAAATATATAGGCTAATAAAAATAAAACATTTAAAACATTAGCAGATCAAAAATCAATAATAGCCAGTTTAGCAAAAGTACAGGTAAATAAAATACAAAAATATAACAAAACAAGAACATGTACATGATACAAATGTACATTGAATGAATGAATGAATACTTCAAACAAAATGTCTAGAAATTGTTACATAGTGAATACCCAAGAAATACAAACAAGGAAAAATAATAATATAAAGTAGAAAGCAAACACATACCACTAGCACAATACAAAAAGATAAATACAATATAAAGTAAAAAGCAAAGAAATATAGCAATTAAGCAAAGTAAGTAAAATACAGAAATTATTGAAAGGTGGGATATTCTTCTTCTGCCTAGAAGGATCTAGTGTCAGGCATTCTGGGATCCACAATAAAACGCCAGAATATCCTTCGTGGTTTATTTCCTGGCATCAGTCTGGAATATCAGCCTTGCACGGCTGATAGATTTTGAAGAAGATCAGGACTATCAACTAGCATTTGTAAAGTAGCATTGTTTGTAATGTAGTTCATAGACTCGAGAAACAGTCACTAAGATATTTTGGGCATGTGAAAAGAGTGAGCGAGGAAAGGACTGTAAGACTGTGCGGCATTTATTGAAGGCATTGGAACAGAGGGCGTCCGCGATAAATCTGGTACGATCAGTTAGACAAATGGTCCTGTAAAAACTTCAACAATCGACGAACGTGCATGATAATATGTATGAAAGAGAACGAGGCAAGGGTGTTATGATAGAAAGAAGGGTGGTGCGTTGGGGCTTCGATACTTCCCCTGTAAAGCTTCCAACGCACCACGTGAATTGAATGCTTAATCGAAACAAATATATCATCGAAAAAATGCAAAGGATGAATCTTTTTTTCCTGATGATCGTCCCGCGTTTTATATGGGGAAGACATCGCGTAATGTAAACATTAGAGTAAAAGAGCACTTGCGTTGTTTAAAAAGTAGTGGGTTCTTAGAATTTGTAAACCATTTAATTGAAGACGACCACACGTCAATAATAGTTAAGGAATTAATATTATTCATAGGAATACGTAGTAGACTAGATAATTTAGAGACATTAGAGATAAGAAATGGCATTAATATGAATAATAATCAAATAAACTTATCTTTTAGTCCACTTTTAAATATGTTCCCTCCTAATAGTTATATTCCCTGCGCACTCCCACCCCCTACCCCCCTATTGGCACTCCGTCCTTTCACACAGATGTATGACTAGTATATAAGCACATAATTTTTTAATGTTTAGTCAGTTAAGATTTTACCCTGAAGAAGCTACGGTCGTAGCGAAACCTGGTCGGAATCGACAACTAATATTGTGGTGTTTTTTAACCAATTTATTTTTATTAATTTAATCCTTTTTTCTTTCAGACCTCGCCGGTAAACTGCTCTATGTATTGTGAAAGAGCTACGTCAGCAACTCCGCCAACTTGCTGATTACAGTATAATTTTCATTAGCACGCGTAGTCTTTTGATTGTTTTTATGCGTATGTTTTGATGCGTGCAAAGATATACATATAAATACATATAAAAGTGGTTAGGACACTCGCCTCGTGATCCAATGGTCGCGGGTTCGAATCTCAGCCCCGACTAGCAAGTTAGTCCTATTTTCATAGCATAAGCGTTTAGCTTAGTTTGAAAATAGTAAGAATATTGATGTGACACGTATTCCGTGTTCGCATCTCTATTTATTTAAAAAAAAAAAAAAATGATACGTGACTTCCGTGACAACAGGACTTTCACAACTTTGTTATTGTTATGTGTAACAGCTGTCAAAAGATGAAACCGCGTTGTAGGTTGAGTTAGTTTATTTTATTTAACAGATCGCCAAGTCACAATTTGTCACAATCGCCTGCCGTTTGCTACACGGTGCCCTTCAGTTCCTGAATTAATATTAAAATGGGTAATGACAGTTTTTGCGTTGAATTTTTTATGCGTGTGAAAATATTACATGCGTTCTGCAAGGTTTACATTCATCCTTGTGGCTTGAAGGCGGCTTATTGAGATTCTTCACTTCCGTTATTTAACCACCCTGTTAATCAGTGGTGTGCAGTCAATACATTGACGCATGAGTTGTACATTAATTGTATATTCGAATATCTAGTAATATTCCTATCATAATTATTATCATTATAATTTTTTTTAATGCTTCATAATATTATGTCAGTTTTAAATAATTAATTGCACTTTTTTTCTAAAATATATGTTAACGTAAAACTCATGTTTTTATTTACTGAAAATAGTCGGCTGCAGGTTGCAAAACGTTTATACCGATAATCATTTATATGTAAAAGAAAAACGGAAATAACACACTTAATAACACCATTTTCCCTAATACTTTATTCTTATTTTGTATATTCCCAATAACTACCGAAAATATACCTATATGTACTATATATATTTACATTTTAATATTCCTGAAGCGATACACACTTTTTTCTCAGTACATGGATACATTGTCCTTTATTCGTATATCTATCGCATATACACGTTTCGGTAAATATACATACTTGGCAAAATAAAAGGGCTATTTATGTGCTGCATATTTTAACTTCCATGAATTATCCGACACCAAATACGGGTGTTATAATTTAACACTTAAAAAAGATCCCATATGTTTTTGGAACACACTGTTACGTACACCATCTCGATTGTTGTTATTCTTAGGTGACATTGGCTCTTATAAAGTTTTTTTAAAGCAATTTTAATTTAGGTAATTTCCTTATTTATAGTTCCTATGAGAAATGTCAAGACATCTGTCAAATGTCACCACGTCGAAATTAACGATGTTATATAATAACGGTGATTGGTGTGATAACTGAAACAATGAGAATAGATACAATATATTGCCAACTGAACTATTTTTTCTTTTGTCAATGGTTAAACTTGGCTCAAATTTTCATTACTAAAATGTTTTTTTTTTCAATGGTTTGTACACATAAATGAATAATTCTGAATAATACGTTGAAAATAAAGTATATTTTTAATCTCTGTTATAGTTCATTTTAAAATTGAAAATTCGTGTACTTTCATTTACCTCAAACCCAAATTTTGTTTTATTTTAAATATCCAACATTTTTCCGACAATTTGATGATATAATTTTACAAAAATTATATCAAGAGAAAGCATACATACGTACACAGTAAATTAATTACATGATTATCAAATCTCTTACATATATGCTGATCACACAAGGTGTTTAAAGCCATTAAACTTATATGACGGTCGCTCGAATGCATAATACACGTTTACCGTAAATGAAATTCTTAATAATCGGTATGACATCGTGGCCCGCTAATTGTCGCACGATACACGGCGATGACCTTGGAATGTGCGCCCTCCGAACTTGCAAGGTGACTTGTTAATCTACAACACATTTCTTGATTGTATTTGCTGATTTGCGACACTTGATTTTTTTGTGAACACTGATGTTCATTTTTTTATCATATTTTTATTTATCTCATTTTCTTTATAAATTGTATATATACTTACAAAAATACGTGACTTATTTCAATATTTCAATTACAAGTGTCTTTGGCATGTTCTAGCAACATGCATATATTCAAAGTATTAATGCGTATGTGGGGTACAAAAGCTATGTCAGCAATATCCAAAAAAATAAAATGTTTTGAATGCAGTCACCGAGGATTATTTTATTATACGGTCTGTCGATTTAAAAAATAAAATATGTCCACATGTCTACCCATGTAACCTAAGAATTGTCCAAATACCAAATACGACAGTGAATATGAATAGAATATGTATTACGTACGTAAAAACAAAGTGTTTTAGTATATGTGTTTAAGTATACAAACAATATTTATTTTCACATTGTCATTGTCATGACACTGACATGACACACACATACACACACACACACACATGACAAACAAATTGTCAACAAAATGCATGCAAAAAAGCATAATATACAGGATGTAACAAAGCTAATCCACAATACTTTACAGGTGAATGAATGAAAGTTGAAAACGTTCAAGTGACCATGACCTAAAATCAAAAGTTAAGGAGTTATGCAATATCGAAGTCAGGCATTTTTTTTCAATATTTTTGATTATTTTTTACATTACGTTAACTTATATTGATTACGAAAAGTTCATTTGTTACAATACAAGTTAAATAAAATGATAAAAACCCAATACAAGTTAAATAAAATGAAAAAGTAGAATCATTTTATTTGAATAATGAATTTTTCATATTCGATATAAGTTACTGTATTGATAGTCCAACGTATTAGGTCATGGTCGCTTGAACATTTTCGACTCACAATTAAAGCAGGAATCTATCTGTAAAGTATTGCGGACTAGCTCTGTTACACCCTGTATATAAGCATGAGCATAAATTATTAGCTCTTGTTCCATTTATGACATTCACTCTTGAATTATCGATATGGCCGTTAAATAATATTACCTCGTAATATTATTTAACGGCAATAATTTCCTATAAATTTATTCCTCACGGATTAATAGATCCTCGTGCCAGCCGCCACTCGACACGAGCGCTTTTCGACCGAACGAGGACCTCATCGGCATTCTGGCGGAGCTCCTCAAATAATCGCTGGGATATTAAAGCCAGGGTCACGTGGCCGCAGAATCAAGCGGCCATCTTCTCAGTTGGTATTTTTTGCCAGAGCTTTAATTGTAAACTGGAACATTCGGCTGTAAGGTGGTGCTATAGACGTACCACTATAACTTGGCGTGCGAGGGAGGGCGTCCTTGTCGCGTAACAGAAGTTGTCAGGATGTAAATTTATTACACAATACATAATGTACAGAATGTCCGGTGACCGGTGTCGTATTAAAAACAGAAATTTGGTCGGGCAGCACTAAAGAAACCACGCAGTAATGGCGGCCGTTCTGTCTGTCAAACTTTCAGACGGTAAAATCGGTCCATTATTCGCTTATTCAGCTTCGCAAAAATTTAATACTTCATTGGCAATTGTTCTTGCACCATACCGGACTGTTTAGGATGTTTTGGAAATAATAATTCAGTGTATATTGGTAATCAAGATGTCACAGCTCCCGACCAAATACAAAATTGAACTAAATGGCAGGGCGAGGGGTAACCGCCGGGTGCGGGCGGGGCGGGTTTTAGTTCCAAATTCGCCGCACGCCAAGTTACGTTGGGCAAGCAATAACGTGTATTTTGCATGGAACATTTTCATTGGCCGCGGGGCCCTGACGCTTCCCCAACTCTCGCCGCGCGAGAAGTTACAAGTTAATAATTTTCTAATGTAGCTGTAGCAATCGGTAACGCGCTCTGACGGCAATAGTTTCGGATTCGAATTGTAGTGTGAACTGTATATTTTCTCGATTAATAGATTTAAGTAGACTGAATGCAGTGGAGATGAGACCCCAATGCAGTGTAGACGTATATGTGGCAAATCCATTTATGATACAGTAAAGAATGAAGATGTTAGGAACGCATGTAAAGCTGATCGTAGCATAATTCAAACAGGGTCGCCCAGGTGGTTTGGGCATGTTGAGCGAATGTGTGAGGAAAGAACGGTAAGAGAGATATATAATGCAAGTGCTGACGGCGCCAGAAAGAGCGGGCGACCGCGGAAGACGTGGCATGACCAGATTAACCAGATACTGCAAGATGGTCCCGTTAGAAGCCTCAACAACCGTCGAGCTTGCATGCGAAGATGTATGAATGTGGATGAGGCGAGAGTTGTATGTCAGGACAGAAAAGTATGGCGCTCTCTGCCTACCCCCACGAGGAAACGGCGTGTTGGTAAGTAAGTAGATTTTGTGGCATCCTGACCTATTGTGCAATAAATATGCAATAAAATAACAAAATTGTAATTTTATTTCGCTTTATTCAGTGATAACTGCCCCAACATGCAAAAATAGACGGGATGTATTTATTTATGCTCGCGCAATTAGGTACTTAATGTACATTTACGATTTTTGCATTATTAGATGAGACCTCTGGGAAGTAGTCGCGTGGTGGTATCTACATACTTGATCTGTATAACATGAATGAGGGGAATGTGGAGTGTAAGGGATTCATAAATACTTATCATTAAAAACCCAAGACAGAAAGCAGAAATTGCATCCCGTGTTTTTATGCTGCAATATCACTTTTCAACACCCAACAGTTGTGCAGTAATGGCATATCAATAATTTCAAATTACCGTAGGTACATCAATACTTTGTTAAACATAATGCCCGACTTCCACGGTGTCTGGGTGTTCTTAAAAAAAAGGTGTTAATTGATGTCGAAGCAATATTTATATCATCATGCAAAAAAGTCATTGCAATCTGAAATTTTGTCTAAAATATAAGTTTTTGCTCAATATGTAGGTACCTACTATTTTAAAAATATATGTTTATTATTTTATTATATATATCGACATTCGACAGAAGTCTTGATGTTTCTCTATATTTGAGTGTTGGGGTAACAATCACCAAATAACAATATCGTTGTTTTCAGAATCGGCAAATATGGCAAAATGGCCCAGAAAACTTACTCGTTCGTTCGAATTTGACTCTGAACCTTGATGACAGCGATATGAATTTCTTAATGTTAGGTCATCTTTAATAAAAAGTTTATGGCTTTTTTATGGTTTTACGGGCTCTTAGACAAATAATACCTCTATTACATAGTCTATAGCAGCGATCTTAAATCTATTATATATTCCACGTGTCACGAAATCGCATGGAGAACGTGTCAGTGACAGGCCCAGGTAAGAATTTCGTTAAATTATTTTTTTTTTTTTTTAGAAAATTTCGTCTGCAATAATAATTTTTGATATCAAATGTTTTTTAACATCTTAAACAGATACAAACACATTTATTAATTAATTATTAAATACAAACATACTTATTAATCAATCGATCTTGATACCCAATATATTAAATTGAATTGAAAAATTATTGTGTTGTGTTGACGTGAATATATTTACGTAGGATTAACGTCGCTGAATTTAATTTAATCAATAATTAGAAGTCTCAGTAAAGAATTAATAACAGCGTGTTTAGGATTAAACACATAGAATTATAAAGTACGATTTAATAAATTAATAAGCCCAAGAAAACTATGCGAAAGGTTTCATTGAATAATTGCTTTAATATTTCTACAGCGACCTGCAAAATTGTGAGAACCTGAGAGAAAAAAGAAAGAGAAGAACTCCGACGAAATTAATTTTTGTTTTTAAATGATTTATTTAACTCTATTCGTCTGTTTGTTTGTTTGGTGTGGTGGAATCTTATAATCGATTTTCACAAATTTTCCGACTAACCAGAGCTCTGAAACTTCGAACATTTACGTAAAGTGAATGACTATAAAATATTAACTCATTTTTCACATGATTTGGTCATTATTTCAATTAAAATTATTCATTTTCCTTTATTAAAAGTGTCTACGTAGCTTCTAGATTTATCAATGAAAAATGATAAAATATTTAAAAATAATCTGATTTTTTTTAAAATTTTAGTCGGCTGATTTAATTCAGACATTGGAAGAATTGAGATTTCTGATTATCTCAGGATTATTTGGTTTAGAAAAAAAACGTTTTGACAAAAGATCTCTCCATATAATTGTGCCGTGGGTTCAAAGAGTGTGATGCTCAATTTTTTTAATATTTGGATACTGCATCGGTGATATTAAAAAATCGGTTTCCAATGTACGTAAAGAAAGTGAATAAAAGCATGTCTTCAAAATTTTTTGGTTTACTTTTTTCTTTGTACATTTCCCATCAAAGAATTTTATTTGTTTTGTTGTATGCTGTTATATAGTATACTTATACTGAGAATGTCTCATTCCGTAATGAAAATTTCAACTAAGCTTACAATTATATTTCCCGAATTGAAAAAGAATTGAGAATTCCCTAGAGGACACATGATTTTTTTCTACGAAATAACAAGTCAGTTTTTTTTGCATTTTTTATTTCACACATGAGTCTGTTGCTAACCCTTGCATTGAACATTTGTTTACCCATTTCTTTATCTTAATATATTAAAAAATAATTAAGATAAATTATATGAGAATAATTTTTATTAAGAACTCTTTAACTAACTAGCAGGACGTCGTGGTCTTTCTGAAGAAGTATGTTTTTTGGTGATTCAAGACCTTGAAAGTGGTCTAAAATGCGGCGGTGGAAGACGATATAATAAGACTATAAATTTATGGACTTACGAGACAGTCATACAACGAAATTATTATGTTATTAACCACGGAGCTTATCTAAGACGCAAACCATTATTTTATGAAAAATATTATTTTATATCAGTATAGATTTTTACAACTTTGATTTATTATTGAGCGTTATTAATATATAATTTTGTCTTTTAGTTTTTGAGTATAACTTCTACCACGCGTGCATGAGTACACGAACATTTTTTTTAGAATATTTTGAGTATGTCCAAATTTAGATTTTTGTCACAGGGACATCATTAATAAATCAATGTATACTATAGATTTCTCACAGAGACTAAACTGTATTTTTATGGGAATGTAGGTATAGAAGTATTTTTGGGTGTACATTGATTTTACGACCTGTCGTAGGGCTGGTTTAAATATTCTGAATGAAAATACTGGTAATAAGGAATTTAATAAAAATTGAAATAATATTTCTGGCATATCCTAGTGTAATGCTAGTAATTCGGAAGAATTTCATTACACAGATAAAGTATATTGCTAACAAAAACTCCAAAATCAATATAGATGTCTCATTAGTAGCTGCTTCACTAGATAAGGTCTGTTCTAAAGCAACTACAGTTTTTTTAAGTTAAAACATTAAAGACTACATATTAGAAATAAAATTTAAATATTGCACTTAAGAAATATAACACAAACACAAGAAAGAAATATACTTTTAAACATTATATATAAGGAATAAATAATACTCCTTTTTTAAAATTTAATTAAACCTAATGGCTATATTTTTTATGCCGTATGACACGCGATGACGGTTTCTATTTCTGGTTGTATATTTTTAACTCTATTGGGAAAAATGGATAATGTCTAAATTCACGTGTTAATGGTGTGTCTAAAATTCTTTTTTTATTACAGTAAATCAGCCATTTTTAATCCCGAAATACCAGGACGACAAATATGCTTCGGGTTTCAGTTATCACGAGGGTTTGACCAGGAAGAGGGACATGTTTACCTTCTTTTATATATACAATCTGATGATAGTTGATTATTGATTTAATTGTACCGGAGGCGTCTGGGAGTATCCCGGATTATCCCGGAGAATTACACACGTAACGGCCGTGAAAACCTGGGACATTTGTAACTTAATTATTTAGGATCATTTCCGTGGTTGTATCTGCCGGTAGTGGCTCTCCGGAGGATGTTTTCCCTGAAGGGAGTGAATTTCTCGAATAACAGTCTCTAAGGTGCAATTCTGTATTCATTTTAATTAATCTGGCTGCTAAGTTGTATGTCTACATGTTGTGTTTTTATCTTTATGCTTATTACTATGGACACTAAGGACTTTGTGCATTCATATTTAGTACTTGAACTGTAGCATTTCTTGTAGATATGCAACTTGTAATTCCCACATAATGGATAATAAGTATGTTCCAATTGTCATTTGTCCCTGCGCCTTGGAGGGAAAGAATAGGTTTTTTGCGGGCGCCTCCCCGTCCTGCTCGCATTCCCGTGAGTATCAGCGGGGCGGTGAGTACGGCCACTTTAGCATTAAAAAATGCCGTACATGAGTGGCGAAAGTGTAGGGCCGATATGGGAACTCTTGCTCATAGAACGGCCCAGGGTGTGTGGTGGGGCCCTCTTCTCTATTGATTTAATTAAGATAAATTATAGATGTCTCACAGATATGAAGCTCTTTATTATGGAAAGTATGATAATGCGTGCCCAATAAAGACTTCAATAAACTATTTGTATTTTTCCTCTGTAGACAAAATCTTGTAGAACATACTCATTAAAAATTTAATATAATTATCTAAAAAAAAGCGCTGAAAGGGTTACGTATGCATGTGTGCTCTAAAAACTTTTGACTTGCTTGATAGCACCTCTTCAATAAGAACCTGTTTGGTCACATAAATGTCATTGGACTTTGGCTACATTTGCTCTGTACTTTGTTTTTTACACGTGTCAATCTATCTTACACACATACACACACAATCCATCTCACACAATAATATACACCCATTATGTAAATGATATTTTTTGAATATTAATGTGTAGTGACTTTTTATTTTGAATTTTATTAGATAAAAACACTGCCCATCAAAATATATAGACATCAACTAACGTAAATTTTTTGGTGCATTCAAATGTTTTACATGTTTACAAAAATTACTTCAATATTTTTTATATTGCGTTGTTACATTGCAAAAAATGAACACAAAATAAGTTTTTCTAGTAAGTAAGTAACCTTTTTTAAACTAAAAAATATATATTTATTTTGAATGTCATATTGAGGCTTGTAATACGGGCTTGCCAGGCAACTTTCCTTTCTTCTTACCGAACAAAGCTAGGAACTAATTCCTAGCTAACTAATTCCTAATTCCATCCCTAAGGATGGGTCGTCCACGTCCGTCCATCGACGAGACGATCAACTAGTTGAATTCGTCAACTAGTTGATCTATTTTCAACTTTATAGATAAAAAAATAAATCTATTATAATTTTGTTTACACCACTTTTTATTGATTTTTTACATGTTTCTGGAACAATGTTCCTTTTTTCAGATTGAGCCTTAAACTAAAGTTGACAAATAATACAGATATATTTATTTTTTAATGTCACCACAAAGTGAAAGCCTGACTTTGAAAGATTTATTCTTCAATAAATTTCTAGATAACATCTCAAATGTAAAGTATTTTTAAATTATGTATTTATTTATAAATTTATAGATAATAAATAAATGTAAAGATTTTTATCATTTTATTAAACTTGTATTGAAACGAATGAATTTTTCGTAATCGATTTGAGTTAGTGTAGTGATAGTCCAACGTTTTCCAAAAAATAAGTCAGATATATTGAAAAAATTCAAACTTTGATGTCGCATATCTCCATAACTATTGATATTTCGACTCATAATCAATGCAGGAATATAGTCCTGCGAGGTTATTAATGTTTTCCATATAACCCTGTACACATGTAATGATATGTACCTAATATATTTTTTATACACACATTACTGCTTTGTACTTAATTATACATATTTTTAATTTTTATACTCATATTTTAATGCTTATACCCAATACTTTCATGCTTATATATTGTTGTGTACACCTACTTCTTTCTTTATTATATATAGAAAGAAGTATATAAAACAATATGTAAAAGCCTATAATGTGCGTAAACAAATAAATAATAAAATATTTCTTTTTACATATAAGCACAAGTAGCGGTTTTACTTTCCCCGAAACTATATTCCTTCGAACTTCTTTAAATTTTAAAAATTAACGTTATAAAAATAGCCAACGGTTGAGCCGTCGAGCAGCATCGCGTCGAACCGTAGACAGTTGACCATCGTCCCGATGTTTAGATAGAACGTCCGCGTAACGAAGTTGATGCGTCAACTAGTTGACGAATTCAACTAGTCGTCTCGTCGATGGACGGACGTAGACGACCCATCCCTACTAGGAATAGTCTTTTGATTGTGGTCGACCTATAATTTTGAAAACGGAATGGAATCAGCTATTAGATAGGAAGATACGGACGGACATTCGAAATTATTATTTTTGGGGATAATAAAGTTCTATAGCTTTTTTTCTTACTGAATAAATAAAGCGAATTACTTTTTATCGAATGATTTATGGCATAATGAAATATTATGTAAATATCGGGATTATTGTTTTAAATGTTGGTTTCACCTTGATGTGGAACTTCGTGCCTTGAACTGTCGTAATTATCATTTCCACCAATCTTTGCCCAATCCAAAGATCATCATCTCGCGGCCACAATAAATTAAATGGTTCCTTTCGAGCGCCAGATTATGTCATAACGTGGCACCGGCGTCGATGATGCTGTGATGGTTGTCTCGGTGCTTGAGCGGAGTGTATCTGAAGAAGGATCACATCCTGGCATCTTTTAGAAAGATTTGTTCGCACCCTAGTCTTAAAAAAATGTTTTCATTTTCAAAGTTTCCATTCTCAGAAAGAAATCAAAGAATGTGTGAAGTATAATAAATAAATAAATAAATAAGTAAATATAACTTTATTCCAGAATGTGGGGAGGTTCGTGCAATCCCACACATTCCATAAAAAGTAGGTACACACATTAAAAATATTATATAAAATAAAAGAGAAATAAGAAAATCATATAAAATAGAGGAGAAGTATTATAAGTATTAAAATACATATATCGTAAAATATCGTATATTAGCGGCTTTAGCGAGCGATGGCAAGTCAATTATGCGGGGCCAGTATCTTTCTCCAGTGTGCATCGATGCTGGATGCTGGAGTAAGACGGGCTTCCAGGATAAGGATATTTCCGGAGCTGTATATCCTTTCCCTCATCCCTGCCACCCTGGATCTTATGAGGGCTGCAAAGTTGGGAACACGCCCCTCAGTGAACATACCGGAAGCGCTGCAATATCTGGGAAGGCCAAACATCATACGAAAGGTGTTATATTGTATGCGAAGTCTTTCTATGCTGCTCTTTTTATAATTTGTCTAGAGTTCACATGTATATAACGTTGCACATATACATGATGGTATAAACCATACCCACGGCACAATAAGAACAATATGATGGTATAAACCATCATATTGTTCTTATTGTGCGGCATAATTTGGATTTTTAATATAATATTTTACAAAGTGAAATGTGAGAAAGAAATTTTATTATTAATAGTTTTTTGAGGTGTCAAGACTAGACAAATATTTTCATCAAGCAATTTTATGATAACTCATCATGTATATTATCATTGTACCTATATAAACTTATAATACGATAAAAAAATGAAGAGAGCGTTGAAAATAATAAAATAATAATAAACTATATTTTTTTTCCGAAATTATTAATTAATCCGAGAATTTTCTGTTCGAGCGGGATTAATGAATGAATTTCAAATTCATTTTGTGTGTGACCTGTGATCAAATATTTTTTTGGATATTGCTGCCTTTGTTTTTATACCCCACATATTATGAGTTATGAAAAATTGTTTTCTGTCTTCAAATTTTGCACAGTTCGTTTAAAGTTGATATATTTTATGACTATGTAGGTAGTTAATAATATGTATTTTCAATATTTCTGCATTATAATCAAAATATTTTTTTTGACTTGTCATAGTTGCGACTGTGACAAGTCATAGACTATGCGAGTTGTTTTCGAATAAAATTTATAAAAATCAAATAATTTATTTCTCCTTTTATTATATTTTGAATTATAGATTATTTGTCAAATAAGAATGTAATTTTTCAATGTTAAATTTTTTGTGCATTTCACATCTCATTTTTACTCCCTTCTTCTATTATAATCGGAGGTACAAAGTTTTTAGTGAAGTATTTTTGCGCTGTTTTAGTACGGCCCAATCGGCTCTATTCTGTACTAAAAATATAATAATCTGTCGTCAACTTATTTATTATAAATCCACTTCCATCTCTGGATGCATCTGATTTTAATTCTGCTTACGAAAATATTCCACTCAAGATCAATGGATTGAAAACATTACGTCATTATATCGCTGTGAGTTCAACTGACGGATTTTTTTTATTTTAAAATTCTTCGTGCCGCCTTTTTATGAGCATGCATCTAATTATCCGCGAAACAAATAAACGACGTGACGTGTCGGAAGCTGTAAGATCTCTGAATCATAAATTAAGCGGAGACAAAAGGCACTGAATAGTAGTTACACATGTACGTGCTTCCTTGCTTTTATTGTCTGTCTGCATTCTCATTCTGTTTCGATTGATTTTTACGACCTGCAGCTATATTTCATTGACCTTCGTTGAATATAAAACATCTTGCAAGACATAATCGACAAACACTTAACAATAATACTAAAATATTCTCCTATAATGCACTTGATGTTTAATTCTTACTTACGAGAGAATTTTTGCCGACTAACTGTTTGCGTAATCGAGGTCATACATTTTTCCATATCCCAAAATGCAGATGTAATGAATAGGCACACCATAACTCGTAGTGTGCAACTTGCAAACAAACTGAGCGATCTTGTCGATGTATTTAACGTCAGTATTAACACAATAAATGTTTGGCTGACAGTTCAGTGTCGCTCGGTCTATAAAAATCCTTTTGAATGGTTTATAAAGTGTTGTTGTTATATATAAAGTGACAGTTTAGGGCGGATTCTAAAGCTCTACGAGATAGATTGTTTATCTGGCGTGAATTCGTTGATCTTAGACATCATCGACATCAAACTCTCATCACTCTTTGCACATTATTTCTCAAAAATATTTTATTTTTATTTTTGAGTATGACACTTAAACTTCCGTGTATGTTTCTTCATTGTATTCGCACTATTCGCAGTACGGCTACCTGCAATTGGGCCTTTCTTTATTGATTGGCTCTGAATCAAGAAGGAATTGCCTTGCAGGCAATTGTATGCTGGTTGCTGCAAATTTATAAACTCTCAGACGGTTATGTCATTTATTTTTTAATGTGAAAATAAAACTGCGTACACGGACAACGTGTAACATGAATGATCTACTTATTTTCAGACTATGCCAAATGCTTGTACTATGAAAATAGGACCAAGTTCTTGGTCCTCTGGAATGAAACCTTTAGATCTACAAGCACGTCAATATGTTATATTGTAAGGAGTTGCTAAAAAATAATTTTCGCACTGTCTGAATCGAGAACGGCCTGTAAAAATCTAGGGTGATCTAAAATCTTCGGAAAACGTCTAAAATCTTCGATATACACTAGGGAAATCCTTAAAGCGACGAGAATCTTCTCCTTAACACTAGAGCAATCTAGTATGTTGCATATAATCCTGTTTTTGGATTTAAATACGGACACACCGCGAAGGTTGTTGCTGTAGTCGTGTTTGACGGATGGATTCAGTGCGAAGTACGCGCGAGCCGCGAGACGAATCCAGTGGGGCCAGTCGTGAATTGCGAAGCGATAAATAAAGCGAATAATCGAGCGAAGTGCCTAATTGGCGCTGAAAATAAATTGAGAATTGTATGGAATGTTAAATACATGTTACCCAGCGATAATAAAGTGTTCATTTACGCGTGGAATACAGCAAAATAGTGTAATTTAAAGAATTGCTTCAAGTTTGTCGAACACGATAGTTCATTTAGTGCGAAATAGTACAAGCATAATTCTAGCGTGGCGACCTAGATCCGCGCTATTTATATCCAAAAACTGGATTATCGAACCTCCTAGATTTTTCTAGTGTTAAGGAGAAGGTTCTCGTCGCTTCTAGGCTTTTTCAGGTGTTCGTCGAATGATGCAGTTAAATCTAGAGTGCGATAGTGTGTTCCAGAATGTATTGGTAGGTCCCAGAGGTTTTTATGTTTTTGTCATCGTCATTGACATATTAGTACCTCATCTCTTTTGCCATTTTATGACCATATTCTTTTATGTCTTACATGAAAGAATATTGTCATGTCATGTCTTACAAAATTATTTAATCTCAGGGGCGTTAGAGATATGTCTTAATAATGTCACAAAGTAATGTAGATATGTGGTGTTGATTTTCTTAACTTAAAATCACATTTCGAAATCAAATAATGTTTTCACACGTAGATACGTTCTTGTACCAACATCTCGTGCCACACATTGCATAATATGCAAATTTGAATATTGTGGGTGTTGATTCTGCGATGCTCGCATATGAAAGATTTTACCAATTCATTTGTAATAGAAAAGTCTTCAATTGTCCTTAGTGAAACTTCACTACGGGGGCTTAACTACTATTTGCATGAACTTTGATCTTTACCTTCGGCATTAAACAGGCAAACGAAAAATACAACATAACGCAAAAATTTCCAGATTCATAATGTGAACAAAATTCACAATTTTTCTCTTGCATTTTTAAGGCATCAAATTAAAATTTATTCATTAGGTTCCATGTATTTTAAATACGGATATCTTCCTAAAATGACACAAAATAAATTATTTAATCAACTAATAAATTATCAAACCAGCGATGTTTGAAAAATGAAGAAAATTGCTCCACTTTGTGAGCCCTTGTATGACTGTGTAAGGTCATGTATTTTTTTTCAATAATTTTACAAAGTAAACGATTGACTTAAATTTATCGAAATAATTGCAAAATCTTGGAATTAAAAAAATTAATTTTAGTTTATTTACCATTTATGTTTTAATATTTTTTATTATATGTTGTTATTTCAACCCTTTATGAATAGATATTATTTTAAAATAAATACGAGAAAATCTAAATATTGGTAAATATTGCTGATTAAATCAAGATGTAACTTATTTAAGACAAACATTTAGAATGAGTTTTTGATTTTTGTTTATTTACTTTAAAATAATATTTATTATTATAAAATTATGTAATTTTAGGAAGGTACACGAGGAAACAGTAAAAGTTAAGCAGTGTCGGAACTAAGCAACATTAAAGTATACTTTTTTTTCAATATTTATGACTTATTTTATTTAAAACTTTGGACTATTACTATATATAGAGAATAACTAGTAAAGGTAGAGGGGTGTTTACTGAATATATTTTTGACTGATTCATATTCATCGCTTGGTCGCGTACCGCGTGAAACTGGGACAATCAACATATATTCCCGGTTTTTCAGATGACTTCAAACATTTATTTATTTATTAGCGCCCTTCAGGGTTTTTACAAAAAATAAGGTAAAGTGTAAATTAAAAAAGTGTACATTAAATTAATGTTATATTTGGAATTTGTTACAAGCCCAAGAAATACAAACAAAAATACATAATTAATATAAATTAACTTTGTTTAAACCACTTATTTATTGAAACATGTTGATTTTTTTCAATAAATAAGTGGTTTAAACAAAGTTAATTTATATTAATTATAATTATGTTACCACAAAATAAATTTGCTACATTTGAAGAAGAAAAAAAAATACGTAAATTAGAAAGCAGAGCAATACTACAATACAAAAAGATAAATATAATATAAATTAGAAAGCAAGTTTATAGCAATAGTAGAAGCTTAAAAAAACATGCAAAAAATATATGTAAATTAGAAAGCAAGTAGGTACAAAGGAATAGTATCACAAGTTTAAAAAAGCATGTTATAATAAAAAAATTGCATATAAATATTCGCTTTTAAACGTAAATTTCATGTGTGGATCTCCGTCTTATGTACCTACTTAGCAATCAATTTTCATCCATTCATGTATTCAGTATCTTCCAGGCCCGTGCCGTTTTTTGTCTTATCCGCTCGTTGGTCTTTCTTTCTCTTCGCTACGCAACATTGTAGTGGACTCCATATCTGCTTTGTCAGTTGATGTACCAATCTTCTTGTTCCTAAGTGGTCAAGCTTTCAAAAGGTTTTCGTTATAGTTTTCACATAAAAACAAGTTGTTAAATGTAAAATATTTAGATTGATAGTGCCCTCATAAGGCGAAACACGTCTCAAATAATTAAAAATGTAGAACTAAAAACAAGTGATTTTATTTCAATATGTGTAAAAAGGCTTTTTATTACAATCTTCTCCGTTACCAAACTTCGATTAGAACTAATTTAGAACTCGGTATTTTCTTTAACATTCTCTAATGCCATTTCTAATAGTAATTATATAGGGTGGCCCACCGGGGACAACGGATTTAAATTTACCTTCATTTTGAAAAAAAAAATTAAGTTGGCAACTCTACTCTGCCAAAACATCTGCCAAAATTGTGATGTGTTTAAACAATACCAATACGTTGTTCTTATTTTATTATTTATGTTCCCATTTTTAACAACTTTTATAACAGCAGGTGAGAAATGTTAAACATTAGAATTGCCAACTAAAAAAAATTTTAATGGTGGGAAATTTAAATCCGGCGTACCCGATGGGCCACCCTTTGTAGAACTTATTATGTTAGTTATGCCGGGTATAAAATAAACATTTATTGCTGTGGTGTACCTATTTAAGTGAGCAACAGCAAATCAGCCGCTTTCTATCCACTGCTGGATGAAGTCCTCCCCAAACGTCACTCATCATTGTTATTCGCTGCCAAATATTTCCGCACAATTTGATGATTTCGTCAGTCCAGCGGGCTTTAGGGCCGCCTGGCGGCTTCTTGAGTCCCCTCGGGAACCAACATTATTATTATAATTTTTTATTTTTATTAATTACGTTTTCCGAGCGATTTGCTCCGCCCATTTTTCAACACACTATTTAATTATATCAACATACGTTTTCTTTCCCAGTCCCTTCGTGTAATACCCAACATCTTCGCATGCCTCTTTGCGTCACTCGAAGTTTTTCATTCTCTCTTGAGAGTCCGTTTTCAGCAGTATGCATTGAACACTATTATGGAAGATTACTTATTGTGGAATTTATACGTACTCTTAAAAGGCATTTATCTAACGGTCGAATACCTGTATCGACATAAATGTCTACGTTGTCTGCTTTTTAATTAATAAATTACCTCGTCTAAGTAATTGACAGAAGTGATCGTAATTGACAGAAGAAAATCACCATAATGACGTGCAAACGTATGCATGTTCGCATTCGAAAAGTTGTTGTTTAAGATTAATGACAATCCATGTATAATTTTTTGTAAGTACTTTTTTTTTGTAGGTATCCATAATAATCCTTTTGTGTACAGTGCCAAAAGGCCAAGGACACCCCGTTCATCTCGGCACATCTAATTCTTTTTTAATTGCTTTTTTCTCCTTTGGTAAATAATATAAGATTTAATTTAACATTGCAAATAGCTAATACTAGCCGCATGACAATGCGATACAATCAAATTATTCCCCCAGGCGTAAAAAATTGTATGCAACTCGATAAAATAAGAGTGTTACTATTGTAGTATATTAAATACGTATTCTTTCATCCATCCATCAATTTTCAGACAATGGATGAATTTTCCATTGAGATGAAAAGTTTTTTCAGTGTTGCTGAGGTTAGGGACTGCAAATAAAGTGATACAAATATTACTTATAGAGCTAGTCCACAAAACTTTACAGGTAGATTTCTGCTTTAATTATGAATCGAAAATGTTCAAGCAACCGTGTCACATATCTACATAACAATAGTTATGTAGATATGCGACATAAAAGTTTCCTTTTTTTTCGATATTTCCAATTTATTTTTTGTAAAACGCTGGACTATCAGAAAAATTCATTCCCTTTATTACAAATCAAATAAAATGATAAAAATCGCTCAATGCAAATTGGAATTTCTGCAGGGTTTTATCATTTTTTTAAACTTGCATTGAAATGAACGAATTTTTCGTAATCGATATGAGTTATTGTAGTGATAGTTCAACGTTTTGTAAAATACAAGTCAAAAATATTGAAAAAAATACAAACTTTGATATTGCATAACTCCATAACTATTGATTATGGTTATGGTTGCTTGAAAATTTTCGACTCATAATTAAGGCAGGAATCCACGTGTAAAGTATTGTGAACTAGCTCTTTTAGACCCTGTATAATAAAATACATGAAACACATAAAAGAATTGGAATTCTATTTGTAAAAATAAAACTTTTGAAGATCAAAGAATATCAAAATCGCAAATATCCACCATCTGATTTGATTGCCAATATCCAAAAAGTTGGGATTAAGCAAAGCAAGATCAAAAAGTAGTAAAACAGCATTTTTTATACAGATGAAAAATTATTTTCTTTATATTTTTAATAGATTTACAACTCTGCTTCGGCCAAGATTTGAATTATTGTGTGTTCATATGACTTCACATTTCATTGAGAAATAATTTATTTTGTCTCTCAGTAGATTTCAATATTCCTTTACAAAATCTATTTTTTATTGAAAATTTGAAACATGTGGGACAAACAACATACCGCACCCTGATTGCAAGATTTTTTGAGTTAATAATGTAGTATTTTGGTGCATTGATAGTTTGACTGCACAGAAAGATGAACAGATGATTTACTTTATGAGGTTTTAAGTGTTTAAACATTCTCATATAAATATATCTCATAAAAATTTTTAATTGTAAACATTTTCTAGGTATCGTTGTAATAAAATATTATATGTATTATCAATTAAATAAATAAATTTAAAAAAAGAGTAAGTACAATTTCGAATAAATATTTTGTAATTGCTACCTTATGTTCTTGTGTTTTTATAACAATCCTAATTTCTTTTTTCTTAATTTGAATTTTCGCATAATTCGAATTTTTCAGGTGGTTCCTTGAGTTTCGACATATTCATCTTATACTGTATTATATTTTATAATTGACTCAACTTGTATATGTATATACATCAAAAAATACTGTATTATTTTATTAAAGCTTTGAATTAAAGAGTTGGAATTGATTTTTAATTGATTTAGAGAAAGGCACTTTGACACTTTCAAAGGCGTCCTTTTTATTTTTTTAGATGAGCAAAGCAGCCAATCAGTGGATCTCGTTAAGCATTTTTATTTGCCATGTGTTTGCAATAATGTTTTTATGAATCGTCCGAAGATGGCTGACAACACTCGGTAACCTGATCGGTTGGTAACAAAGCGCCCTGTAAAAAACTTGCTCCGCTGTCAATCATTCTTCGTGATGCAAAAAACACGACGTACCGCTTTTTGTTGCTTTGTCTGCGTTAGTTTCTGCCTCCATCGTCAGTCTTTGTTGCGTTTGATAAGAAACCAGATCCACGTTCGAAGAACATCTTGAATATGCATGAGACCTGGCTCACGTCGGCAGTCATGAACTGCGTCGGCGTTTCTCAATCTTTTTCTTACTGCAACCCGCAGCCAAACCACCCCCCCCCACCCCACCCCACCCCACCCGGCAAGTTCAACTGGCAAACTATAAAATGTTACTTTTGAAGTTCTTCTCCCTTAGGCACGTTAAGGTGAAATTTCAGGATGCCACGATATACGATCAAGCAACGAAACATTTTCATACCACGAAGCTACGACTCACAAAATGGCGTTTATCTGAGTGATATTTAACCAATAGCAATTTCTTTAAGTGTGGTAAGATATAAAAGCAAAGGCAGTAAAATCCAAAAAATTAAAAAAAATGTTTTTTGAATGCAGTCACCGATTATTACTCATTTAAAATTGTAACGAATTCTAGATTTTATGTACCCATCCTTCAAAATCATGTTTCCTATAAATTTAAAGGCTATGTTTCCTATGAAATTTCGAATTAAGTACATTATAAATTAGTAATAATCGATGGCTGCATTATTTTTTTTTTGATATTGCTGCCTTTGCTTTTAAGTGATGACATCAAGTTATAAAAATTGTATATCCTCCAAGCACTTTGTGGTTTATGTTCTATTTGCTTATATAGATTGCTTATGTTCGAATTTATTAGTACGCAAGATATACAATACAGAACGTGTTTTTTATGTATGTTTTTTATGCAGTATAAATTCTTACTGCACAAGTACACGCGACCAGTTTTTAATTTTTTTTTAATTTTAAGATCTTTGCCTGGGTACCGAAGAAAAATAATGCACTCGATCCACCGAACTGAGACGCAGACTGGCAGCGTCCACCTGAAAACCTTATAGATGACAGACAGACAGCGTCGACCTGGACACCTTTTCGATGACAGACAGACATCGTCGATCTGAATACCTTACAGATGACAGACAGACAACATCGACCTGAACACCTTATAGATAACAGACAGACAGCTTCGACCTGAACACCTTATAGATGACAGACAGACAGCATCGACCTGAACACCTTATCGATGACAGACAGACAGCGTCGATCTGAATACCTTACAGATGACAGACAGATAGCATCGACCTGAACACCTTATAGATAACAGACAGACAGCTTCGACCTGAACACCTTATAGATGACAGACAGACAGCATCGACCTGAACACCTTATAGATGACAGACAGACACCATCGATCTGAATACCTTATAGATGACAGACAGACAGCATCGACCTGAACACCTTATAGATAACAGACAGACAGCGTCGATCTGAATACCTTATAGATTCAATTCAATTCAATTCAATTCAATTTATTTCACGATAATATGTACATGACAAACAAAATGTTTAAGGCATACATATTAGAAAGTATATATCAAAAATGAAAATATTTAATAAATTAAGAATAACATAAAATCTGGTCAAAGGTGTAGGAGAATCCCGCTTCGGAAAACCCCTTCAGACACATGGAATATATCAATACCCAAAGCAATTTTGTTCAGCATAGCTGTGGCTCTTCCAACAGGCATAACCATCGGCAGGTTGGTCCTGTATATTGGAATGTGAAACAATCTATGCTGACGATGTCTAGTGTAATTATCAGGAACATACAAACCAATGCTCTGCATAATTTCAGGATTATCGATCATACCGCGCAAACAATCGATAAAAATGTGTAATCAGAAATACACATTCTGATTAGTCTCTAAACTATGGTAGCAAGCATTACCCATGGAGAAAACTCGGTTGGTAAAGCCAAGGATAATGCCGTAACTCTCTATGTCGAGCTCTTCAGAAACTTCTTATGTCTTTCTCCACACAGAGAGTACTTGCCCTCATGTGGCCCCCAGATCATCGAGCCACTCTCGAGTCTACTCCGCACCAAGGAGTTGTAAAGAGTTCTGAGTACGCGGGTATTCTCGAAAACCCTGGCAGTACGCAGAACAAATCCTAACATTCTCAAAGCATTACCACTGATCGTCTCTATGTGCTCGTGAAATGTTAGGTTGCTTACAAATCTAATACCTAGATCTTTAACATTTGATGTTCTTGTCAGATTTTGATCGTTCATTTTGTAGCGAAAAAATAGAGTTTTTTGGGCCCTAGTGAAGGATGTAACCGAACACTTGGAAACATTAAACAAAAGTTTATTTCGTCTTCCCCATTCATATATATTTGATATATCTGCTTGGAGAAGACGAAAATCGTCCAAAGTTGATACCTTTAAGAAAAGCTTTAAGTCATCCGCAAATAACAGAAAGCGCGAGTTTAAGATTACATTTTTTATATTATTAATAAAAATCGAAAACAACAATGGACCCAGGTTAGATCCTTGTGGGACACCCGAGAAGGTAAAGAAGCACTCTGACGCGAATAGGCCGTAGGAGACGTATTGGTTCCTATTTTGGAGGTAGCTCGACATTAATTTTAGCATACCATCCGAGAAACCAATCTCATACAACCTTTTCAATAAGACGTCAAGGTTGACTGTATCAAAGGCTTTGGCGAAGTCATTATATGAACAGTCTACCTGATGTCCCGCGGTAGATGACAGACAGACAGCATCGACCTGAACACCTTATAGATGACAGACGGACAGCATCGACCTGAACACCTTATAGATAACATGTCGACTTGAACACCTTACAGATGATTTTTAAATTAGTTAACATTTTTTTAAGTTCTTAAATTATTATAGCAAACTTTATTCATATATAATTTAATTTTAATGTGTGGGTGTTCTTACGATGGAATTGGTGAACGTTGCAGTGTGTAGAGTGATCACTTAAGCCAACTCATACAGGTTGTAAGCCCTGAGCCATCGTATAAGAGACTTTCATTCACTTTTCTCATATATAAATAGCTTCATCTCCGTGAAACTTCTATACTTTATCCTTAATTAACTAATTTTATTACTGTAGAAAGTGTACAAAACATTGAACTTAGTACTCAGTTTCAATAATATAGGATGTTTTACGGTGTCGATTTCCACCATCTCAACTTTATATTTTACGTGTATTTTCTAGTGTTGATCCAAACGGTTAATTAAACCGCTTACACAATAACAGTTAGTTGAGATTTGTATCTGATTGTATCGCTGATCAGTGGCTGACTTTTCGCAATTTTTCGACGAGCAACCATCTCAAGAGTTTTGACCATCTCTAGTTTTTTCACATAATATCTCCTTTGATCGTGTTTCGGTTTTTGTCCCGAGACCCCATGGAAATCCTTTGCAACCCACCAAGGGGTCGCGACCCACACTTTGAAAATCGTTGAACTACGTATTAAACGACTGTTAGGTAAATGGTTTACTGACAGTGTGAAGAGTTTCTGCACTATTGTGACCCTGAAAGCAGGTTCACTTCAGGGATGATGATGAAGACTCGGATTGTTGAATTGTCTTTTTTCTACTATTTTTTGTAGTTATTGAACTTGAAAAAAGTAACCCATAAAAACCAAGTTTTTATTTTACTCCCTTTCTCATTTACTAGTGGAAACTGGTTTGGCGCTTAACCTACGCGTTAGGCGTCGGTCGAGCGACGCTACGAAAGGGAGTAATAAAAAATTTCCAAAAATCCAAAATTATACTATAATCAGGTTTCGCGTCTACCAGACGCGTTGAAATATTTTCGTACAACTTAATAATTTTTATGAAAAAAACCATTCAAAATTTGAAAAATCCAAAAATTTATTAATTTTTTTTAACGAAAATTTGATACATCTTCTTGATTGTCGCCACGAGTCTGCTTGCAAAGTTCAGCTCGATTGGATCACGGGAAAAGGGTTAATAATCGATCCAAAGTTTTTTCGTCAGACAAGCAGACAAGACGACAAGTAGACAAGCAGACGCTACGAGTTAAAATAAAGGGAGTAAAAATGTACACAATCCGGTTTGATGAAATAGACATATATATATTTTTTAAATTGTCACCTCATAAAAGTGGCAAAGGGTGGGCTATATACGAATCCAGAAGAGAGTGAGTCATGGAGAGGCCTTTATCCAGAAGCGGATCGACAATAGCTGATGATGATATTATACATATGTATATGAGATAAATATGTCCTAGTTCACTGAAGTAATATACTTTAGAAATTTTATTGAATTAGCAAACTGTTTAAAAAAATTAGAAAGCAATATACTAGAAAATTCTAATATATTTGCACTATGATATATGTATGACGACAATAATTCAATTAAGTTTAAAATTAGTTAGAATGTCAACCGGATGCAACAAAAAACTGATAATGTCAACACACGCCAAATATATACAGGGTGTAACCAAACTAATCCAATAAGTAGTTTTCCACAAAAATTATTAGTCGAAAATGTTCAAGCAAATATGCTAATATCAATAGTTATGGAGATAATCGAAAGCTTGCATTTTTTTCTCTCAATATTTTTGACTTATTTCATGTAGAACGTTGGACGATAAATTAAATTTTATCGAATATTAAAAACTTATTCGCTTTAATAAAAGACAAATAAAATTATTAAAACCTTGCAGAAATTTGAACCAGATTTTTTTAGTAGGATTTAAATTTTTTTATTGACTTTATTTGATGTTATTTGTAATATTCGATGTAAGTTACTATAAATATAAATCAGAAATATAAAAAAAATGTAAACGTTGACATGGCTTTTTTTCATAACTATTGGTATAGCCCGTAGCCCAGTGGGCAAGACACTGGCCTCTCACGCCGAGGGTTCCGTTTTCGGTTCCCGGTGAGGTCACAACAAAAATATGTGATTTACCCAAGCTTGGGTGTTTTCCTGGCTTGATACGTGTTAATAATAGAATCATAAAATATTAGGACATTAGAATAAACATTTACAATAAAATGATAAAATATTAGAACATTATTTCTCCAACAGTTCGACTCATCATTTAGGCAGTAATATACTTGTATGTATATATTGTGCACTAGCTCCATAATGTCCTGTATAATTGAAAAAAATATAATGAGAAATCGGGCTATTTTATTATTTTAAATAAACTAAACATTGTAGGTACTCGCACATACAAATTGCCACGACAAACTGTATGTATTTCTAGATGTGCGATCCATCTCATAAAAGCCCGCACCTTTTGATGAGATTGTCTGTATCTCTAATAATAGAACTCGGAACTGTTTAGTGCAATGTTTTTTTTATTAAAGAAATTTAAATAATCGAGTTGCACTGCACAAGATAAATGTCACGTCAATTAATAACAAGATGTGTGATTAACATTATTTTTATATGTATGTTCTGAGAACAAAATAACTGGATTATGTCCACACGGAGGGAAAATTATCTTTCTATTGTTGAAAAATAAATTCTGATCTGTAAAAGGAATTAATAAAATGAAAATATTAATTTTACTGCGAATTCTAGTGTATATATTAAATAATTCGTATAGGTATACATTAAAAATAATATTGCTCAATATTCCACTTTAAAAAGACTCATTACCGGCGTTTCAAAGTTTGCGCACATCTTACACTTTCTTCAAAACCTTCACTGGCTCAGTGTCTAGAGAGGATTGAATATAAGCTTTGCCTTACTATATTCAAGGCTATTCACAACATGGCCCCTCAATACATAACCGACTTCTGCAATTCCATTCTCCGCAAATAACAGACAACTAACACTTTGCTCAGCATGAACATCTAATACAAATATTTAGTTGTTTTAAAAAAGGTTACAATGTCGATCGATATAATATTCTATCTATCTTTCGCTCTATATTTCTTATATTCTGTTGATTAATTTTTTTATTGTGTTGTTTCAGGTAAGATTAATTTCATCAAGATCTCCTAGTATGCAAAGAAGGAAACGGCAAGGAAATACCATTCGATTCGAAACATTTGTGAGTACTAATACTTCACTATTCAGCTTCCTTATACTGTACCTATCTATTAATATCGACTCGTTTTCTAACATAAATAAGCGCTAATTGAATAAATTGCACTCGAAGCTATTTTATGTCTAAAGAACAGTCTCTCAATATTTCCTTTTGGTTGCGGAAAGAACATCAGGATAATAACCGATGAACTAAAAATCAGTTTTATTTTAAAGTTAACGGAAAAAAAAAACAGGTTATTCCCATTGCTGAAGTACTTTTCCTGATACGACAGCCACTCTGATATATTTTAGAGGCTTTCAATGCATGAACATTATAATATAGATTTTTTAGAGGTACAGAAATTCAAAATGAAATAAAACACAAGAATCGTGTTAGTTGCCATTATATTGGCTTTATTGCAAAGATAATTTGGACTGTCTGCTATAATACAGTAAATTACTAGTGTAGCAGGCAGGGCGTGAAACCAATTTAGTGTTTACTTGCTGCCAAGACTCTCAGCAACGATGAAAAAAGCTTAATTAATTTTGTAAACATTTGTAATATTGAATTTGGACGTAGTAACACGAAAAGGATCCAATCCACAACATGGTCAAAAATGACTCAAGTGCAGTAGTACCATACTGTTGCTAAATATCGATACTATCTGTGGTACTTACTGTGGTGGTAACTTCAAACGTCAATATCTCTAAAGTGGCTGTGTGGATTGGATGCTTTTGGCTTAACTACGTCAATTTTCTACCACTAGTGCTCAAATATAAGGTGATGTTTTTAGAGGTTTGCATTTTTGAATATTTAAATTCTGAAAAGACCCTTGAGAAAAACACTTTTCCGATATTTCACTTGATTCCGTTAATGACCAAAAAAACCCTTCCCACCACGCAGTTCCCTGCCCTACCGGAATAGATTGATGAAATGCCGGAAAACTGCTGTGCAGTTTGGCATATGAATATATAAGTACTTATTTAAATTAGTTATTAACTATACCTGGTGACGAGAAGGACTGCTTTTTTTGAAATTATAGTAGTAAAAATAACTCAAATATTGTAAATATATATTTTTGATTCATTTTTTTAATTGAGATCAAGAATATCCCTTTTCAAATGTAATTTTTTAAAAGAAAAATGTAACAATATTGATATTTTGTCATATTGGTACACAAAAGTGTAAATTTTAATGCTCAAAATGGTATTTAAATTACAAGAACAAATAACTGTAAACTCCCTTATCACAGAATGCATATTTAGGAATGGTGATAGTACCTATTGACTGAAAAATGTAACGATTTTTTAAATATATTTAATTCATTGTGTGGACTTGAGCCGTTATTATAGTGAGACGTTTACCGCATTATAGAAATCGCCCATGATCGTGATATATCGCATTTCACTTAATCCGCCAACAAAACAAGTCACTTTCACTGCCACTCGCTTCGAGGTGAAGTCCGATACCGCCGGCTTTCACGGGGTCATCTACGAAAAGGTGCACGTCATCGACTGACCGGAAAAGACAGCGTAGCGAACCGTCCCGTCCCTTCTTTGTGAGTGTCCACGGTTTGCAGATCAGATTTTATGGTTAAATGTCGTCTGTTGAAATGATAATGTAATATGTTATAGCCAATTAAAGTGAGAAAGTAAGTTCAAGGGTAACCGATATTCATCGGTGGACCCGTTCACTGGAACAATTTCACGTTATAAACTACCATTTAGGTGACCACATTTATTTACATACAAAAATATGTTTCAAAATATATTTAAAAATATTAACAAAATGTTAATTATGTTAGTATATAAACACTAAAAAATATTTTTTTGTCTACCGGTTTCGAGACGTCACCCGTCTCTTCGCCACGACAACCACTACACTATCATGTAAATATCACTACACGCCACATCCATAGTACTATTGTGTACACACCAACACCTTCACAAAATAAGATAAGGTGTTGGTGAATTAGTAAAAAAATAGTGGTAAAAAGTAAAAAACTACTCAAAATGGAAACAACGAAAACCATGACCTGTAAACTGTACTCAAAATGGAAACAACGAAAACCACGTCCTGTAAACTGTACTCAAAATGGAAATTACGAAAACCATCTCTTGTAAACTGTAATCAACATGGAAACAACGAAAACCATCATCTGTGTATAGTTTTCTGGGATATTCTGCCGTGTATATGTGACCTCTCTGGCCAACGTTTCGGATCCCATTGCAGGGTCCATCATCAGGGCTGATGTGATGAGTGAGTGTTGAAGTGTAGGTTAAGTATTGCCTTGCAATACCGTACCGATGTCAGGGTGTCTCCAAGTTTGTGTTATGTTAAATACTGGATTGCAGTACCGTGTCGAAAGCAAGGTGTGTGTCTTGATGTAGTGTGTGATGTAGGATGTCGGACTGTGCGGATCGTCGATTTGATTTATCCTGCAGCGCCGGATACCACGATGTTTTTAACTTAAGACCGTAATCCCTATTAATGTTTACCGGGTGCTTGTATATTTCATTTGCTTCTTTGACCAGGCGCGTGTGGTGACTTTTGGGCTTTCCTATGATTTTCGGCTCAAATGAAAAATGGTGGCCCGTATCTATAAAGTGCTCAGCCAACGCCGATTTTTCCGGGT
The DNA here is from genome assembly GCA_016648135.1 of Agrypnia vestita. NCBI lineage: Eukaryota > Metazoa > Arthropoda > Insecta > Trichoptera > Phryganeidae > Agrypnia > Agrypnia vestita. Next base: position 301,141 of record JADDOH010000617.1, on the reverse strand, counting down.
AACCGAGTTTGCATTTTTTAAAACTTCTCGAAATTTCTTGGTGGTTATCCATTATATTTGTTTAATACAATAAAATGTACTGTTGTCATCAAGAACACATCCATATAAGGGTTACTGAAAGAGATCTCGTTGGGTAATCAATCATCAATTAGGGAAGATAAATGATTTTAAATTGGCTTCGAGATCTGATTGATCGGACAGGGCTGTTTATGCTTAATCATAACCAGATTGTTATGAATTATTTTATAAAGCGTCATTATGTTGCAAATTTTCAATTTTCTTTATACTTTTTGTCCGGGAGGCACACTTTTCAGAGGAAAAATAACTCATTGCCTACTGTCGTAGATTTTAATATTTCAAGTATTATTATTGTGTGAACTTAATGATATTTTCTTAAAGTGGGTACTGCACTGAACATTTTAAAATATCTTTTTATGTACGTCTGACAGTGCGTTATGCTGAAAGATGAATAATAGTAACAAAACAATTTTTTGTGTCAGCCTTCGGGCATATACCTATCTTCTTCAACTGCCGTCGGAGTAGTCGTGGGCGAAATAGTTATTTCGAAATATCATATAAATCAAAAATATTAAATCAAAGATACAATATTGTGCATTAGCTCATTATATTGAAAACATTTTAAAACGAATTAGGAACGAATTTATATCTCTGTCATGATGACGTTAGTTAATAATAAAGAAATGCAGGTATAAGGTATTCGTACTTCAAAGTATGTTATATATTATGGAATATAACTATAATTAATTATATAGTATGTTCAGTTATGTTAATAATGAGAAATGCTATGCTATTCAGCGGTGATTCAGTGTGCGACTAGCGACAATAGAGTCCCTAACTAGCATTTGAAAATAAGTGCAACCACTTACGTGCGAATATTGAACAGAATTTTCTAGAAAGTGATCGAAGTAATAAAAACAGTGAAATAGTGCGAATTAAGAAAGAATTTAATAAATATTGTGTGAAATATTTGCTTTAGTAATAATTAGCATGAATTAGAAAATTGTACGCAAATTTAATTCGTGTCCAGTGACTTGGTAAATTAATAAAAACTTTAAATTTGATTACGTCCAGTTAAATTTGATACAGATCCCGTAGCTGTGGGATGTAGAATAAACAAATTAAGTTAGGCTGAGGCAAATTTTCAAATGGCAAAACTCAAAATTATTTCATGTTGTTGGTGTAGTGATGATAACTCTCGCTTAGTGATCCAGTGGTCGGTGGTTCGAGCTCCATTCCAGGAGACCAGCAAGTTATTCATATATTCATAGCACAGGCATTTAAATTTAAAAATAGTAAGTAACGTTTTTAGTAAAAATACAATAAACATATGAAAATTTAAGTATATAATTAGTATTATAGTTATTCAGTATGTTATGTTATTCTAGTAATGAAGAAATACAAGTATAAAATATAAGTACTGCAAAGTAAAAAGCTATGAAAACAATGTTGAAAAGATGATCACTCGGATAAGTACAATGTTGAAGGAACTAAATATGATGAGCTTTAAGCAGGCCATATTTTTCGATACTTTAAATGGCCTGTTATTTCCTTTTAAAATGTCATTTGAGATATGCTTGTGGATTAAATACATTACTTACACCAGTGGTTCTTAACCATTGCCCCGCGGTCGCCCTCTCTTTCTGACACCGTCAACACTTGCATATATATCTTTTTTATCATTATCTAATTTGCAAAATGCATCTTTCAAAATATTAGAATCACACGTGACACGGGATAAATCAGAATATCGAACCTTGGTCGCCAACATTCGATAATTGACGGCATGCGAAGAAGAAGACGTATATAATTTACACGTACACCAGGGTTATGAGTTATAAGATAATTTTAATTTCGAATACAAGTCATCATGTTAAAATATCTAATATTTTCAATATATTTATCGGCGACATTTGTATGGAGAGGTGTTAATTAATTAATTAACTGTCGATAGCCTTAATAAAATTATGAGTACGATTAAATGCTAATGTAATTAATTAATTTACATAGTCGATATTATGGTGACATTTGTTTAACCCTAGATAACCAAGCACTCGCTTGTAGCATTTTGCCTGCCATCTTGTACTTCTGTGGTTGCCAATCTGACATGCGTGTCAAAAGTGACATGCCACTATGTTTGATGTTACAAACAACCGTTCCTAGCCCGATAAGCGCCTAATGGCATATGTACATTAGGGTGTCCCAGGCTATAAGGGCGAAATTTTTTTTTTCGAATTTCAAAACGCATACCCTCTATTTTTTTTTCATTTGACTCCAAAAACTTAAATATTAAATATTATTGAGATCGGATAACGATAACCCGTGCCGACTTGACGTCAAAGTTTAAGTTGAAAAGTTAGTATGGAGGTATAGGGACATTGTAGAGTTCATTATTTATATTCAGTAAATAAAACACATTTATAATATTTATTATGTATTTATAGGATAAAACACATTAATCATTAAATTTCCTTTTCAAAGTTTGCTTTTTACGATCAGGATATAAGTTTCTGTGTTCTTGTACGTAACGTAATAAAAATTGCTTTTGCTCCTCTTCAACAGTGCTTAAACCATGAAAGTCTTGCATTAATTTAACCGCTCTTTCTGCCGTATCATTAACTGCTCTCAGTGTAAATAGCTTCCTTTGAGCTTGTTGGAACGAATCATTATTTGACCATAAAGAAGGGCTCTTCTTCAGAAATCTGTCATCAATTTTGAGTCGATTAAATAGGAACTTGCTTTTGACAGAGACGAAGTCATCGATGTTTTTCTCTGAAATTAAATCAGAATCAATTGTATGGTAAACTATAGAAGAAAATCAAAGCATAATTTACATATAAGACATACCAAAAAGTGGGCCACAAAGTTCCTCTTTGGATGCAATGTAACGTTTATCGTGGGCTGATGGGTTTTCTTTAGCTAAGTTAGCAACCATTTTTACTTTAGTTTCTTGATCGACATTATCGTCAAATAAAGACAAAACAGATACTTCATCTGTCAAATACCATGAATGCTGGCAAAAATTCTGTTAAGCTGCTTTGGAAATGCTTTTATCTATTGTTTCGTAAGCTTTCATGGACTTCAAAAAACATAAGTCCTGATAAGGTGCTTTTACTGCTAATATGCATTGGAGCCAGAATTTGACGCACGATGTCACGATAAACAGACAGACATCTAACAGAGCTGCCTTATCCTTATTTGAAATTCTGAATTAGGAGCTCCACCAAGAAATATTATTGAAAGCTCAATTAATTCACGATAGTCATCTCTAGCTATTTCTTTAGTCAATTCAAATCGGTAGAATTCTAGCAGTTTATCAATTTCTGAAACATTTAAACAAGATAGCTTTTCTGTACAGATTTGTGTTTTTTCGGCATAGACATTTTTCCAGTTTTCTCGGAACTTTTTAAACAACGGAATATCTGGGCTTGTAGTTACTTGGCTGATTTTCGCTTCAAACACACTTTTTAATACTAGTTCGTAGACGTCATGACGGCAAGCAAAAATAAGCATTTCTCTATCCGTTTTTTGTTCGAGAAGCACACGTGCACCATTAATACGGCCTGTATTTGAAGCAGTAGTATCATAACAGAGAATCTGCACTCTGTCTTCAAGATTCCAGTTGATAATGGCATTCCAAACTGCCCGTGCCTGTTCGCTTCCTGATGAGCTGTCCAATTTTGGTACAGCGTTAAGTTCATCATATGAAATAACTATCGGGAGGCGTTCTTCTTTAGATTTACGTGAATCTAGAGCCGGCAATAGTTTGCCATTCCAGTGGACAGTTACCGTATCCGGGATATTGTTTTGAAAATTAACTTTTATAGCTTCAGCCCGTTCTCTTCGCATTTCTGTACGAATTCTATGGATTGAGGACTTGCTTATAGAAAAGTCATCCGTGTTATGCCCTAGTGCCTCAATAGTAGCTTCAATTATAAATACAGAATCTCTCACACTTAACTGACATCTATCTAATGCGGCAACCAACTTCGGAGTTATGAAATTTTTCCGCATACAAGTTTTATCGGGCTGAGGGAAGCACCACTTAGGCTGGGTCTATTTTTTTGTAAATCTATTATTTAAGAATCAGAAGATGAGTTTTCTTGTGGTGGTTTATGAGATAATGTTGATGGAGCTAATGATGAAAAATATTTAGCACGTCGCTTTTCCTCAATGTTTCTAAGGCGCGCCTTTTCTTCCTTTCTGTAAGTTTTTTGTCCACTTCGGCAAAGTGACCAGGCCGACCTGGTTCTCTTTGGCGCTCCAAGAAGATCCTATCTTCATTTATTTTAATTAGCTGAAGCGCATCGGCATGAGCAATGTCAAACAAATTGTCTAAGTTGGAAAGAAACTCTTGTCGACGTTGTTCAAACACTTCATGTGTTTTTTTCGCATTTTTTTGCAAATCTCTTCAAACTTGGTATAATGAAACTAGTTTCTTAACACAGGTAATGATTTAGTCGGTATACGTGCCTTTTTCCAGTAAATAATACAATTACGAATAGTAAGATTTGCACTTCCATTCATACTTAAATTCACTTCACGAATATTGTAGATCAAAACGTTTCCTATTAAAAAATTTTCCTTTTGAGAACTTCGTTACTCCAATGACATGTTGACTACTCAAAAGTAATGCGTTTACTAATAAAATAACCAAGTAATAAGAAGCGAGCAATGCGAGATTTCCGTCGCGCCGTACCGTGCAAGCACAGACACGTTTCGCTGCAAGTCGGCACGGGTTGTCGTGATCCTAAGTAAGCAAAACTTTATTTTTAAATGTTTAGAGACCATTAAAACAAAATAAGAGGGTATGCATTAAAAAAATATCACTTTAATTTTTTTGGGACACCCTAATGTACATTATTATATTTTTTAATTAATTTTTCTGTTTTTAGTGACATCTCGTTTTTTAGTCAGGCAGTTTTTTAAATAGTTTTGGAATTACGTACTATTTGGTCCGGTCTCTGTAGGATATCTTTATCAGTGTCAATTTGTAATAAAGTTTAAGTAACGGTAAGATTTTACACATTTTCATTAGATAGTCAAACTGATCATTGCATGCTTCTTTCTGTTTTTTATTTGCGATAGATTTAATTATTCGTAATCGTAGTTATTTTACTTTGTATGATATATATTCATTTTTACCTTGTATGATACATATTCAACAATGAGTTCTGTACTCTGTTTAAGGAGCCAAACGTCACAAAATTTATAAAACTGGGAAGACTTCGGTGGCTGGGTCATGTGCAGAGAATGTCCGAGCATCAAGCACCAAAGTCCCTGCTGAACTCAAGGCCAATAGGGCGAAGGAGCTTAGGAAGGCCAAAATTAAGATGGAGTGACAACGTCCTCAAAGACATCTCTGCCTTGGAGCTTCGGAACTGGAGAGAGCTGGCACTAAACCGAGATGAGTGGAGGAAGATTATTGAGGAGGCCAAGACCCACCAAGGGTTGTAGTGCCAAGAGTGATGATGATACATATTAATAAGTAACTGTTTATGCATTAAACATTATTTTTAGCTGTGACACGCTGGCAGATATTTTTTGAATATTTGATAGGCTGCATTGATTCGCCATTCCTATTCTACAAGTACCCTTGTCGACTAGAAGTTTACATTTATAAATTTCTTATCCAATTGATTCTCTCATTATGGACCCATTAGTCCTTATTAGAAATTATATTTGTTGCAATCTCATTTTTTAATTGCAATTGCAATCTCATTTTTAAATTGCAATTGCAATCTCATTTTTTTTTGTTTATCTCAGCTTCGGAGACACCATTATCGGCTGTACAGGATCCAAGATAAATAAACAACTTACAATCTTTAAACCAGCTTGATCGGCAATTCCTCCTGTCAGTAAAAATACGCAGTTATTTATAAATTTTACTGTCATAAATTTATTTATAATACATACAATTACTGAACCTCAATATATTTGCGATTAATATGAATAAATGTTCAATTATTACAAAGAAAACTCCATAACAAAATCTCGCCATTTTAAAATTATTAAACGTGAGCACCGTATCAAAAAAATTTTCTTTAAATATACATAAATTTTATTAATTTTTCTGACCCACTTCTTATTTTTGGCCATATTTAGTCTGTCATGGAAAAATATCGTTTTCGCGATTAAATTAAATCAGATAACCTGTTCTATAAGGAACATCGCCACTGTATTTTTCGTAGCATGATTCGTAGTTGTATGATAATAATAAAACTTATCCCATTAGGATTAAGATATTATCGTCATTTCGCCAAAAGGTCACAACTTACATCCACTCGAGTCCCAGAAATTTCTGGTGTATTTTGGGTTTGTTCCAGAATATTTTAGTCCTCCCGGGAACTTTCGATTATGTGCCATTTTCCTCGATTTTTAGAATCTCGTGACAATATAATAAAATATATGGAATAAAACAAAGTGTTTCACACATAATTGAACTTCGTAATGCACTCAAAGTTGAGTTATATTTATAACAACTATAGTTTCGAAAGGAGCAGTCCCTCTCATCATCAGGTGTAATTTATAACTGATGATGAGATGGTAATGACAAGATAAACATCCGATGATAAGAAGGACTGCTTCTCTCGAAACTATAGTTATGATAAATGTAACTCAACGTGTGTGCATTGCAAAATTCAATTTAGTGGAAATCAAAATAATAATAAATTAACTGCCATACCAATCAATCAGGGGCGTGCAGTGTGAACACCGCAGCATGACTTTTACGTAACCAATTATTTGGAAAAAAAATAGGAACACAACATATATTTCGTAATATTTCTATCACAATTTAATAATTTAATAATTGAATACTATGTTAATGTATTCATATTTTGATATACCATAATAATCTGTCGCATAAATATTTAATTTCTATTTTTTATCCAAAATATACGTTTATAAAAAAGTCATGCTGCAATGTTCCTACTGCACGCGCCTGCACTCAATAATACAAAATGTTTCAACTCAATTCACAAAATAATCAAATAAAATTAGTAAAAATCTGGTTCGAAATTCTGCACATTGTGGACTAGCGGTGTTACACTCTAGTATATGTATGTAGACTAATAAATAATGCCAGTCTGACGTTATTCCTACACATAAACGAACACAAAGTCTTCCCTCAGATAGAAGTATAATAGAACGGACAAGGGCTGGGTAAAAAATAAAACATTTAATTATAATTAATTAATTATAAAATAACCATGTTTTCAAATTATAGGCCAACCGCTGAGAGGTTTTGTATGGCTCGTGCAAAAAGAATTCTTAATATATATTTCTCATCTTTGTCATCTCTCAAATCTCGCCGATTTATCGGCACTGAAATGATACGAAAATGGTGGACACGTGACAAATATAAATGTTTAATACACACACATATAAATATAAGATAATACGTAGTACGCCTCTCAGCCACTTCCTACCTCGCTAGGTGTATAGAAATGCCTGTTCTGGGGTAGCCTTTGCTGTTACCTTGCTGCACTTTGTAACCTCGTACCGGCCTAGTATTTAATTTACAAATAAGTACAAAAAAATTCTCCAGGAGTAATAATTTCGAATGTCCATACGTTAATTCCTATCCAATAGCTTATCTCATTCTGTTTTCAAAATAAGTATGATAGCTGATCTCAACCACTTTTCAAATTACCTAGTATAATTTCAGAATTGTTATTTAATAAAATAAAAGCATTGAGTTTATGCATTTTTGATAAAATACTCTGAATTAGATTTTTTAATGTTTATATTTTTTAATATTTCAGTTTAAACTAATTACTGCATCCATTACTATATCGCATATATGTCATAGGTGTTAATCATTAATCAAAATATATTACTCTCTATGTAACAACGTTCGTCACTAACGTTACCAAATGGCTCAAATAATAATGAGGTACAATATAATATTGAGGTATAAAAAGCAAAAAATGTATATTTAATAACGCCCATCACTAAGTTTTCAAGTGCTACTCTATATAACGCTGTTCTCACAGCCTTAACTTGCGGCTGAGATATACATGAAGATTGGAAATGAATAAAGGTAGGTACTATGTGGCAAAAATAGTACTATATGCCTTCGCCAATACATTTACACTACCCTATCTGTGCTAATTTCCTAGTTATATGGGAATGCGTATCGCACAAGTATTAAGTGCCGCGTAATTTTTTTAATAAATTACGCACTAAACGACAAGAGTATCTTATAGTTTTTAGTATTAAAATGACTAGCTCGCGTGAGGTAACGGCGTGTAGAATAAATAATTATGTAACATGCTGGATGAAAAGAATATAAACTAAATAAATATAAAAATAAATATAAAAAAGAAAAATATAAAAAAAATTTAAAAAAGGCAAACGGTAGTTTTACAGCTCGTGTCGAAACAGCATCATTCATTTATTTACAAATATGTCACCCATGATACAACCAACACTTGCATCCCTGTACACTGTACGGGTGTTTCCAAAAGCAGATTACAAGCCTTCTGCCTCGTAATTAAAACTGGTTTCACCACCCCACTGGCTTTTAATGGCATCTCTTCTCAATTTATCGCTCTGTTTATTATATTTATTACAGATGCGAGGAGCGTAGCGCGTGTCTGTGTAAACACAGCACAAGAGGCAAATTGGCAACATTTCCTTCAGTCGATTGACGATAATTAATAATTATAAAAAAGCATTTCATCTGCGGCAACCTTGACCCGTCGGGGCCCGATGAACCGGAAAGCTGCGATAACAATAAAATTAATATTAGTATTCGTATATATAATTATTGCAAATGAGCCTGCGGGAATAGCGATCAGAGTCGCCCTTTCACACATTTCAATTTTTATTATTTTAGAAATTTATTTTATCAATGTAATTTTCACGACCACAGAATTTTGATCATATTTATTCTGTATATCAGCTACTCCCTGATAAGATAATCCTTCCGTTGATTATTTTCTAAATGTCTTTGCGTTTCATACTCTCATAAGCTGGTTCACATCTGTGTTATCATTACGTAACCAACATAAATTAGAAAAATATGGAGGGAAATTTAAATCCGGCGTGCCCGATGGGCCACCCTATATAATTGCTTGCATTTTCAAAAAATATTTTGTTTTTTATTTATTTTGTGAATATGTTTTTTTCGAAGCTTCCCTCGTCACAAAACTGCATTAAATTTTTTTATCACTTCAAATGGATTCAACTGAACTAGATATAAGGGGAAAAAGCAATGCCAGCAATATCCAAAAAAAATTAATGCAATTAATTATTCATCGAGGATTACCAATTTATAATGTACTGAATTCGAGATTTTATAGGAAACATAGTCTATATATGTGATGATCTTATTATCTCGACGTGATGTCTGAGTTCACCAATAAAAGAGGTTGTCTGTTACTTTTGGTTTATTGATGGCAACAATACGTTATACAGCGGTTACAATGAACAATAGCGGTCTGTCTCGATATAAAGGTGAAAAAAGCCCAGAGGCGACATGCGCGCGACCTTATAAAGCATTTGCTCTCTTTGTCATGCTCTGTCTCTTTCAGGCGTCGCGACATACGTCCCTCAGATCTATTACACTATATTTATAGGAGATATATGATTTTGTACGGGATAGGTACATAAAATCTAGAATTCAGTAGGTACATTTTAAATTAGTTATCCTCGGTGACTTTTTTAAATTTTTTGGATATTCCTGCCTTTTCTTTTGTACCGCACATATATTCTCTGAGCAGAGTAGTGTTATCCATGTGTCGCGTTTTTCTTTTCACTTAAATGGGTACTTTATCATTATGCATACAAACCCTTGATTAGTATTCACGCGCTGTGTACAGAGGCGGCGGCCTCGTCGCGGTGGCCTTGCAGCTTGGTTCGCGCCTGGGAGGCGAGGATGCCTCGTTTGATAAATCTCCTCTTTTAATAATCGGTGTACCAGATATGGTCACATGACCCGTTGGCCACTAAACCACAATACTAGTTTTTTAAATTTCATTGTTATTATTATTTATAATTCGAATTGCGATGCTCTGAATTTGCCGAACTGCAAAACAGGTTTATTTGTTATTTTTTAATTTTTTATTAAATTTATACATATTTTCTAGTGTTATAGATCGTGCCAAGCCTTCTACAGCTTGTCGGCACGTTTCTTTTCCATTTTCTTACATAAGTACATTGCATATTTAGTCATAGGTATAATTTACATAGGATAAAATATATATGTAAAAGATAATAATATTACATGAACATCAATATGAATCACTGAGATCAAGATAAATAAAAAATCATGGAACAGCTCAAAATAAAAATAAAAAGGCATTGAGGCCAACAATATGAGGCAAGTGATTTGTCTAAATTTCCAGAGTCAAGTTATTTAGTAGGAATATCCTTATTTCTCTTCCTCTCCTTGTAGGTTTATTGAAAATGGTGGTACTGTGTTCTCTGTTGTTCTTGCTCCGTAGAAGTTGATGATTATTTTCACACTGAGTTGCCTGTTTGTGATTTCCGTGTTCTATGGCTACGATTTACTAGTTCCTTTTCCTCTTCATAGTGCTTCATGATTATTTTATAGTGGTATATTTGTTTAACAGGGAGAACTTTGCAGTATTCAAATAGTATATTATCATTGTTTCTTATTTCTGGGTACAATTATTTTTAGGAGCCTTTTTTGCATGTTAAGTATTTTTCCCATATACGTTTTGTGAATTCCTCCCCAAGACAATATTCCATATGATAATATGGCTTCGGCTAGGCTAATGTATGTCACCTTTAGGAGTTCAAATGGTTGCTAGGATAATTGCATGTAGTATTTTAACAAAATAAAATATGATAAGTTATTTTAACGATTTAACGAAATTTAATTGCTTTTCTGATGAAAAATATTTTAACAAAAAAATTTTTAAACTTCACTTAGTATTATTATACAGGGTGTAACAGAGCAAGTCCACAAGTTAACGTGGTTCTAGAGATTAGCGCGGTCGTACAGACGGACAGACGCTCGCCGGAGTCGTATTTTATACTATTTATTGATTTATGCTCATAAGCTAATTATAATTCTTTCAGTTACAAATCTTACGAAAACATTTGTTCTGATTTTTTCACCTTTTAGTGATGCCTCACGATATTATTTAATCAATTACCAAGATACGATTTTTTTGTTATGTTAAAATATTTTCTACAATTCTTGATGAAATCACATTTTTTTTATTTTTAAATAGAGATGTGAACACGGAATACGTGTCACATCAATATTCTTACTATTTTCAAACTAAGCTAAACGCTTGTGCTATGAAAATAGGACTAACTTGCTAGTCTGGAGTGAGGTTCGAACCCGCGACCTTTGGATCACGAGGCGAGTGTCCTAACCACAAGACCAACAAGCTACTCAAGCTACTCAAACTATTTTATTTAGAAAGTTAGCAGTTTTTTTTCTACATGCTCGCAGATCCATAGTTCCGTGAAAAGTAAAGTAAATTTAGGTTATTGATGATAATTATTTATAAAGGTACTGATTCAGGAAACATCTTTCGTAAAATTATAGTTGTCGCTGGGACTCTAACCCGGAACATTGTATTTATGATAAAGAGCTTTAACCGATTAATGCACCAAGTCCTCCGCCATCAAATTTCATCTAGATATATTCGTTTGTTATGTGAGACATCTACTTTTGTATAGGACTTCATCTTCAGTCGGTTTTATCATTATTGAGGATCAATATTAGGGAATCCTATCTCAGAATCCTGGATCACCAGATCCCTGGTAATAAATAAATAAATAAAATTGTCTTAGTAAATAAGTCACACTTTCGAGTCGAAAATACTCGGTTTGGAATGAAATATAAAAAAAACAAATTCCATTAAAAAAAAATACTTTTTGTTTACCAAGGGATTTAAATCTTAAATTCAGCTATGACCCAATCCCCTCGTCTGAATAAGGGGCTTTGTTCTTCTGTGTACAATTTTATACTCTGTGGGCATTATAAATTAATCGGTTACAGTTTTCTTCCACCAATAATATGTTTTATTTTTTTATTTTTTATTTTCATTTATTGGTTTTCTTACAGCCATATAATTAATCAATCTTGAAAAAAAACAATAATTGATGTACATAGTTTTGGGCCAATTACAAGAAAACACATATATACAATCGATAAAAAAATAAGAAAAAACATGTCCGATAGTGAGTTTGTGTGAGTGTGTGTATTTGTGTGTTTATTTATTTATTTATTTTAAAACAATCTTAAAAATTATCCACTGAATTTAAAAATTTACTTTAAGATACATTAATAGCGAATGGAGAGGGTGGAGGTGAATGTGGGACGGAGTAGAAGGGAAGATATAATGTACAATTTTTATTGATCTGTAATTTGAAATGGTCAATCAATTTCAAAAGCAATCTGTTTTTTTAAATACTTCACGTAACGTAGATGGAATTTTTTATGCATATATTTAATCTGAAAATTCATGTATGTTATTTATGAAATATTTTATGAAATGTTTAGGTACTTACACTCGGTCGGTGTTGCAAGCAACGACCATAATGTACGTTTATTGTTCATAAATGTACCCAGGTATATGTGTAAAATAGTATAAGTATTAATTTATCTCAGGGATCTTTGGATCAATATTAATGAAACGTGGCATTTAACACGAACCCAATGACCCGGCGTCGATACAAATTGTATGCGCAATGTATTATATTACTACTAGGGCATGCGAAATTTGAATGATCACCGGTAAATCGGTAAAATATTAACTTAGTCGTTAATTCATCCAGAACCGGTTTACCGATAATCCATCGTTATTATGGATGTGCTACTAGTCAAAAATGACGCGTTCCTCTTTCCATTTAAGAAAGACAATCGAATTAATATGCGTAAGCAGAGCGCACACATTGATTCGTTGTGTTGGTGTTTACATCCGTAAACACCAACACAGCGAAGAAATGTGAGTCGTACGCACGGCTTACACACACTAATACAATTGTCTTTCTTAAATGGAAAGAGGTCTACTTTTACTTTATATTTCGCCGGTGAGTTAAGACTCTGAGAACAGCTCCATCTAGCGTAGCGTCCTAGTAGTGTTGGTGTCGGACGTTTTTACAGGCTTTTTTGCCTCATTTATATCTCATTTGTATCATTATTTGCACCATTTGGTAGCGTTAGTGACTGACATTAATACATAAAGAATGTTGTGTTTAGGATAATGATGAATATTATAGCATATAAAAAGTACAATGAAAGTAAAACATTACATTGGTTATTTAATTTTCGCAAGATATTTCAGAAGAAAAATAATAATTTGAAACACAAATGTTTAACTCATCACGGTTTATTTGCTGCGGATTACTCCTGCTGAAAAAAGCTCTCTCTTTTTCTACACTACTTAGCTGAATTTGCTTAAGAAAAAATAATGATAAAATTTTCTTAAATTTTTCGAATCGTATTCTAAGATCAAACCAAATCTAAGGGCAAACAAACCACGAAACTACTCTTCCATCCCGCGCGCTACAAATACTGTACTTTAAAAATATAATCATTAATAAATACATCAAAAACACAGTTTTTTTAATTGAAAACTAACAACCATCACGCCGTTTCTCCGCAGGGGTAGGTAGAGAGAATAGAACGCCATATTTTTCTGTCTTGATACACCATTTTTGCTTCGGCTACATTCATACATCATCTCATACATGTCACCCATCTGGCATTTTATCCTCCTCCTTGCGCCACCACGGAGTCTGCGGCATGATAGGTGGCTGGCCTTGTCTCTACCTATAGGCATAGTTCCCACAATTCCTACCTAACACTCGTATCTAGCACTCATCTCTCGGTTGCATTTCGTACAATAAGTAACTTACATCTAATTTACACATAATAGTAAAATTTACCTCTAAATAAAAGTTTACCTCTAAATAATAGTAATAAAACAACGGTTCACATCTAATTTACACTTAATAATAAGGAAATAATATTGTAGGAATCATCATCATCATCACTCTTGGCTCTATAATCTCTGGTGGGTCTTGGCCTCCTCAAGAGTCTTCCTCCACTCATCTCGGTTTAGTGCCAGCTCTCTCCAGTTCAGAAGCTCCAAGGCAGAAATGTCTTTGAGGACGTTGTCGCTCCATGTTAATGTTGGCCTTCCTAAATCCTATCGGCCTTGATTTCAGCAGTTTGGTCGGTCATTCTCTCATATGACCCAGCCACCGAAGTTTTCTCAGTGACGTTTAGCTTCTTAAACAGAGTGTAGAGTTCATTGTTGTAACGTCTGCGCCAAAGTCCATTTTCTAGAACCGGTCCGAAGACACGCCTCAAAATTTTCCTTTCAAAAACGTCCAGTGCTCGCTCATTCCTCTTAGTTAGTACCCACGTCTCAGCTGCGTACGTGAGCACTGGCCTAATAAGCGTTTTGTATATTGTAGGAATACTACTATTTAAATAGAAAATTCTACAGAATACCTAAAAATTAACACTAGGTCACAAAATATGGCGTATCTGCATTCCACAGTTCAATTTACACCACATATTGTCTTCACAGCAATTTTAATAATCACTACCGGTATTTCGATTACAGAATTTTGAAATATTTACCGGTAAAGGTTTAAAAAATGCCAGGCGTACCCTATTAACACTTTTGGGTCTTACTATATATCTTACAACAAATGAGTTAAAAAATAAGTACATCGTCGTTGTTGATGGAAGAAGTCAATAACTATTAAACATAAATTAATATTATGCTGAAAAAAAAACACGGTTAAAGAATACTTTTGCAAGATAATCGAATAACCGAAATATTAACTGCAACTTTACACTGGTGTCAAGGTAAAAATCATTAAGTTACATAAATTTTAACAATATATATATTTTTTCGGAGGCTTCGCTAAAAGTTCGTAACATTTTAAAGAAGAATCCTGGGTGAAGGCGTAATACGTAAAAACGCTGTTGTATCATTTAGGTGGTGACCAGACAAAGCCGCGAAGTAAAAATAAAAAATAGTTAAAAGAATTTTAATTTATTAGTATATTATAATATTAAAACGAAAAAAATAAGAACATGAAGGAAAGAGAATGAAAAAAGATAATATTTTTTAATAAAGATAAATTATAGAAGTCTCACAGAGACGAAGACAGAGATATTTAACTGTAAATAGTTGCGGATATTTTATACGAACCGTATGTTTTTCCGAGAAACGATTCTCGACGTTTTGTTGAATGCTTATTCAACGTCATCAGGAGGATGACCTTTACCCGCGGAGGTAGAGGGCGGACTCAATAAGCATTCAACGAAACGTCGAGAATCGTTTCTCGGAAAAACATACGGTTCGTATAAAACATCCTCAACTATTTACAGTTAAATATGTCTATCGACCGTAATAACAACCTTAACTCTTTAACATATGGAGGTCTTTTGTACGATGGCCCAGAGCTCACAACCCGTATGAGCTGGCTTGAGTGATCACGTTACACAATGCAACGTTCACCAATTCCATTGTAAGAACATCCACACATACTACTACTTACATATATGTTTCTCATATAAATAGCTTCGTCTCTGTGCGACTTCTATAATTTATCTTAATTAAATTATAATCCCGCAGTGAATAAATCCAGTAATTACAGAACATTTCAATCCAGTCAATCCAGTAATCTCAGAACATACATATGAAAAAATATTGTTAATTATATTTTTTGTTTGAAGTGTTTTTATAATGATGAACTAAACCTGTTTGTTTAGGAAAGGGGGTAGGGTCTCCCTCGCGTTTGTTTAAAATATATTTCTACTGGAGTCAAATGTATTAGTTTTAAACAAAATACATTTTCCATATAGAAGTCCAACCTATTGCAATCAACCGTGGCACCAGGTTGCGTGCCATTAAATTTACGTTAGATCACGTTTTATATTTTGATAGCCTGTGGATTATAATTATTAATTTATCATGTTCAAAATATACTCTTAGTTAATTGAATTACTTTTCGGAATACGCAAAATTTTCAATAATCTTTATTGTATTATTAGCAGTATACCCGGATTTGCCCAGGTGTAAAACAGACTATTGTTAAATTATAACTTATCTGTTATTGTAAAACTTTGCATTGTAAAACCAATGCTAAAGCCTAATTGTTTAGTTGCCGCGGGGCGCTGCATTGAATTTGTTGCGCCGATCTTTTTCCGAATTAATCAATACATTTACAAAAAAGTATTTTAATAAAGAAATATAACATTTTAATACAATGACATTTTATTGTTCCCGGACAGTTAAAATGAATTTGGATAAATCTTTGAGAAAGGTAAGAACACAAACTGTCCACCCAAAAAAAAAAAATTCATCACCAATTAAGTTCCGAGTTCGAGCCCCGGTATTATCAAATAAAAAAAATGAATAATTTCAGATGACATGTGAAACATGAGAGAATGTTTAAACTTATAACCGCCAAAGAATGTGATGTGTGTGAGATGAAATTTTGGCATTTACTTGGATCTTAAGTATTTAGAGATATGTATGAGGAAGAGAGTAATGAACCAGTTCAACTCGTACAGTGTGAGGACCAATGGAAATAATGGAGGAACGGTTCTACAGGCCAATTACTGAAGCGAAACACATAGAAATATGAACACAGCGAGTTTATTACGGTTTATCTTAAGATTGTTATACAAACTTATGTTTTTTGTACGATACTGTAAAATTCAAATGCGGTTTCCAAGAAATAATGTACGTACCTACATATCGCGTCCCTAATCTTAGGCTATGACAATGAGTGATTTAGAAGCAAAATATGTATACCCAATCACCATTTTGTTTTTTTTTTAGAATTGATTGTCAATATATTCTCTAAGCTCATTTCTACATTTTAAATATCAATTAACAAGTATTAATCATAAGTTATTTCTGTTTAAAATCAGCTTATTCAAGTTATGAATAAGATAAGAATTTATTTTCTTTGATTTTTCAGAAAAATAATTTATGGAGCTAGACAGGTTTTGATTTTCAACTACTCAAAACTACTTAATTAACTTAAAAATTTTCATTTTTCAGTTCATGATGTAGAAATATAGTAAGCATTATTAACTTGCTTTGATATTAGGTCATGGTTGCTTGAACATTTTCGATTCATAATCATGTCAGGAATTCCAAATAACCCTGTACATAAATTCCCTAAACTTAAGTAGTTATATAAAATTATAATCAAGCTCACATAGAGATAATATAGCTTATACATTTCACCAAATTTAATGATCATAATTAATATTAATTTTAATTAATTCAGAACTATGTATAAACCACTTGGATGTATACAAAACTTTTAATAATTATGTCCAACCACAGAATTGACGCCATAAACATAAAAAAAAATCTTATACGCAATCAGATATTAATCCTAATCGTAATAAAACTACGTTAGGAAACACTTTATATACAAAAGTATAATCTCCAGCGTAGTCTGGCCGAAGATGACCATTGTTTGCTTTGGACCGAGGCCGCCGGTTATATAACGAGCAAATCTCGCAAAACCATGTCAGTCATTGGCATTTTTTACCTGTTCATAGTCTGACACGTATTTCTCCGATCGACAGCACTCCGTCGAAGGACATTTCATTTGTGTAGTTAGCGTGTTTCAATACAGACAGAGGAGGTTGCGCTGGTGAGGTACCCACCCGATTGTCGTCACGACTCTGAATTGTTAAAATCAACGAATTACCTGCATTCAATTAACAAGATTCCTATCTCACGCGACAAGCATTGAACACTTTGATTCTTTCTTCTTCTGTTTTGTCTTGCTCTTGTCACTCTGCGTGACGCGGCACTAGGTCCACGGACATTTGGACTAACGACAAAGTTTCGCGACAAAAGGCCCACGCGACGTAAAATACCCACGAAAGTAGATCAGTAATGACAACAAAACAAAATGTTACTGCCTAAAATATTAAATAATGAAACTGGACAAAACAAAATAGAAAGAATGTTAAATTATGCGTCGTAAGAAAAAGAAAGTTCAGACCTAATTAGGAATTAATTATCTATTAGTTAATTACGCAATATTCTTACACGGTTTTGGTGCTTCGTCCCATTTTGGTCCAATAGGTCAATCGTTAATAAAATGTTGGTCAATGTAAACCTAAAATCTGGTTGCCCATAAGTTTTTCCGTATATTTATTTTCAAGTGGCGAACATTGGCGATAACTTATCTGGCAATTGTGTAGATGTGTGAAAAAATATATAATATTATACATGAAAAAAAAAAAAAATACACAGCTGTTCATTTCTGAACAAATAAGGATAATTGTTGCGTATACGTAATACCTGGGAGGGTAATTCATTTTTGATGAAATAATTTAATCCACGATTAAACTAACTGTTCGTTTCGTAAAATACACGAATATCAAAATTAGTAAATATGCAGATCTGATGGAACTCTAATTTTATATTGCAAATTCGGCGGATCCTGAACCGCTAGGATATGCGTCCCCAGGTGGCGGATAGGGGAAAGCTCGCCAGATATGGAGGGCAGGAGGGAAATAAAATACCTCTCGCAGACCAACAGGCAGTAGCGTCTGACCCACAATGGGCGGCTACAAACAACGTCTGTTCCCTAAGTTAAGGGCGGCTGATTTAAAACTCACCAACCCGTCTGGCAAAGCGTGGTGTTTTAATGCCAAACCCCTTCCAAAATGAACCGGAATTCCAAAACAAGACTACCCCAGGTGAGTATAACACGACGTTCGGAATCTCACACCGTTACAACGGTCTGCCCCAAGGATTCTGGGGGGGGCGAAAATTCAGAAAAGATAAAAAGAAATCTCTATATTGCGACATATAATACAAGAACATTAAGACTTGAAGAAGATCAAATAGCATTGGAACAAGACCTTGAGAATATAAAATAAATAACATATCGATTATATAGTCACCAACGCATCATCTATGCTTGGTTTTGTCATACGCACATGTAAACATTTCAAAAATATCAGTACCCTCAAGACACTTTATTTCTCATACGTTCGTAGTATTTTAGAATATGCATCTCAGGTGTGGAATCCAGGTTATGCAGTACACGAAAATAGAATTGAAAGCGTCCAAAACAGATTCCTAAGATACCTAGACCTGCGTTCATTTAGATCTCATATAAGCAATGAAGACTCTGCGAAGTTTTTTAACATGCAGACCCTAACTCGTCGAAGAAACATAGCTGACGCGGTGATGCTATTCAAAATAACACACAATCTAGTTGATAGTCCGGAACTTCTTCAACGAATATCTTACCACATTCCAACTCGCAATAACAGACATTCACCTACTTTTCATCTCCCCTTTTGTAAGACCAACTCAAAACAAAACTCCTTTACGTACAGATCCACAAATTCATTTAACACAAACTATCACCACATTGACATTTTCAACGCAACAATAAGAAACATAAAACAAACAATATCTACACTACCGCACCCAAACTAATTTGTACATTATATCTTCCCTTCTACTCCCGTCCCACATTCCCCTCCACCCTCTCCATTCGCTATTAATGTATGTTAAAGTAAATTTTTAAATTCAGTGGAAAATTTTTAAGATTGTTTTGCTGTTAACTTTTCCCAAAACAAAATAAATAAATAAACACACAAATACACACACTCACACAAACTCACTATTGGACATGTTTTTTCTTATTTTTTATCGATTGTATATATGTGTTTTCTTGTAATTGGCCCAAAACTCTGTACATCAATTATTGTTTTTTTTCAAGATTGATTAATTATATGGCTGTAAGAAAACCAATAAATGAAAATAAAAATAAATAAAATAAAAATGGGATGTGCTAGGCATATGTGAGACAAGGCAGAGAGGAGAAGAAGCAATAGCTTTACCATCTGGACACCTCCTCTATAGAAACAACATTGATACCTCAGTTGGAGGAATGGCAATCTTAATAAATAAAAATCTGAAAAGCCGCGTAACAAAAATGAAAAAAAAGAATAGAAAAATAAGGAAGAGGCCTATATCCAGCAGTGGAAAGACGAAGGCTGAGGAAGAAGAAAAAGAAGATTGCAGAACCTCTAAAAAAATAAAAATCTGACGATTGAGGACGCTTTCATCTGTTAGTGGATTGAAAACTGTTGACAATAATGGTGATGATGGTGATATTGAACCAAGGATATGCTTTACGTCCACTCGGGCTAGCGCATCCTGCGTGCCTATGCAATCCACCGATTGTCAGCGTTTTGAATGTGTTGTTGAACGTGTTTTAATGAATAATTTGTGCCTTGAACGTGTTTTAATATTCTAAAGACTATTTATTATTTATACGACCATCGTTAACAACGCCAAAGGAAATTGCACGCTGTTTATTAAAGCATTATGAGCCGGTTTTACAAAGTGTGCCGTAAATGGGCCGCTCCTGTCGTTAACCCCTTTTTTATACGCCCGACAAGGCAAAATAACAATAAAATTATACAATGTTCCGGGACAGAGAACAGTTATATTGCATGTTGATATTGGATGTGTACAATGGAAGGAGTGCCTGTCACAACACGTCTCTTCTCTTTTCTTTGTTTTTCGTTTTCTTCTCGCGTCGTCGCCTTTATTGCTGAGATATCTCCTCCGTTTGGTCGATGTGAATATGGTGTCCGTGGCCTTCTTTTCACCATCTTCACCGACTATTTTGAGAAGGAAAAGGAAAAGACAGTCACGGGGCAGTACTATGCTGATTTGTTGGGTCGGTTCGACTCTGAATTGATGACAAATGGGTTTTTGCGAAGATAAAAGTGCTCTTTCATCCGCAATCGTCACAGCACGTGGTCGAATAACACTACGAATTGCTTCCTCAACCACACTTTTCTCCAGATTTGGTACCATGTGATTATTAAATTTAATATGAATTAAAAAAAAAAAATTAAAAATGCATTTCCTTTCCTCATACAGGTACCTACTTATTATAAGAATAGATAAGAATTTATAATTAATTTATCAGTGAAATATTTTATTGCAAAAATTTAAAATAAAGTTTTATTACAAGGCTTTTGTCATTTTATTTGACTTGTATTGATGAGAATGAATTTTTCATAATCGATTTAAGTTACTGTAATGATAATTCAACTTTTTGCAAAAAATAAGTCAAAAATGTTGAACAAAAAATGCTAACTTTGATATTGCATAACTCCTTAACTATTGATATTAGGTTGTTACTTGCACCTTTTAATGGCACTCATTATCAAGGCAGGAATCTACCTTTAAAGTTTTTTCTACTAGCTATGAGCCATCCTCTATAGTCTCTGCAGTGGAATACGAAACGTCGGCAAAAGAGATTAAATTATATGCAATAAGAAATAATAAAGACTTCCACTTAGAGTATCTCTTACTGATAAAAAAAGATCAGATCAAATCTCAGAATTTCATTATAAAATGATTGATTGGCCCCGCGACTGAGTGTTGACTTAAAGAATATTATTTATAGGAATAAATAAATAATTAGTTAAAAGTATCAATTTACAAGTAATTAATAATTTAAAACCCGGCTTAAAACGTGCCTCAATCTAGACAATCGGTGAATATTAGCATAAGATTGAGCGTGTTCGTATTGTGCAATGAGCTCCGACTTTGAGATTGAAGGTTTGTTGATCAAAGGTTCACAAACCATTACCATTCAAATATTTGTATTATGTAGCCGCACAATGAAGTGGTCTTACTTTACGCCTATTCAAGTACTTTGAAAAATGTTTTCGCCTTGTTCAGATAAATTATTTATCTCTTCATAGTTAATTATACATTATGATTCTCGTGCTTGTATAAAATACAAATATGTACTTACATATAGGTATACCTGCCACATAAATTTACAATACGTTATATTTTCAATTGCGCGGGTAGTACAAGTCATCATTTGAAATAGTAGTGTTCAATCTTCTTTTACAACGGTTTTTATTTATTTTAATGCAGACAAATTGTGTCACTCATATGATTATCTTTTGTTTATTATAATAACCGCGCTACCAGCGTCCTAATCTTTTAATTTTTCCGTCATCACTCGTAGAAAGAAGGTCTGAGCCACCTCACTCTTTTTCTTCCATCCTGATTTCTCTTTTTATTTAAATTCTTCCAAATAGTTTTCAAACCTTGACTAAAATCACTTTATAGTTCTCACATTCCATTCGCAACCCTCTTCTCTCATGGAGGCATAATGACAGCCCTCCTCCAAACATTGATTAAAAAGTGTGGCGCTCCATGCTCTCTGCCTAACTCCATACCTCTGGATAAATAACTGACGCCATTTCTCTTGCGGAGAAATTGCGTTAGTTAGTTGTCCTCTAGAGTTTGTTGACAGATGTAATGAATTATTAAATTAAATTCTCCGTAGCGATTTTTCAAAGTTTTCAGTTTCCTCTTCCTTAAACCTAAGATGATTCTTGTCTCGAATATTTTTGAATCGTTTCGATAGCACTGTGCGATTCACTGTCTCATTTATTGAAGCACTGACAAAAGTTGTATTACAATATAGGTGGAAAAATATTTTGAATGCAGTCACAAAATATTACTAATTCAAAATGTACTGAATTCTAGATTTTATATGTCTATCCCTTCTAAAATCACGTTTCCTATAAATTTAAAGGCTATGTTTCCTATAAAATATCGTATTTACATTATAAATTAGTAATACTCGATGACTGCAATAATTTATTTTGATATTGCTGTTAAAATTAATGTCGTTGCATTTTTAACTCATCATCTAGGCAGGATTCTATTCTTAAAGTGTCGTGGACTACCCTTTAAAGAAATTAAACAGTACATACAATTAAAGATTTATGGTTTATTTTACGGTCGTTTATAGTCCGTTCGACATATTAAGTTATTAAAATAAAACGGATATTTTATATGAACCTCATGGATGTGTGAGATTCGATTCTCGACGTTTTGTTGGAGTTAAAAATAACGGCGTCTTCGTGAGAATGCCCTCTCGTCGCGGGTATCAAGGACGTACTTATTATTTCTTACGCGGCCGTAGATTAGATTACATCTAAAGCTGTAAACATGCAACTGTTCGGATTGTTTGACTATACCTGTCAATAGATTATTACAAAATCATTAGTAAACGGTAGAAAGATAATGGACCAAAGACAAAACAGAATAATAAGCAGGTATGTACCTATGTAATTTTTCTCTCATCACAATTTTACCTCACGTATATTTTGTAATGACTCGATTCACAATTTTTTTTGTTGTTGCCGAAACGTTAGAGCCGGCGTATTGTGAAATAGCAAGACGTCATGTCATATTTTTGTTATATGATCTCACAAAAATGCTCAAGGCGTTCCATAACCTACCGTAAGCCGTTTAATTCGGATTTCCCGTGACGGCCCACAGCGCACGGTGACGTATGTATAGGTCTTTTCATATAAGCTTGCAATTGAGTTAGTTTGGGTACTTTGAAATCGCTTATCTCCTATCTCCGCAGCCGTCGACATTTCACCCAAAATGTAAAGAATATTTACTATTCAAAATTGCATGAAGATGATTCCCACGAAGTTTTTGCTACTAGCTGTGAAACATCCTGTGTAAACGTGATTGCGAGATGATTGTGTTTCGTCGAATTTAATTGTCATTTGTTAATATTACATAAGTATCATATGAGAATAACTGCCACAGAACAGGTTTTTACCTAGTGTGGCAGTTATAAGTAACTTGTATTAACAAATGTAAATAAACAATAAAATAAATAAATAAAAATAAAAATACATACATCTCTCCAGCCAATTATACGTAATTAGTTTTAAATGCCTTTGTTTACAAGAAGTTCAAACCGGCTTTTGAGCGTAATAATAAATAATAATAAATACTTCAAAGAACATTGCAGTTGGTACCTGTACTCGACAGATAAATCCACATTCATTGCGCAGTTCGTAAGTTATGAAGTTCGTTAATTTGTTATCAGGCTCTCATTAATGTGTACTGTTTGCGATAAATTTACGATGTCGGCAATTTACTAACTAGCCACGTTAATAATTTGTACCTGGTTATTTATATTACCATTGTTCGTGTTCAAAGATCAAAATGCAAGAGAAATAATAACAGGTATTATTTGATATTACAATAGTAATCATAACAGGTAAATGTCTGTAATAGAACGCGAGTAAACAAACATACATGTAATTGCGACAATTTCTGCCTTGGAGCTTCAGAACTGGAAAGAGCTGCGACTAAACCGAGATGAGTGGAGGAAGATTCTCGAGGAGGCCAAGAGTGATGATGATATTAAATCCAGTAATAAATTATATTTTAAGTTGCACCTGTAGCTATTGCACATTTTTTCTTTTACTTTTTTATTTTACGCTTCAGCAGGCCAAGAGGCTCCATTACAAAAGCGAAATACATCACAACACCCAGGCTTGAGTAAATCACATAGATTATTTGTGACCTCATCGGGAATTGAACCCGAAACCTTGATGTGAGAAGCCAGTGTCATACCCACTTGGGTTACGAGGCCCGCCTTGAAAATTCCCGTAATTGTGCCTGAATTTAGCTGCAAAATTGACAGAACAACAACAAGGCACTTAATAGAATTTGTACGAAATAAATGTAAATTACTTATAGGATTATTACACTACAACCCCTGGTGGGTCTTGGCCTCCTCAAGAGTCTTCCTCCACTCATCTCGGTTTAGTCCCAGCTCTTTCCAGTTCTGAAACTCCAAGGCAGAAATTGTTGCAATTAAATTTATGTTTGTTTACTCGCGTTCTATTACAGACATTTACCTATTATGATTACTATTGTAATGTCAAATAATACCCGTTATTATTTCTCTTGCATTTTGATCTTTGAACACTAACAATGGTAATATAAATAACCAGGTACAAATTATTAAGGTGGCTAGTTAAGTAAATTGCCGATATCGTAAATTTATCGCCCGCAAAACAGTACACATTAATGAGAGCCTGATACAAATTAACGAACTTCATAACTTACGAACTGCGCAATGAATGTGGATTTATCTGTCGAGTACAGGTACCAACTGCAATGTTCTTTGAAGTGTTTATTATTATTTATTATTACGCTCACAAGCCGGTTTGAACTTCTTGTAAACAAAGGCATTTAAAACTAATTAGTCGCACATCACACATAACAAATATACGAGAATATATCGAAAAAAAACAAAATTGCGATCTTGAACTCAGAGCTTTCTAATGGTGGTAGTCTCATGGGTTCCCATCTAGTCGGTTGTTAAAATTGCAAAACAACCGGTCGACCGATTTAAACCAAACTTTGCACAGTTACTCTTTAGGATCCATTAAAAACCCCTTACTTCTGGCCACCTCACCTACTCTCCATGATATAAGTGTATTTTATGTTGGATGCCACCACTTTAAAATGTTCATTGTTGACGCTCAAGTCCTCGAAACAAGATAAATGATTGACTCAACACAATGATAACTGAAGTTTTATAGCGCTTTAGTATAATTAAACCGCTGATTAATAAAAAACCCCTAGACCGACTGTATACTTCTGAAAGGTGTAGGTACTTACATCTAAATTAATGTACTCGTGTGAACGCAACTGCTTGATGTATAAACAAACACTTTGTACTGAAAAAGGCACAGTGATGTGGCATCGTCACCTATGTATGTACTGACCTGCAATACCGTATCAAAGACTTGTTTAGAATACTGCTAGAAGTTTCCGTAGCATTGTATATAGAAGTTATATGAAAGTTTATACATGTCTGGTGATATTCAAGTCAGTATCAACCCCACGCTGGCATATGGCCATCAACTCTGGATATCGACTGAGAGAAATCATAATTCGATCACAATATAATCGAAATAGCTGGACTGTGGATTTCCCGAACCATCGCCATAAGTTTTTTAGACAGAAAATCCTTCGTTTTCTAGGACCTCTTCTGTTCGTAAATTTGTCTTGAATGATGAGATGCAGAATCTGGTAATTCTCTGGATGTCTCCTTCCTTCCTGGGTTTCAATCCGTGGGATTGGTTTGCAGCAAAGCATGTCTCCTTCTCCATTCTGCTCGGTCTCCGGCGATGATCTTCAGCTCTGTGTAGGAGCCACAATTCATATCTTGGCACACTTGCTCAAGATATTCACGGCGAGGGCGCCCTCTGGCAATATTTCCCTCTACCATTCCCTCTAGTATAGTTTTGAGCAGATTTTCATGGCGTAAAATATGCCCCATCCATTTTGCACGCCTTTTTGAGATGGTATTCATCATGTGCTTGGTTTCATCGATCCTGCTGAGAACCTCTTCATTCGTAATGCGGTCTCTCCAGGAAATTCCTAGGGCACGTCTGTAGTTCCACATCTCGAAGGCTTCTAATCCATGTCTCACATACATACAGCAAAATACTCCACACATAAGTTTTTATGTCTCATACATATCGAATTTCTCGAAGTAACCTTTCATTGCTGTCACAACAACGCAAAAACAGTTCACGCAGCGGGCCTGTCACTCTATCATATAGTTAACGCCATTCGCGTTGTTTCCAATGTGAAATTTCCAATTTACTGTAATAGGTGTAGAGTGCTGTAAAATCCTATGTATCCTTATGTGCAATTCTTTCCGCTTCTATCATCTCGTGACAATAGTTATTTTCCATTCATTTTAATGATCCTCAAGAATAATCTCTACGAAGTTAACAAAGATTCCATCATTAGTATTAACCCAGAAGAGATACAATTATCATCTGAGGGCCTTGAAATATACTTATTCTGTCTTGTTATTTTTATTTCCCTTTTCATTTGGATGAAAATTGTCCACAATATTGAAGAACCATTGTCGTTTCTTCAATAATTGCGACATCATAATGATGAGCCTTTGACTTTTGTGCGCTCTCATTCTCTGTCATTACCATTAATTTCATCTGCTCATACATCATACTAAAGTACTATATTCTGCACGTATCTCTTCAATACTACTACCTATTCAATTTGCTATACTTCTCGCCTTGGAGCATATAAGTGGGGTATAAAAGCAAAGGCAGCAAAATAGAAAAAATATATATTTTGAATGCAGTCACCGTGGATTACTAATGTACTGAATTATAAATTTTATGTATCTGTCCCTTCCAAAAACACATTTCCTATAAATGTATAGGCTATATTTCCTATAAAATCTTGAATTCGGTACATTCTAGATTAATAAACCTCGATGATGGCAGTTTTTTTGGCCTTTGCCTATTTATCTCAAGTGTGTAATAGTGAAGATACCTATTATACTTGTAACTAAATGCTGCATGATGATAACATTTAAAAAAAAAATATAGTACAAACATACCTAAGGGGACATACATTGTCACGAAATTGTAGAAAGAATGACATTTAATCGATGATTTCACAACACTCTGAACTTTTAAAGTAAATAGAAAATCACTACAAAAGTCAGGAATAAACTATAAAACCGAAACGTCTAGAAACGTAGAAACTTTCATATAAGTGGTACAGCGCCATTAGGACAGTCAGTTGATTTTGACAGTGGAGAAAAACCAAAGAAAGAGCGCAACAGTCAGCTACGGATGATTTCTTCTGATATTTGATAAGCGGTAATTAACTACCGACGTGTCAGAAGTATTCGATAGTGATCAGAGGTTATTTCTTCGGATATTTGACAAGCGGTAAATTAACTACTGACGTGTGAGAAGTACTCTATAGTGATCAGAGGGATACAAATGACATGAATCAGAATTTACAGATACAAGTGGAAGATTTACGAGTGACTTGCGAGATTAAGTGCGCATTACAGAATAGGTCTCCTTAAGGAGCAGTTCAAGGGGTGGTATCTTTAAAGAATTAAAAAGAAAAATGGGTTATTGATTTTCATAGCAATGTTTATTACGACATACAAACAAGTGAAGATAACAGACAATACTAATAATATTTAATTTTATTTAAATAATTTACATAGTTTACATAATTTGACAGTATTTGCAGACATTACAACCTGGCAGCTTTGTTGCTGAGGTTTGTTGTCACTTGTTGTACTTGTCAATACAGTAAAACACTGTGTCCTGTGCCCTGCCTGCTTTACTAGTATTTTACTGTATTTTAGCAGCGCTTTTTCGGCACAGTGGAGGATGCAATAACATTTAAATGGAAACAATAATTATAAATCACAAAAAGAAAGATGGAACCAAATTAGCTCTTAGTTTTTCTGGATGACAAGCCTCCCCAAAGACTCTTCGTTCATATTTCATAAAAAAATTGGAAATCCTTTTCTACCTTACGCTAGCGTTGTAAAAATTCAAGTACGTCCTTCAACCCTCGACAAACCTTCTCAAATTTTCCCGGTCTAGCTGCATGGAAGGCTGCTAGGAGTGATCCTGTAATTTATTTTAATTGATCCATTCATCTTGTACGGGATCACTCTCTCGAATATCATCAGTTCGTCCAAGCATTCTCCGCCATAGCGTACTATACGTCCAAAGTAATACAACATTCGCTTTCTTGTCTATATTTTAATTCCCACTTAAGTTCAAATTGTTATTTGTCCCTGCTGTATAACGTTATCGGAGATGGATGTGTGGGCGCCTCCCAGTCCCGCTCTCATTCCCAAGAGCGGGACGGTGAACACGTCCACATTAGCATTAAAAAATGCCGGACATGGGTGGCGAAAGTGTAGGGTTAATATGGGAGTTATTGCTCATATAACGGCCATGGGTGTGTGGTGGATCCCTCTTCTCTCGTCTATAATCTTTAATTACCGGAGATTTGTTTTTTATGTCTAGTTCCAGAAGGAAAATATATCTTGCAATACCAGCGCCACCATCAAATCAAAGCAATAATAATTTATTTCAAATCTTTTAAATGTCAATTTTTTGGTCTAATTACCAAAAAAATAAAATATCTTATTATTAAAAATAGGGAGATCTTCAGCCAATGATCGTTTTCAAGGATAAAATCCCACTGAATGTAGGTAATTACGTATTATATAAATATTGCTATTGTAGCAACATGATGACGTAACTAAATCAGTTATTCTATATTTCTTTATCTTATTTTTCTACGAAGTGACTGAGGATTCTTCGATATCCTTTGTCGTCTGGTATTTGTCCTGGCTGTTTGTCCTTTTGTCGTCTTGATGCGGTAATTTGTCCTCTCTATTGCGTTGTTTTTGTCCACGCATCATTAAGAAATCACATTAAAAATAGCTTCGTTGCCGGAAACGCAAGAGACGTTTTTCGCTTACCTAATGACGGCAATTTCGAGTATTTCAGATGGTGCCGCTTGCATCATCGGAAGAATAGATCGGGCAAGAATGGATTGCACAAATGGCCACGTACATTGGCTTCGTTTTGCAGGAAACAAGAATGACTTACCACGTATTGTTATCCATTTTTACGCCCCCTACATGTTTTGTGTATTTAGGTTACGCATTACAGGCAGAGGAAAAATAATGCAACCGTTACTATTTAAGCGAATAAACGACGACTGATAACTAACTTAATTTTGACGTTATCAGCTATTTTTGATCCACTGCCGGATGCAGCAATCCCCGTGGCACTCTTTTCCATGTCTTATGATAATTATTTGCCTATCCATCAACCATATATAATATATGACTTTTGTGTAATTGCATGTAGAAGTGTATACTTATATGATTTTAGCTGACGAAACACAAACATCTCGCATTCACCTTTTTTTTACTAAAACAGTTTTTTTTAATATAACAGATTTTTTTGTATTTTTTGAGGGTTTTGAGGAAGTTGCTAATTTTAAGTTGCTGTGAATTTGAATTTAGATTTATTTTAGATATTATATTTAGATCTTGTTGCTCGAAAATCGCTTCTAATTTACTTATTTTTAAAATGTGCATTATTCAGTTTTTTTATTCGAAAATCTAAATTTAATTTGGCATTGGGATAATCAATATTTTTTTCAAAATTATTTTAAATATCACGTTTTGATTTATTTCTCATTATTTTAAGTAATTTTTTTTAAGGTCCACCCCATCCAATAATACCATATCATAATTGCGATTGAACAAATGCATAATATATCATCTGAAGACGCATGTGATTCGCATGCATTAACCGCTCGCATCAGTATTACTTGGAGTCCTTTCATGATGAAGTTCGCTAGCACCACACTATCGTCTGCGTTACGAAGGTTATTTTGCTGATAATAGTATATTATTTTGACACATGAGTTATCTGCAAAATATATACAACCGTGAGTTACATCTCGTGGTAGTATATATTTTGATGCATGTCTCTTGATAGTATGGATTATAAAGCTTCTTGCAAAATTTCATACCAAGGGGCGTTTGTGGGCGGACGAAATTCCACCGAAGAAATAATAAATTGTACACGACAACATATTTTGCATCTTGCAGTAACGCAACGGAGAGAATTAAATTGTTTGCTGTGGTGAGATATATAATTTAATCTGATTGAATGATTTGTTACATGTTTGATGGCCATGCGGTTGTATAGTCGCCCACGGCACGGAGGACTGCGGTTAAGCACAGTCAGGGTCTCAATTCTCGGTCAAACCCCGAGAGAAATGCCTTGGTGCAGAATGATAAGACTGGAAATGGTATACAGTTTGAAATACCTGACATCAACTGAAACGGTTTACCGAATAACACAGCAATTAAACGTTGATAACATTACAAAAATCTAAACACTAAAACTCATTCACAAGCTATCAATTGGCGAAATACAAGACGAAGACATTAAATTACACAAAATACCCGAAAATTATCATCTACACTAGAACGGCTAAAATTACAACATAACTCAATCCAAAACAAAAATAGGACAATCAGGACTGGTTTGTAACGGATTTAATGACCTACGACAACAGATCAAACAATTAACTTCTAACAATTTCAAAATAGAAGTGATAAAAATGCTAAAACTCAGCCAAATATAACAAATGACTTTATGTCATTATTATATCGAACTATTATGTAAAATGTTATCCACAAACCTTTCCATATCCATGTCATATTTTAATTAATTAAAAATAATAAAATTACATCGGTTATAAGACGCGTCTTTTTTTCGTATTTTGCTGTGTGTATTTGTGATGCGTCTTATATTCGATGGTGTATTACCAGGGTAAAAGTTATTCCCAGAGAATATGCTGCAGAAGATGATAAATAGAAAATGCATGTAAGTCAAATTCTCGCGAATTTTAATATTCGAATTGAGAAACTGAATTCGAAATAAAAAATACTAATGCCCTTGAGTACTGAAGTGAGTGAGAAGATGATATTGTTTGCGAAAATGCAATGAACGATGAGAAATTATTTTTTTTGATTTTCAAAGTGCATAAATATAATTAACATTGAAAGGAGAGTGACCGCGGGTAACAAAGTAAATGGTGCTCTAAATGTAATTATGGATCTGTTTAAGAAAGCAAGACTAGCGGTTATAATGGTGTTCTAGTGCCAACTCTGATGTACGGAAGTGAAGCCTGGAATCGGCAAAAAAAAAATGAAAGTAGACTGAGCGGTGGGAATGCGGTCACTAAGACGCTTGTGTGGAAAATCTTTGGTCGATAGAGTGAGGAGTGAACAAGTGGGTAGATAGAACAAAGAAAGGAGTGCTGGTACGGTTTGGTCATGTAGGATGTATGAGTGAGGAAAGGATGGTTAAGAAAATATATGGGGTGAGTGTTGAAGGCAATAGGAATAGAGGGCGTCCGCGAAAGACTTGGCAAAATCAGATACTACAAGTGTTGGAGGATGGCCCTGTTAAATGCCTCAACAGCCGTAGAACATGTATGAAGGTAGCCGAAGCAAAAATAATGTGTTAATATAGAAAAATATTGGGTTCTATCCTCTCTGCCTACCCTTGCGGGAAAACGGCATTGTAGTTGGTTAATTAGTTAGTTATAAATATTAGGTCCTTACATATGAAATTGACGTTTTGCCGTACTGGCAAATTTGATCTCAAATATCTTCTCTTTGGTTAGGAATTCCAAATCCAAATTTATACAGCTATTTACTCATGTATTTGTGTTTTGAAAATTATAATTGATTTGTTTTTTCCTCAATTGTTTTTTTCTTTGCGTCACTCAGTTTACAAAATGAAAAACTTGAAATATCGCGTTATTTACGAGTACGAGTTCCACCGTGGCACCAGTGCTGCAGAAACGGCTCGAAGGATTAATGATGTGTATGGTGACGGTGCCGCAAAAGAAAACACAGTGCGTTTTTGGTTCCAACGTTTTCGTTCTGGAAATTTCGACCTGCAGAACAAGCCCCGTGGACGGCCGGAGACCAAAGTTGATAATGAAGAATTGAAGGCTATTGTGGAAGCGGATCCATCGCAAACCACATCCGAGTTAGCTGCAGGCTGCGGTGTTAGTGATAAAACTGTTTTAATCCACTTGAAGCAAATTGGTAAGGTGAAAAAGCTTGAAAGGTGGGTACCTCACGAATTGAGTGAAGCAAATCAACAAACGCGCGTTGACTGCTGCGTTGCATTACTCAACCGGCACAATAATGAAGGGATTTTAAATCGAATCATTACCTGTGATGAAAAGTGGATCCTGTACGATAATCGGAAGCGCTCATCGCAATGGCTGAACCCTGCCGAACCAGCCAAACCATGCCCCAAGCGAAAATTGACTCCAAAAAAGTTACTTGTGAGCGTTTGGTGGACTAGTGCTGGTGTCGTTCACTACAGCTTTCTTAAATCTGGCCAGACGATTACGGCAGATGTCTATTGTCAGCAACTGCAAACCATGATGGAAAAGCTAGCTGCTAAACAACCGAGGCTGGTTAATCGCTCTAGGCCACTGCTGCTTCATGATAACGCTAGACCACACACTGCACAACAGACGGCTACCAAATTAGAGGAGCTTCAATTGGAATGTCTAAGACATCCACCGTACTCTCCGGACCTTGCCCCAACAGATTACCATTTTTTTCGAAATTTGGATAACTTCTTGCAAAGGAAAAAATTCAACTCCGATGGGGCAGTCCAAACCGCCTTCAAAGATTTTATTGATTCCCGTCCGAATGGTTTTTTTAGTAAAGGGATCGAAGAACTACCTATGAGATGGCAAAAGTGCATAGATAGCAATGGTACATACTTTGATTAAATAAATATATTATAATAAAAAAAAATCGGCTTTATGTTCCTCCCATACTAAACGTCAATTTCATATGTAAGGACCTAATATAAGTATTTGTTCACACTTTTTTATTTCAAGCTTAGAAAAATAAGGATGTGTCTTATAATCGATGTAATGCTGTACTTTTTTCTAGCCATTAATGGATTTTTTCTCTCAAAACCTCCTCACTGGTTTCCGATTCATTCATTCATAAGTTAGTAATTTTTATATACGGTTCCATTTTTAAATTTTTTTTAATTTTATTTTTATTATTTTTTATTAGGTACTATTTAGATACAATTTGTACATATTTAATATAATAATATGAATGTATAATGAAATTGTTGATATTATTGTTCTTAGTTCTCCTCACTAGGGGTTCCTGTGCTGAGGCGGACTAATTTATTTTAATGATTTCATCATCTTTGATAATTCTTGCCTTTTCATGCCACACGGAGTTCACCATGTTTTCGCTACTACCCTCTGACGTCACAGGAAGTTCTCCGGTCATATACACCAAGTTTTCTCACGTCAATATTGTTGCCCTTATTGCCCTATCTTCTTCTTCCCCGTGGTCGCGTCCCTTGGGGCTACTGGTGCGGTGCCATATATGAGTACTTTGATGAAGGCGTTGTTTCTGTCCAAAAAAGAGTGAATTTATCTCGAAGCATCAAGAAAGACTAGTTGACAATCTTCACCTTAAAGGGTCTGATGGTAATTACCACTTTTACAGAGAGAGGATATCTTCAGTTAAATCCGTTCGAGAATTGATCCGCGAAGGCTGAAACCGAGGAGTGTTCAGACCTGCAGCATCTTAAATCTAATCCCACATTCTTTGTAAAAGCCGTTTGCTTCTGTCGGTGCCAAACAGGTCCCCTTGAGTTATCAGTATTATTATTTGTGATGTTAGTTATGTGCCGCTGTTACTTCGCAGGTCTGCTGATTATGTCGTTCTGTCTACTCTGCGAACATATTAATTTAAATATTTGACATGATTTAATCACTTGTGATTAAATCATATCAACTGTGAAAAAGTGTAATGTGGTAACAAAAGTTAGTACAGTAGACCAGACTAGACTAGTCATTGGTTTATTTTATACCTAGTCGTAGTTTTAAGGATGAATTTTTTCGAAACAATTTATCGTATCACGAAACATACTTAAGATGCAAAATCGAGACATCATTAATCAAGATATATTATAGATGTTAAGATATATTGTAGACACATATGATATAAAGGATATTGCTTTAAAAATTCCAATTCAAAAAATATAAATACCTCATTAGTGATGAATATTTGATTAAGGGAATGGAAAAGCTTTGGACGCCGGTGGCGCTAAACGATAATTACAACACATCTGTGATACGGGTTGTAAAACTTAAATATATATACAACTTCCTAAAATTTGATAGATGTGTTATTCTATCAAGGCTGGAAATGTTCAACGTTACATTGTGTAAAATGATCACTTAAGCCAGCCGTACGATAGGTCGTAAGCCCTATGAACACCCAAAGACTTCCATACTTACTTTCCCATAAAAAAAAATATAATTTCGTCTCTATGAGACATTGTCTTTAATATATCTTGATTCTTAAGGTGTTTTAAAATTGAGACGCGGTGATAACATCAGTTTTCATTATATAACGTACATCACGTGAATGACCTTTTTTTGTCTCGAACAAATGTGCACCGGAGAATGTTGCTTCTCAGTCACGGCGGAGCTTCACAAAAATGGACATCATGCAGTCATTTTTTTTTAAATTTCTAATAAAATAATAATTTGATACGTACTTTAATAAATTCCAATAAAAAAATTAAATAATTAATCACCTCCCTGTAAAAATCACCCAATTTATAGTTTTAGGCTTCCAGGTTGGTAACCCTGTAAGTGAAAAGTTGCGGTATAAATGTTATTGTAATGCAGTTGTAATCAGCTGCACCAGTTAAAATATTCCCTCTCTTATGTTTATTTGGTTTATAATAAATTCCCGCGAAAATAATTCGGTATAGAAAATATTGTACAAAGTTTCGCGGCGGGAGCTGCGTGGTTCTTACCACGTCTTACGCGTCTTACCTTACACGTCTTCTTAGACCCCGCAAAATAAATAATATAGGCGCCTCGCGCTTTATAACATTCGCTCTCTATTTCTTCCATGCCGTCTGTCACTCTCGTTCATCGGACGTGCGTCACGCAGATACATTACAGTTATAATGTTGAAAAATTTGTTGTATGAATAATTATAAGCAGAAGTTGAGAAAAGTGGTATTTATGGATAGATCTCGTCGTGACGAATACCAGTGATACCACTCATCGCGGAAGATAGGGCCTACAAAGACAAAGGACTTTGGGGTTAGGCGAGACTTTAGTTATGGCGAGTATGGCCAAAAAGGCCAAATTACAAAACAATTTACATTATTATTGATACACGATCTTCTGTAAACTGTATAAATTTTTGAGACCTTTTGCGATGCCCTTATGTTAAATGTTAAATTCATTCAATTGTGCATATTCCACTGTACTTATATTCGCCCTTTCCGAAAAGGTATGCATCGGACGAATATGGACCAGCATCCTGAGATGGTTCGCCGACTGGTCGTTTTTAATATACTTACTTACTTACCATCACGCCGTTTCCCCGTGGGGGTAGGCAGAGAGGATAAAGCGCCACACTCTTCTGTCCTAACATACAACTCTCGCTTCATCCACATTCATACATTTTCGCATGCATACTCGCCAGTTGTTGAGGCTTCTAACGGGACTATCTTCCAGTATCTGGTTAATGTGGTCGTGCCACGTCTTCCGCGGTCGCACTCTCTTTCTGGCGCCATCAACACTTGCATTATATATCTTTCTTACCATTCTTTCCTCATTCATTCGCTCAACATGCCCAAACCATCTGAGCGACCCTTTTTTTAATTCTATTAATTGTGCCAAGATAAGCTTTACATTCATTCCTAATATCTGCATCATCATGTATCATTCAAACACATTTTTAATATTGCCTAAGCAAATTAGTCTGCTATTTTTCTTCTGCCGGTGGCTGCGATCTCTTAAATCAGAATACATAAAAAATATGTTCTTGCTGAATTTTTGACTTCCGTGTAAATCAAAACCCGTCGTTCCGGGGCGACCATAGAATTAAAAAAAAACTGGTTGGAATTACATGTCCACAGATAGCTTAAAATCAGAGACCACCAATAGATAATTGCTCGAATAAATATCACTGTAATTTATGGTGGCTTTACATTTATCACTTGGTTATTCTACGCTGCGTACAAAATAAATAGTGATGATTGATTTTTCGGAATTCGATTGGCAATGATCAGTACTAGACATCAGTTACCAATCGTCGATATAATCAGATACTTGATCAAAACCTTAATTAAGGATTATTATGTAACCCATTAAAATGACGATAATCACTATTACTCAAGTTTATGTGTCGAGCCAAATGGCACTAAATAATTTTCATTACCGTTGATAGTTACACATAAACATTTCGTTACGTTACGTTGGTAGCCCGCTCGATCTCACACAAGCGAGATAATGAAGAAAATGAGAATTTCGCGAAGCTTTCACCAGCGTATAAACTTCCACCTGTGGGCTTCTCACGATCGGAAAGGTCAATCCTGTCTCGAAGCAAACTCTGCACCGGCAAGTGGCTCTGAAGCTCGAGACGGAAGCGGCGCTTGAGCACGAAACCTGAATCGACGTTATTTAAGGCAGTGTTACGGTTCAGCCATTTACCCAATTCGGCGGCCTTGGGAGTCGGCGCTCGTGGGCTTGGACCGCGCGAGTTAACCGGCGCTGCGGGCGCGGCGAGTGCGATGACCAGTGCAAGGCGATGACTGCGGCCCGGGGGTCGGGCTCCTGGCGGCGCGCGCTTGTATGGCGTTCTGAACAACGAGGCTGGGCGCCTGCGTCACGCAGTGACGTTGACATAATTGCCGACTGTTATTTGCACCGCTAGTGTTGGGGGTGGCGACGACGCCCGTTATTCGGAGCTGCGCAAACATCCGTTGCACTCTTTCTAATGCAGTTAAATATTTCAATTTAAGATTTTTTTAAGTAAACAAAATACACTTTGTTCATCATAGCGGTAGCTCTTTTAACAGACATAACCATCGGCGTGTTGGTTCTGTATATTGGAATGTAAAACAATCTATGTTGATGCTATTTAAAGTTTTTAACATACAAACCAATGCTCCGCGTAATTTCACAGTTATTGATCAACCACAGATAAAAATGCGTAATCAAATAAATGTCTCATGTAGAGATCAATGACACACCCGGTCCACGTAGAAGAAGCTTTGTCAGAACACTAGTTAATCTTTCTGTAGCGCAGGAAGATTGACGATCTAGAGTTGTGTTGCTAGTGCAAACAGCTCAATTTTACAAGAAATAAATGCCATGTCCACAATACAAATAAGAACTCTAAAATACTTAGGACAATGGGAATTCTGTTGATAAAAAGAGTCGAGGGAACCCGTCAGATGGAAAGATTTGGCAAAGTCTGCAACCATCTGCTGAACACTGATGGTATTTATACGAATTGAAATCGAGGAGCCGTTCATTTGCAACTTGAAACAGCTCGACTCTGAAATCGGCCCATTTCCAAAAGATTCGCTTACAGGACACTTTCTTAATTCCTAATCACGGTTACATACGTTCCTAACTAATTAAGTAACTTAGCATCACGCCATTTCCCCCGCAGCAACAGGATAGAACACCATGCTTCTCTGTCCTGGAATATCACTTCTAAAAAAACTGTATTGATAAAAAACGAAAAATTAATTTTGAAAACATTTAAATTGCAATACTTTTTGCCACGTCACGAGATATCCAGACTAGATCCTGCATCTTATCACTCAAGGAAAGAAGCAACCCTGGAAGAAAAAGTACATTTTGACTAAAAATATCTAAAGCAACATGGTTCGGAAAGTCGTCAGATCTGATCATCCATAAAATTCGGACAAGCATTAGAACAAGAAAACGATATCAATTGTTTCAAAACAGTAGCTTAGTTGTTTGAGAATTTGTTTAAAATAAATCAACATGGTAATAATTGTTTTTAAAACCTACACGGATATGTATTTCACTTTCGCATATTTGATTACGTATCAAAGATTTATTGCCTACTTAGCAGGTACGTCATCGTGTTTGAAATATTAATAATGATTGCGAATCTTATAATATTAACAAAGCGACGCTAACGGCTCGGTCCAACTTTGACATATTGGAATCAGCCATGCAAATGAGACGACATCGTTCCGCTCGTCCTTCGCAATATCAAACCGTCGTAAATATGTCGCTATCGCCGGCTCGTGGCCTAGAGGCTGATAGCACTCGATAGGAAGGTCGCGAGTTCGTTTCCCCCGCTGCAAATAATAGTGCTCCTAATGCTTTTGACCGTCTGTGTATTTTGAGAACGTGCGTACTGCTAATCAACTTAAGAGGCCCCAGTACACGATTTTCGTATTTGCTCTCGATTTGCTAAATTTAACGTAAACTTATTAAATCATTTTGCAAAACCCATAGCTAAACAGACTTTAAATCAATTTTATTATGGTAGATCCATTTACTCTTGAAACATTTCCACTTCTTCAAATCATTTGAAAGAAAAATGATCTTTCAACAGACTATACGATTTAATTAATTCGAATTCTTGAGTATGAGGTATAATTTTTTGAATATTTTTATATTAATGACGGTGAAATTTTCGTAGTTTAATTGAAATAATCTATGTTTTAATGGTTTTATGGATACTGCAATGTAGGAAACAGAACGTTTAATTTTTGTCTTTTTAAAAACGATATATTTAATAAGTTGTCGGAAAATATTAATGTCTGAATAGCACCACTTCTTTTTCAATCTTTATACAATCAATTTGTAAATAAAATATATGGTCTTTGAAAAAATAGAGATTAAGTGTACCAAAGATAACTCTATTGCATGAAAACTAAAATAGTGTTTCGGGATTATAATTTTTTTGATGTTATAACAATATATGTTTATATTTTTTTAATGAAATGCTTCAAGAGTGCAGTGCTTCAAGAAATGCAAAAAAGAGTAAATGGATCTATCATAATAAAATTGATTAAAAGCCTGTTTAGCTGTGGGTTTTGCAAAATGATTTAATAAGTTTATGTTAAATTTAGCAAATCGAGAGCAAATACGAAAATCGTGTACTAGGGCCTCTTAAGATAGGTACATATTACGTAGAATGCGTTTGGGGACGTCCTTGTTGATAAGTTAATTATTTAAAAAAAAAGTTTAACTTACCATCACAACTTTTATGCAGTGAACAATTATAAATTTCAGCCAGCTTTTCATGATTCAGCCTCAGTACATTTTTTTTTAATAACAAAGTTATTGCCAAAAGAACTCGGCAAATACGTAACGCTAGAATGTATGTTTTCTTAATGTGTCAGCCGATAAATAAGTTTTCTATAAAGCTCCTTTGTTCTTTGATTTCTTTTTGAAAATATTAAGATCACTCCTGAAAATAATAAGTACATTGTCATTATTTAAAAAAATGATTAAGGGGTTATGCAAAGAGTAATTATTGAAGTGTCTTTGGTGCATATTTTATCAGTAGTCAGTGTTGTAGACACTACTTTTATTTAATGAACAACTAGCCATAAACCCGTGAAAAATCAAGGGACATAATTAATAATGACCTTTGCATATAACATGAGTCGCGTGCTGATTGACATGTCACACTCGGGCGCCCGGGCCTTATTAGTAGCTAGTTATAATCAGTGTTGCTGTAATTCTAGCCTAATTCCAGCGAGTTATGGACAGACAGACATTCAAAATCAGGATAGTTGATATTAAAATCAATTTTTTATATGTACGTTCTGAGAACACAATTACTGGATTTTGTCCACAGACGGATAATTGTCAATTAAGATAAATTATAGAAGTCTCAGAGAGACGAAGATATTTATATGGGAAGCGTGTACGGAAGTCTTTATAGGGTGGCCACATGATTTATGTCCTGTATGAGCTGGCTTAAGTGATCACTTTACACAAAATAACTTTCACCAATTCCACCATAAGAAACATCATCATTTTTTATAGTTATATATACCTATGTTCTTATTCTGTATTCTTTCAAATATTTAAAAAAAAGACTTTGTTAGAGACATCTATGGTCTTTCCCATGAATTTGTATACATAGATTTCGCCTCTGGTAATGATACTACTGTATTTTAAAGTGGAATTTCATGCAATATTATTTTTAAAGTATATATAATGTCACGGGACGTGGCTTTGGAAGGCAAATGAAATACTAATACAATTTAATGTTTTTATTAATTTACCAATAAGTCACTGGACATGAATTTAATTTGAGCACTATTCTTTAATTCATACTATTTATCATTTGTCTATTGAACACTTTATTATCGCTTGTTAGAATATTCTCACACAGGTTAGCAGAGAATTTAAATCAATACGTACATAAGGGGAAGCACTTATTTTCAAACGCTAGTTAGGTACTCCGTTTCATTTATTACACACTGAATTGTTCCTGGATATCTATATCGCACATCAAACGCCAAAACAATAAACTGCTCCGCGCGGCTCTGGCTTCGCCTTTTATACAAAATGCGTTGGTTTTTCGAATCCTCTAGATTATTCCATACATTGCTACTATTTCCTCAACTTTTCCAGTATTTTCGAAATTGTCATTTCCAGAGTGTTGTAGGGCAATCCAGAGTGTTATGGAGTGTTCGAGAATTTCGATCGTGCGCAAATAATCCGGATTCTGGCATCTCGTTCCTGAGTATTATGGGACATTCAGTCATTAATGTATAGCTGAAAGACACGTGTAAAATTAAGTAATTTTTAAAGCTTTAATATTTAAATTAAATTTACTATACATTTTTTAGGACAGCCTGTGCGTGGAAATAATTTTTAACAGCTGTTTACAATTCTCGTTGCCGGGAGGACATTGGCCATCTTTGTGTGACCGCTACTGTAGAGACGTGTTAAAACGGATTTATCTGTTGCAATGTTTTGCTAATGTTTAATAATTCCTCTGTTTATTATTTATATTTGCAATCACGTTAATTATATTAAAAGTCAGTGAAGTTGACAGACATTATACTATTTTTTTTGTTTTCGTTTCCTTTCACGATAACCTTTAAGCGTATGGCGTAGACAAGAAAGTAAGAAGATTCTAGTCTTTAATTTGACAACTTTATCTCATGATGCATTAATAATGAAGAGATTATTCTTTGATTTATTTATTTATATATGAACCGCTTAAATTTTTGATTTGCACTCTGAAGTGTTATTTTCAACAATATTTATAATTTATGTACCATAAAAGTGTATTTCGTCGTAAAATACGAATAAATATACTTATCGGAACGTGTATAAGACATTCTAACCATAAACCGAAAAATAGAAAATATAAGAGGAGAAAATATAAAAGTACAAATGAAAAAAAAAATTCTACACAAAATAAGTTGAGAAAGGGACCATTGGCCCTGAAACGTGTTGATATTTTCAATATATAGGTGGTGAAAACAAAGCACATTTTTATTGATTATACCAGCTGGTCGTACCCGGCGTTGCACGGGTTAAGGATTAAGTAAAAAAATAAGTTTGTGAGGGGAAACAAAGGTTCCATTGTTTTGCAAAGTCTCTAAAAAAGTCCTAAAGAATGTATATGCGAAATTCGGTAGAACTTCGGTAGGGGGAGGAGGGTGGAAATACCGCCTATGTTACTCGCCGGGTCTTAAAGAATATGTTTACGAAATTTGGATCAGAACGGTCGAACAGATTTGGATGGAAAAGATAACTGGCGAGGGGGAGTGTGAAATGTCATCTTTGTTAGCCGCCTAGTCCTAAAGAATAATTATGCAAAACTTTAGTCAAATCGGACAAACGGCGTAGATTTGTACAGAAAATATATCAGGGGAGGGGTGGGGTATGGGAGGAGGGTGAAATGTCGCCTATGTTACGCGCCGGGTCCTAAAAAATACATATGCAAAATAAAAGTCAGATCGGTCAAATGATACAGGTTTGCATGGAAAATATATCAGGAGGAGGGGTAAAGCAGGAGAGGGAAAATGTCACCTATGTTACCTGCCGAGTCCTAAAGAATAAGATGCAAAATTTGAGTCAGATCGGTCGAACTGTACAGATTTGCATGGATATATTATATATATAAAATATATTAGGGCAGGGGGACGGGGAAAATGTCGCCTATGTAACTCACCGGATCCTAAAGAATAAGTAAGCAAAATTTGGGTCAGATCGTATAAATCGGTGTAGATTTATATAGAAAACAGACAGACAGATAGACAGATATTGACGCGTGTATTGCTTTTACGTCCTACAGCTGTTTTACAATAATAAGATATTTATAACGATACCAATAATTTAATTATTGGTATCGTTATAACTTTTTTGTCCGAATTTTAGAATCGTATAAGTGTATTGTTTTGTGTTTAATATTGTAATGCGATATTAAAGGTTTTTATGTATCTACGAGTAATGTCGTTTAAAACGATAAGCTCGGAAGTGCACTTTCTCATTGCTTCAAACGCTTTATTTAAGCAGAGACAACCGATGTCTTCAAAAAATTTGAATTCGGAAAACGTTAGG
The DNA here is from genome assembly GCA_016648135.1 of Agrypnia vestita. Lineage (NCBI taxonomy): Eukaryota > Metazoa > Arthropoda > Insecta > Trichoptera > Phryganeidae > Agrypnia > Agrypnia vestita. Next base: position 258,452 of record JADDOH010000617.1, on the reverse strand, counting down.
TATATCTAAATTCTTATCAATTTGAAAGGGTAGGTACCGGCGCCTTTTTTACTCCCTATATTTAAACTCGTAGCGTCTGATTATTTGTTTGTTTGACGCAAAAACTTTGGATCGATTTTTAACCCTTTTCCCGTGATCCAATCGAGCTGAAACTTTGCAAGCAGACTCGTGGCGACGATCAAAAAGATCTATCAAATTTAATTTCGGATTTTTCAAATTTTTAATGTGATTTTGACGCGTCTGGTAGACACCAAACCTGATTATAGTATAATTTTGGATTTTTGGAAATTTTTACTACTCCCTTTCGTAGCGTCGCCCTACCGAAGCCCAACGCGTAGGTTAAGCGCCAAACCAGTTTTCCACTAGTAAATGAGAAAGGGAGTATAATAAAAACTTGGTTTTTATGGGTTAGTTTTTTTCAAATAATTTGTGCAAATTCGAATGGAACATTGTATCAAAATTTCAAAGCAACAGTTGAGGAACTTTAGAACACTTAACATTTCGGACAATTGAATATTTACATTTTTATTTACATGAATAAATTGTAGGTATATAAAAAAAATGTAGGTATACAAAAACATCCTCGTATTCGAAAGCAACGTTGTGCCAAAATTTTAAAAGCAATCAGTGAAGAACTTTCAGAGATAAGCGATTTTTAATTATATAGGTTAGATCAATAATGTCATCACAAAATCATTTTGCTTTTTTTGAAGAAAAAATATTTTATGTTTCAATATGCTCTTATTCAATAAAATAAAATAATTTTCTGTTTTAGCTCACTTTCTGGTTTCTATTTTCGTTCCGTTCTGCTTGCAACGACACAATTTTTATTCAAATCTATTTTTTGGTTGGCCACCCCTATTATACAACATCCGCTTTCTTTTGGCTTATTTTCAAGTACGAATAATGTTCTTTTAATCGAGTTATCAAATTGAATTCGATCCGTGGAGCGGCCAAAATCACGTCCCGAATCTCTTGACATTTTGCACGCTTTCACTTTTGGCTCGGTCTCGTGCTTCGGGTTATCGTGAATATAAATGTTTTCTTTTTGCTACGTGCATCCAATTTTTCGGTGGATTGCGTAATTATTTGGCCACTTCTTATTGTTAACGTCTTATTACAATTGTTTGAGAGTTTTGTTTTTTTGGATTTAGATCTTTTAGAATATTCTTTGGTAAGTAATTCTATTACAATCTAACCTTGGATTGCGAGCGTTATTCGTTCCGGAAACGTGTTTGTAATCCAAAGCACTCGCATATGGGTTCCACGACAAAAAACCCACGCGACAAAAGGCCCACGTGCTAGAAGATCGACGCGTCATATCCAAGACGTAATCACAAAAAAAAAAAAATTCAAAATGTTTCTTTTCATGAGAGAATTAAATTGATAATGGTGACGAAATCGTTAAATAGTAGCCAATCAAAACAATGGACGAAAATGTTGAATATAATCTTTTGCTAATTCTGCCCTATTGAGCTAAAGTGCAGTATTTGCAAAATGCCCTTGGAACAAGGAGATGAGAATCTTATATGGCTGTGGCACATACATTTTTGCTAACCTAACCTAATATGCATTTTGTGTTTCGTATAATTCGAGAAAAAATATATGCATTTTTTTGTTTAATGATTTTGATCGGGAAGGTTTTCATGAATTCGTGAAAGAGTGGAGTTCAATGATTTCGTTACCATTATAAATTCAATAATTTATTCAAAACTCTTTCATTAAAAAATACGTTTTGTAATTTTCTGTTTTGAAGTTTCTTGGATTTTCTGCCGTGTTTCTACGACCTTTCTGGCCGACGTCTCGGATCCCATTGCAGGGTCCATCGTCAGGGCTGATGGGAACCGAAACGTCGGTGTCGTCCAGAAAGGTCGTAGAAACACGGCAGAATATCACAGCAAACTCAAACCCGTTGAATATGAACTGCTATGAAAACCGAAGAATATTTTCAAATTTTCTTTGTTATCATTATGTCGTCGGATCTAATGTCGCGTGGGTCTTTTGGTGTTGGAATGTACGTGGAAATGTTGTCATATTGAATATCAAAGGGAATTCTGTCATAAGAAATAATGGAAATTTAGATGATACGTTTCACAAACCAAAAATATTTATGTGAAAATGATTAAGTGTTACAATTTTATTTTAAATGATGTAGTGCGAGTTTCACTTTGTTTTGGCCCCATGGGATATTATTTTTGTGCGACTTCAACAAGAACCTATCTATTGAGACATGCGTCTTTTCGCGGATTTCTTAAAAATGTGACATTGCATTATCAAACATATTCATCACGTAATCTATTTCCAATTCACTGGAGAGGATGGAAAGAATGAAATTTTATGATAATTTCTTTTTGACGTTTAAAATTTTCATTATTAATTTAAGTTTTTCAAGAATTAAGAATTCAAATTTCCAGTTCCAGGAGAGGATGGAAAGAATGAAATTTTATGGTAATTTCTTTTTGACGTTTAAATTTTCATTATTAATTTAAGTTTTTTTAGCTTTGTGTTACTTTGCATATATTTTTTGTTTTAGATATATTTTTTGCAATTAAAATTTTTGATGGGAAACCTCTGGATTCTGAATTTTCGGCGGTATTTTAAAATAGGCACAATATTCGTTGTAGTATTGTAATTTAAGTCAATAAATATAACTTTCTGATCATAAAATTGGAGTTGAATTGTTGCAAGGTAAAAAAAAAACTAAATGTACTCGGTGTCTGAAAAAATCGAATCGCAAATGTCACGTTCGGTTTAGTGATTCGGCAAAATTTTGTTGCAATCTTAAGCTGTATAAAATTTTACCGAGTACATCACCTTGGTGGATCTTATGGAAAAGATTATTTTATACACACATAATACGTTCTCACGATGGCTACAGTGAATTTCAATAGTGATGTCCACATACTTGCACGGAATTGTATATTCTTTACTAGGAATGCGGAATCATTGTACCAATGTTTAGTGATACTTTTATTATTTATTATTCATTTATTTTGGAGGATATTATCCTCCTAAACTTTATATGTTTATATTTGATATTAAAATAATATTTATTATCTATCGATCTGTCAATCGCTTATTGTGTAATTGCATGGGAAAGAGCGACTGTGGCTGCAGTTAATTTGTTAATAGCAGCTTTGAAAACATTTTCTAAATAATTCTTAAAACCCCAATTAATTCCATTAAGGTATTTAATAAATTCTGCTATTTTAATATTAGACAATACAAAAAAAGTTTTCGAATCCGAAGAACAAATACTTGTTGTTGTTATGTAAAATTCTTTGACACCTAACTTCTATGGTCTTTTATTCTTTAACACCTAACACCTAACCTGTTGGACAACATAACTAAAATGAAGTATACCAAGAACATAAAATGTATGATTATAATGTGGATTAGAGAGAAGACCAGGTTTAATTGCACCCAACCAAACACATTGTTAATCGAAGGTTGTCAACCGATTGGTTGGTAATATATATTTTTTTCTTCTTCTGAGGATAATCGTTTCGATTCTGCTCAGTTTCATCGTTTCATCTTCCTCAGGACGGACGTACGCTAATTTTTTGATTTTTGTGAATTGACTGAATTGAAATGATTTCTGTGAATGATAACTGATAATTAAATAAAAGTATGCAATGAATTCAATGTTCTTAGCGAGAGCTTAGCCGTAGTCCTGATGTGGCGGGGAGAGGGGGGGATGAAATTTGTAGGTATCAAACTCATATTTTTTGAAAAAAATTGACATTTTCACTGTCGAAGAAACTCAAGGAGTGTGATTTTCATATTCATTATGATTCTGAGCAAATGCAGCACATTTCTTTGTTTTCAATTCTCTCAATTTTACGTAAATGCATGCGGCAAGGTGCGTTTGTACCAACGCTGTGAAAAAAATTAACATTTTCACTATCGAAAAAAGCCAAGGAGCGTTATCTGATTTTCATATTCATGAAGATTCTGACTAAATGCAGCATATTTCCTCGATAATTTTCCGTAGGTGCGTACGGCAAGGTGCGTTTCTGAACCAACGTATAGAGGACGGTTTTACAACGCTAACAGGAACACAAAATGTAGGAAAAACTGTAGCAAGCCAGATAGGTAGATTTTGATTGATTGATAAATTATTTATACATTTTTATCCTTATAACCATCACAGTTCATTTTTAGATAAATCCTTGTGTTTCTTTAGGTAAGGATACAGTCGTACTGAATTTATATGGATCCTCACACGATGTTCTGAATTCTAAACACACAGATAAAAAAGATCGTTTGATTTTTGCCGCGTTTTTTAATCCCTCGCGGTATTTTTCCTATCTTCCGACCTTCGTGGTTTTCGGTTTAAAATGAAAATCCAGCGATCTCTGACGTCACGGACTGACGCCACACTCGCGCGGATCAGACTTCCAAACGCCCGCATCCTCATGAAAATTCCCACATCACACCGGACCGCCGCGCCGCCACCGCCGGCATACCAGATTTACCTGTACCGGCTTCTGCGTCAGGTGGGTACGTACCTGCATTTGTAATTAGGCCCGTGGTCACCAAGGGGTCGTTTCCTCTTCGGCGTCATCGTGCAACTGAAAGGGGGAGCCACCCTTACCCGAACTGTATAATAGGAGTTGAAGGTTCACCCTGGAAGAATAAAATTTAGATTGGTATTTGGTGATTTCTTACAAGGAAGTGGTTATTTTTTTTAAAAGGACTTAAGATAAATATTAATAATTATTTTATTGGAAAATTTTTAAAGCAATACGCAAAGCATGGCAGCTATATCTGTTTCTGTTGAACTCCTCCGTAACAGGCTTGCATGTTTTCGCGGTGCACAGACTCATATAAAATATAATCTCCGCATTGAATTATTATTACTATTGCAATCTCCGCATGGAATTTTGAAAACTCGGCTTTTTTCCAAATTACCCATTTTTACTTTGAATTAAACTCAAGTAGAGAACATTATGTTGTTAATGTTTTCCATCCATTTTAAGGATCATCATGAATATTCTCTGTAATTTTAACGCCAAATCCAACAATATAAAAAAATATATAAAATATTTATACTCTGTACTCTAATGTCACTCTAGAATCTTATATTAGGGTCAATAATGGTGGTTACAATACACATGTGAAGTGTGACATGCAACTCAAATATATACAACTTCCAAAAAAATTAGTAGACATGGTATATTGTATCATGGGTGGAAATGGCGAACGTTACATATGTGTAAAGTGATCTTAAGCCAACCATACGATAGGTCGTAAGTCCTATGTACACCAAAAAATGACTTCTATACCTACTTTCCCATAAAAATACAGTTTCGTCTCTGTGAGACATATATAATATACATTAATTGATTAACGATTTTTTGAGTTAATTGTTTAAAAATCCAAAATAGGGCGATCGTTTTGGCAGTCAGTTGATAATGGAATGATTCGCCGTCAGTTGATAATGGCATATTACGAACACATTTGCGGAATTATGCTTGCAAACAATTATTTTGCTAGTTACATTTAAAAAACTAAATAGTTATTTTATATGTTATATTTAGGGTTTCAACATTTCAAATGCCACGGGTGAATTAAATCACGCCTTTGACCCTAAGAGACGTGATCCAACATACAAGAAACAGCTGACCTGCGGGTCAAACATGTCAAATATAGCTAGCAATTAAATGGTACCTATGGCTATATATATAACTATATGCTACGTTCTTTATATGTTATTTACCTCTCGTTTCATATTACAATTTAACAAGATATTTAAAAATTCTTTATTCACATGTCACGTGTTAACTCTATTATCAGGCGGCTACTCAGTAAACTTTTGCTATCTACCACAAATCCTTTAATTTTTTTATTTATTTTGTTTTTTAACAAACAGAGCCGTACACTAGGGTTGGCCTGAAAACTGATTTGGATCTTGAACGAAAGAACCCGCTCAAGGCTACAGGCCGCCGAGATGGGATTTCTACGAGCAATAGTAGGATTTACCAGAAGGGACAGAATCAGAAATACTCAAATAAGATAATGTCTCGAAGTAGAACTCTTATTGACGTTTGTCAAGAAATCACAGTTACAGTGGCTGGGACATATATTGCGGATGCCGGCAGATAGACTGCCAAAGCGGTTAATCCAGGTAAGACCAGAAGGCAGAAAACCAAGGAACTGTCCTAGGAGGAGCTGGCGGAAACAGTTGGAGGACTGCTGCGAAGCGAGGTTGCAATTAAATTGGGCTGACGTGGAGAGCGAAGCCCAAGATAGGAAAAGTTGGAACCGACCCAATAGGATAAGGGGTAGAATCAGAAGAAGAAGAACAAACAGAGTGTCAACAGGTCTTTTAGATCCTGATAGGTGGTCCTAGATTTATAATGTGAAAATGTCTTCTGCAGTTCTTGGTTGCGAGAATGACGCCGCTCAACGTTCATCTTTTTTTTAAATTTAATAATATATAAAAATATTATTTGTTATGAAATTTAAAAAAAGAGGTGTGTAAAAATAATACTAAAATTTACATGACACTGAGGAATTTTTTATGAAATTTTGAAAATGAATTGTAGTTAAATAATCTTTTAAAATAAATTATGGATGTCTCAGAGACGAAGCTATTTATGTATGCATGGACTGGCGAGGGTGGTACAGGATTGACGACCTGTGTTCAAGTCTTCAAAAAACTTACTTGTATTTTGTTAACATACACGGCCATAAAACCTTTAAAAGTATACAATACAAATAAAAAATACATTCACAGAAATAAGAAAGAAAACGTTGGTTAACATGTTATTAGGAAACGGAATATCTGATAATAACGTAAAATGAATAAAACGGTGCAAAAGTATACAGTAAAAAATACAATAAGTACACAAAAGAAAAATACAGAAAGTTTTGGAAAAATCAATCATTGTTGTACAAGCCCAATCAAACTAAACGTAAGAAAAAGAAAAATGTAAACCCAAAAAAAAAAATCACTGAAATATTGTCAAATCAAGTTTCAAATGCAACTTAAATTGTAGGAAGAAAATTCCCAATCACTGAACATTAGTTGCGAAATCAGTTATATTTTAAAAATACGTTTCTTTTACTAGGGGATTTAATTATGCAAAAATAAATACTTAAACTGTATTATAAATGCATCTTAATTTACGCGTGTCTCAATCCTCTCGCCATAAAAGAGGTTTAGTTTATCTAAACAATTTTAACACACTGTGGTTTTTATCAGTGTACAGTGTTTTTTTTTTATTATCATAATCTGAATACATGTCTATTTTTACAGGCATCTTGCAAAACTGTATAATGTGTAGTTTGTACGCAAGTATACTTTACAGTATATATATGTTCAAACTAAACTACTTAGTGGTCGTCAAAAAATAATATAATAATGTAATGTAAAAGTAATGAAAATTAAGTTATCACCATTTTTAACAGTTCACTGTAGCGTTTCTTTATTAATTTTTCTGCATTTTTCTGTCTTGTTTCATTTTTAAATCTATCCGGTAGTTTAATAAATGTGTAGTTTTGGAATTACGCGCTGTTTGGTCCTATCTCCGTAAAAATATTTATTTTATTTTTTATTTCTAGTTATTTATTGTCCTGCGTATATTTGTGTTGTGTTTGTGTTTTGAATCTGTCCTTCCCGTATTCTTCCAGTAATTCTTACCTCCTTTATTTTTTTTCTTTATATCAACTCCTATAAAATCTTGAGAGGATTTTATCTACAGCAATTAAATATTTTAGTCATCTCGTGACACTGTCTAACGTCGTCATAACGCAAGTCCTTAGGTGGCCAGACTCAAGGTCCGAATATTTGAATGATAATAAATAATAGTATGGGCTGTCTATTACCGATACAAGGTTTATGCTAGGGCCTGATTCAAGTTCGTAGACACCTACCAATTGGGCGGCGCTTCGATTCTCCCAGCTATATACTTTACAGGTAGATTCTAAGCAAAATTACGGATCGAAAAAGCAACAATATCCTAAAATCAATAGTTATGATGATAAGCTGCTTCAATTTTTTTTCTATGTTTCTGACGTTTCCTCGATAAAACGTAGGTCTATCATTGAAATAATTTGTATCGAATATCAAAAGTTTTAAATAAGTTTTAATAAAAGTCAAATTAATTTATTAATTATTCTAGAGTGTTTTGTAGTATTGTTGTCAGTATGATCGAATTACAAACTTCGAGAGTATCCTTTAAGAAATATACTGTAATGTATCCTTAGCGTACAAACTTCTAGTATAGTTTTTCAAGATCCTTGTAATAATAAAAATTAATAAAATGTTTAGTATTCTAGTTCAATGATAAACACTTTCAATTGGTATTTTTTTCTTCTTATATCCCATTATTATATTATACCTTATTAGTATATCCGTAGTTCTCAATTAGTGATGGACATTGTTACATGGACATTGGAGAATTATGTAGTTTGATTAATAATTGATACCAGTGACACGAATGCACTTATTATTTTTATTTTCATTAAACTGAAATTTAAAAAATCTTATTTCGAGTATTTGATTAAAAAGGTATAAAGTGAATGTTTACATTTTATTTAATAACAATTTTGACAAATTGTGGAAATTTGAAATCATATTTTATCATCATTTTGAAAACGGAATGAGATCAGCTATTGGATTGAAAGTTATGAACGGACTTCCGAAATTATTATTGTATGGGATTATATTTAAAATAATAGATATTATAAAAAGTAAGTATAAAAATAGTTTATACGTGCATAAAATCAAGTGATTACTACATTCGATTCGATATTTTTCGTAGCCCTGGTTTATGAAATAAACCTCTACGCCTTTACTTCTAAGATTTTCCATATGTACCCAGGCACCGCACGTGCAAAAGTGAGGTCGTATTTCCACGTGTACTAAATCATAATAGTAAATAATAATTATGAGTACTACTACGCATCCACTTGTTACACCTGTGAAGATAAAACAACTTTGTACACAGGTGTATCTAATGCTGCTTCAGTTGGCAGCAAATTATAATTAGAGGTCATCACGGGCAATCACTATTACGTACTTAACATATTGAGTATTTACCTCAAAAATGATGATCGAATTTTATATACTTGCATCATCGTCATCACTATTGGTTATACAATCCCTGGTGGGTCTTGGCCTCCTCAAGAGTCTGTATACTTGCATAATATCATTATAATCGTAGAATAACGACGCATGTGATTTTTTTTAAGTTTGCAGGAGAGCAGTTTGAAGTTTTATTCAGACACTTTATGTCATAGCTCGTTAACTACAAAAGATTTTCTTTTGAAACTTTGGTTAGTTATTTAAAGTGATACCTTTCAAACCTCAAATATAGTCAGCGCAGTACAACGACATTTTTATACATGCTGCATTGTTCTGCGATCGCAAATCAGAACTTTCGTTATACCTACTTCGTATTTTCTAAATTAATAAGAAAAAATACACTTTGTATGTACCATTAGATGAGTTCTTTTTTTCACTTTTTAACGACCCAAAAAAGTCAATATGGAATTTTGCACATCCGTCATTGTTCTACGATCATGACGATACGTGCGGTATAAAAGAAAAGGCAGCGATATCAAAAAAAAAATTGAATGCAGTCATCGAGGATTACTAATTTATAATGTGCCGAATTTGAGATTTTATAGGAAACATTACCTATAAATTTATAGAAAACATAATTTTGTAAGGGATTGATATATAAAACTTAGAATTCAGTACATTTTAAATTAGTAATCCACGGTGACTGCATTAAAAAAGACTGGATGTGGCCTTTGCTTTTATACCCCATTAAATTATATCACATTTCATTTTAAAAATATATTTTCACGGGGTCACGGCGTTGGGAGACTGAAAAACTCACAATTAAATGTAGTTTATTTTTTCCACCAAGTCACTGGACACAAATTGAGAGAGAAAAGATACTTACACTTGTCTGTGGGACATTTTATTAAGTTTTACAGAATATTTGCACGTCTGTGATCGCAATTTTTCGCTATCGAATACGCGGTAGATAATCTCGTAATTTATTTTCGATGGTCGCTTCGCACTTGTCGCCGCTTCTATGGAATCGCCGAACTGCCATAACCAACTATCTTCCGCAATGGCGTCATCCCGATTACTTTTGGGTTTCCATCGTTTATTCTAGATCCTAATGATAATTTCCAAGTTACTGTTGTGTACGATTGTGTGCAATTATTTCTGTTTCTACAGTCTCGTGACAACATTAATAAATATTTGTGAGGTATGACATTAATTCGAGTTTTGACGAGATAAATTTAATAAAGGTGTTATATTATTATACAAAATTAAAATTAAAATTAAAATAAAATTTTGCAAGACAGAAGACCTAAGGTGAAAATTGTTAGGATATTATTTTTCCTATTCCTTGGTATTGGTCTGGGATATGAATACTGATTCAACAAGGAAGCTGGAATTCAGACACGTTTGAAATGTGTTGCTGGTGACGTATGTAGTGAATATCACGGACAACTCACAGGTGTACGTCTGCTCCTTTTTACAATTAATAAATGTACCCCCCACAATACAAATGCGCACACTAAAATATTTCTGACACGTCACAAGACGAAAGGATGCAATGGAGAGACTGACAAATCATAACATACGAGGTATACTCGAGGAAGCCTGTTCCGGGGGAGAACACCATGTCAACAACCAATGGCCCTCTTCAAGAATGCTGCAGATTCATGAGAACATTATCCTATCGGGCGGGACGATCGGGAGATGGAGGATATCCTGGCTCTAAAGGTACCCACACTTTCCTGTAACTGTTAAGGGAGTGGTTACTCTCGTATCAGTTCCTCTCAGAAAAGCCAACCATTAATTAAGTGTAATAATTTTTAAATCAAATAAATTTCAATTTACTAAGCATTGTTAAAAAGAAAGAGACAGACTCGCAGTTTTGATTCTATATTTATTGATATTCTATACTTATGATATTTACTTATTTTCGACTGTCGGCGTCGTTAGGGTTTGGGATTGTTTTCCCTTTTTTTATTTCTTATCATTTTTATAAGTAGATTTTTTCCAGTTCCCTGAAATGTTCGCGAAAATTTAGAAATTTACTACACATTATTTACTTAAAGATAATTTTAAAAATAAGAATCCATATTCACTTATTGCCACTGTGCACTCTAACACGTCCAGGTAGCCGTAGTCTTCAGCAGTCATCACTAAAAGGGGATGAATAGACATCACATAACAGAGGACATCCTGGGTGTAAAATCTAAGGCAATGGTTCGATAAATCCAACTATTTTGAGCAGCTGCAAACTTGACAATATTCGCCAACATGATGGCTATTTTTTTGATGAAGCAGAAAGGGGCGGAGACCCACCCTATCCCGGAACTGTTATGGAAGTGTTTACTTCCTCATCAGTTCCTCTCAGAAAATCATCCCGTGAATTTATTATTAATCAAGTTTACAAGCTCTGTGAGTATTTTAGAAGCATAAAATTATAAAAGAAAAAGATAAAGTAGAATCAAGAAGAATAGGATATAAGATACTTCGACATTCCATCCCTTTCTGCACCTGTTGCATCACATCAGCGACAAACAAAAGCAGTAAAGGCAACTACAGTATTCACAGCCACTCCCAGAAGGGGAGAAAGGATGTCACAAATATATTTTGGTCCCACTACCGCGACCCCGGACCGGTAGGAAATTCACTCTGTCCAAGTCACAACAAACCACAGGAGAGCGTCTAGAGATTACTCTCTCAGCTCTCCCCGGCGGCCGGTCTTCCTAACATTTCCCAGCGGGAGACCCATACTCTAAAGAACTCTCGGAAAAGTCCGAGGTTTCTTTCACAACTCAGGAGATCGTTATTTCGGGGCGAACGATGACCTATTCCCGCTAAGTTCTTAACCATATTCTTTCATGCGTCCCTCAAGATGATACATTCCCAGAGAATGCCGCATGATGGCTAGTATAGAAAGATAATGCCGATGTAACTAAACTTTTGACCAGGAGCTTTGATGTAGTTACATAATATTTGATAGATTATTCTCTGTGTGTAGTTGGAAAAAGTAGCGCAGGAAGACGCAGCATCTCACGGCTGCAGAACTTGAGGGACTGGTGCAAGCGTAACTCGTCTGAGTTTTTCCGTGCGGCGGTGAAGAGAGTCGAACCTCCCACGGGAGATGGAACTATAAGAAGAGATGGAACCTTGGACTGCGGGAAGAGTCGTCTTTATTGCAGTCGTTAAATACGTCGCACGCACAGTAACGATTCTGGCCGAGACTATTGGGCGAATGAGGCCGCCGGGAACATAAATCAAAGCGGCGTTTGATATGCCGGACGGGCCGCCGCTTTGGGTCCTTGGGCCGCGGCTGTGTTGGTATTCAGGCTGCGGAACCGACACTCGATCCTGCCTGGGTGGTGCGGCGCTGACTTGTTGGCGAACAAAGGATCGATTCGGCACAGCAGATGAACAACTAAGAATAATATTAAAATATAGAGGTATCATTAGCAGCTGCAAAATGTTCATGAGATCATGAGAAAATACCGCAGATGTCTCTAGCACAGTCCCTTCAAATAAACGAATAGTTTTCAACTTTGGAGCATATACAGGGTTATTTGGAAAACATTAATAAACTCGCAAGACTATATATTCCTGCCTTGATTATGAGTCGAAAATGTTCAAGCTATCATGACATAATATCAATAGTTATGGAGATATGCGACATCAAAGTGTGCATTTTTTTTTTCAATATTTTTTTTTTTTTTAAATAGAGATTCGAAGACGGAATACGTGTCACATCAATATTCTTACTATTTTCAAACTAAGCTAAACGCTTGTGCTATGAAAATAGGACTAAAGCTACTCACTTTCTGACTTATTTTTTGTAAAACGTTGGACTATCATTACAGTAACTCATATCGATTACGTAAAATTCATACGTTTCAATACAAGTTAAATAAAATGATAAAAACCCTGAAAAAATTCCAATTGGAATGTTTTGCAATTAGAATTTCAAGGTTTTTATTTTTTTATTAGACTCGTATTAAAGGGAATGAATTTTTCATATTCGATATGAGTAACTGTAATGATAGTCCAACGTTTCACAAAAAATAAGTCAGGAATATTGAAAAAAAATGCAAACTTTGATATCGCATATCTCCTTAACGATTGATATTAGGTCATGGTTGCTTGAACATTTTCGACTCATAATCAAGGCAGGAATATAGTCCTGCGAGGTTATTAATGTATTTCAAATAACCCTGTATAGAACTTGGATTTTCTTACGATGGAATTGGTGAACGTTGCATTGTGTAGAGTGATCACTTAAGCCAGCTCATACAGGTCGTAAGCCTTGAGCCATCCTATAAAAATACTTCCATACATGCTTCTCATATAAATAGTTTCGTCTCTGTGAGACTTCTATAATTTATCTTAATCGATGAACAACTAGTTTACCGACGGTTCATCGTCTAAAGTCGGGCGCCAGTTAAACCAGGAAATTGACGTAGGAAGAATGAAAACAGATTGGGTAGATTATATTGAAAAGGGAATCCCTAATTTTGTAGCTTCCATTCATGATGGAACTTTAACTTGTTTTCACTATTTATTATTTTTTACTGTACCAATCTCAGCCAATCATGGCCATCTTCGGACTGGTAAATTATTCTCTAAGATAGGGCATTTATATAATTCTACTACAGGTTAAAAAACTGTCTGAAAAATACATTATTTACAACTTTTCGCCTAAGGATGGCTCCACTAACCACATTTTTTGACAATAATAATGTTACAGTCTAACAAAAATAGATAAAATAATAAAACACATAAAAGTCATTGATTTTAAATGCTTTTAAATTAGATGGCATAATTTTGCACAAGGTATGAATGGGTTAAGTATTTATTTGAACGAGTATTTTTTAACTTCTTCTTCAAATGTAGCAAATTTATTTTGTGGTAACATAATTATAATTGATATAAATGAACTTTGTTAAAACCACTTATTTATTGAAAAAAAAAGTTTAAATAGTAATAATTATTCCGAATTTCTAACCAGCTTTTGGCTATGGATCATTTTTTTGATATTAATAAGGGTTCACAAATTTTACATAGAAATTATACAGAATCACAATTTGATAAATTAGAAATTTTGGAAATAAGAAAGAGTGTAAATAGTAAATTGAATGTTATAAATAATCAGGTCCTTTTTGCAAATAGTTATCTTTTAAATTTATTTTCATGTTAATTAGGTACTTTATATTATCATTTTACATATATAATTTTTTAATATTTTGATATATACTTCGATTTTTAAATATTATTTTTGTTATCCTGACGTTGATGTTGAATTTTTTTCAATAAATAAGTGGTTTTAACAATGTTAATTTATATCAATTAGTATTTTTTGATATTAATTTTTATCGATGAAAATTTTACATAACTGAATTTTATTTTTACCACCACTATAATTTTGAAGAGATCTTCATCCATCTGTAGATAGTAAAGAGCTGATGACTATAATGGTAATTTTAAGAGGTTCATCTGAAACAAGAACTGTCTTAAATCTAAGAAATGTTCATTTTTTTACATTTAAATACGTAAATCATTACATTTATTCATTCAAACAATTATTTTATTTGTGTAAGATATCTTAATCTTAGCAGTAGTATTTGTATAATAGCAAGAAATAATGAGTTATAAATAAAGTACATAATTATAAAAATCTACAATACGAAATAAGATCTAATAAGGGGAGGAAGTGTGAGTGATGGTCGAGGAAGGAAAATCCTGTATAAGATGTGTATTTATTTATTTAGTAAAAACACAAAATTTATTTTGAAATAAAAACATGCTTTTATTAAAACTAATTAAAAAAAAATAAAAAAACGAGCGAGCCTTACAGTAGTCGCATATGCTGTGTAACATTTGACGTCTCACAATTAAAAATATCAATTGAGCAAACAGAAATTAATATCAAAATTTAATAAAGCTAATACCTATATATTTATTAATTATTAAATACAAGTAAAAAAAATGGATGTGCATTTATTTATTATTGAATTTTGGCGCACTAGGTAGGTACCGTATACATTAACATACGCATTTTGTTTAGAAATATGTTTGATTACTTATATGTTTTTATTTATTTTCATAGATGGCGGTAGTGTGCCGCCTTACATATTGTATGAAAACTTAGAAATAAATATTTAAAAATTATCGCATAAATTACATAATTTGAGAATGTTAAGTATATATTGGATAGTTTCGAAGATATAAACTAAAATATATCAAAGTTACAACATCCACACGCTTGACACCAGCCACGTAACATATATACGAAATCAGAAGTGTTGGCTGTTGGAAGTGTGCGTCTTCGCTGTGATGGCACTTGCTGGACACTGATTTGTTTATAAACGATGATTTTTCCCATCGCGCGTGCTCCGCGCGCGCTCATTGGTTAAATAATACTGGCGTCTTATGTCCTGTTACGCATTTCCTTCCATTTTCACGAAATCACTGCCACAGATTGCAGGAAAGCGAGGGGAAAGATGTTACACATCAGTAACAGCCACAGTAGTTACTAAAAGCAATCACAGCAAATAATAAACTGTAAAACAGTAGGTTCTCATTTGACCCATAAGTTAACTCATCATCATAACTTGTCCAGTCCGAAACTGGTCCGCAAGAGGGCTGCTGCAGGAAACACATGTGCAGAAGTTTTCAGGATGCAATTACGAGCTGGTGACCGCAATTTAGCTCTGTGTGTAAAACAACTGTCGTAAAAACTACAATCATAGTTATAATTACGATTTGACCTTGCGCATGTCAATCCACGGTACATTGGGTGAATTGATAGGTACGCCTCCAAAACTACATTCCCCAATACATTAAATCGCATGGTGTATATCTCGAGTTGGTCTTCTCGCTTCGTACGTGTTAACTTTAATGTATACATTATTAATATTATTAATATTTAAAGCATTAACTTTATGGTTAGACATTATAAGGGTGTTAGTTAACTTAGTAAAAATCACTATCAGATTTAAGGTCTACCGGTTTCGAGATGTACCCGTCTCTTCGTCAGTACCAACACTACACTACTATTATTAATATTATTAATATTTAAAGCATTAACTTTGTGGTTAGACATTATAACAGATTGTTAGTTAACTTTGTTAAAACCACTACCAGATTTTAGGTCTACCGGTTTCGAGACGTACCCGTCTCTTCGTCAGGACCAACACTACACCACTACATTCACAAAGTGCATGTTTGTCCCTGACAAGACTAACACACGTGATCAATTATTGGTGGAAGTTTAACAATACTATGGTTGAGGTGTGTAGTATTGTGAATATAGTGGTGTAGTGGTGTAGTGTTGGTCCTGACGAAGAGACGGGTACGTCTCGAAACCGGTAGACCTAAAATCTGGTAGTGGTTTTAACAAAGTTAACTAACAATCTGTTACTAGACTACTATGTTCACAACACTATACACCACAACCATAGTGTTTTTAAAGTTTCACCAATATTTATCACGTGCGTGTTAATCTTGTCAGAGACAAGCATGCACTAACTTGCCTATAGAACAATCAGGAATCTACGATGGAGAGAGAGTGAGAGGTGACGGGGTTATTATTGGTGTACTAAGTTAACTAACACTCTGTTTAATGTATATAATTCACGAATACAAGTTAAAAGTAGTAACTTGTTGGTCCTGTGGTTAGGACTCTCGCCTCGTGATCCACAGGTCGCGGGTGCGAACCTCACTCCAGACCAGCAAGTTAGTCCTATTTTCATAGCACAAGCGTTTAGCTTAGTTTGAAAATAGTAAGAATATTGATGCGACACGTATTCCGTGTTCGCATCTCCATTTAAAGTTTCCCGCATGGTATTTCTTCATTGAACAACTGTTCACATGAATTAAATATCGCACTCCGAGTCCACGACCGTCAATCTTTAAAAAAAAACTTTTGCATTTTTAATGTGGAGTATTAAGCAATATTATTTTAATGTATATATGATATTTTTCCGAATTGTTCAACATATACATATACTAGAATATGCACGAAAATCAATATTTACAATTATTAACTCCTTTGATAGACCACAGAAAAATATAAAGGTATCATTACCTAGCTGCGAAATCAATATGAATAGGTCATGAGAAGAACTTATAGATGTCTCTAGCATAGTCTCTTCAAATAAATTAAAGGTTTCAATTTGGAACATAATATACCTATACAACTTTAAAAAAATTGATAGTGTGTGGGTGTTCTTACGATGGAATTGGTGAACGTTGCATTGTGTAGAGTGATTACTTAAGCCAGCTCGTACAGGTTGTGAGCCCTGGACCATCGTATAAAAGACTTCTATAAACATTTCCCATGTTTTATGTTCCTTCGTCTCTTTGAGATTTCTATAATTTATCTTAATTAAATTCTACTAGTTCTACTGCGTACCAAAAGATAATCTTTACTGACTAGGAATTTTAACATGATTGTAACCCAATATTGAAAAAAAAGGCAGAGTATTGATAGAAAGAAGTCAATTTTACCATAATGTCGGATAGCTTATCGATGTGCACGATATATCTGTATATATGTTAAACCATATAAGAAATATGGTTTTAAGTGTTGAATGATTTTCCAATTACGATTTTTTTCCGAAGCCGTAAAAACCAACACAACGAAACAATATGCGTCGTACTCACGACTTACACATACTAATTCGATTGCCTTTCTAAATGGAAAAAGGTCTACGAGGTATTAGCGGTACCCAGTGGTTCGGGTCTTGGCTTGTAATAACACGCTTTGCTTGACGTTGCACAGGTGGAGGCACACATATATTAGTAAAGGCCCATAAATCAAAATTAACCACCACTATTATAACCGGACAGTAGGCGATGTGGTTGAAAATGTTTACTGTGACACCCTGTATCTTTTTTTAATTGTTTTGCGGTCACTGACAGCGTTAGTGAATTATTGCTTTATTAATGTTGGCCTTAACCAGTAAAAGTATAATTGCATTGTCAAATTATTTATGCACATGTCACATACACATATTTTCAATACGGTATTTTTACTTTCTCGTTGGCAACTTTGCCTACGGGTCAACGCCTTTGCCGCTGTAAGGTTATTCATACATTTTTTCCGGTATCGTTACATATTCATTAGTCTGTAGACGACGTGTTTAATTTAGTTTTTTTTTTGTTACCATCGTGAATTCGGAACTTAGGTCCATATTACTAACCGAGGTGCTTGCCATCACAATTAGGTTGCGGCATAGAGCACTTCATCCTGCTCTGAGGACCGAATTCAGAGTCAATATATAGTTGATTTAAAGGTTAAGGTACGCCTTAAAAACTTAATTTTCAGTAAAAAATAATTCCTTTAAGGCATACTTTAACCTTTAAATCATCTAAGTATTGACTTTGAATTCGGGCTTTAAACACATGTCCTTACTACACAAACTCGTAGGTTCTTTAGACATTAACATCATTTTTCAAATTGTTTGTTTATTTAAATATAATATTTATTCAATTAATTTTAATTTTATTTATTTATTTAAGGAAACCGTACAAAACGGTGGTTTGAAAAATATGAAGTTTTTCAAACCGCTCAAGCGCGGAAAAGTTGCTTCCTTTAATAAGAAGAAAGACGGCGTATTTTTTTATCGGTTTTACATTTTCGCATCCCGCTTTGTACTTGAAATTTATGGATTTTTTTATATTACAAAACAATCCAGAACTCACTACGAAGAGGTGCACGCCGAGTTCTACCCACACCCTACCCAACTAACCATCTAAAGTAGTGTAGTATATAAGTTGCATTATATTTTAAAACTTGTTACCAAAACTAACTTAGTGTTTCACCGTTACTAATACTGTTACTTTTCTATGTGTTCACGTTTATTAAATTTGACTTTTGGAAGAAATCTGGCTCACTGACTGATCTTGATAGCCGTCTCTAGCTTCATGCTCGCATATTTGAGTTGAAGCCTCGGTAGCGAGTTTGACACATCTCTCGACTGTCTGAGTAGCAGGGAAACTTTTCGATGTCTCTGATGAGGTTAGTGTTGGAATATTTTTGATATCATCATCACATACTTCTCGTAGCATTAGGAGAGGATACAACTGTCAAGTTCTCCAGTAAATAATGTTAATAAGCAATATAACATAAAAGACTTATCTAATAAATTTTGTATAAATATTACCGATGAAGTTTCCTCGAAGCTAGTAAAATTAAAAACCGAAATACTCCGTAAAATAATCAACCATATAAATTGAAAAATCTTCTACAAAAAACCATCACAATAACACAATGAAAAAATCATCAAAAACAATCTATATATACTGTAGTATATAGACAATTATAGTTGTCTCTGTCGTCTCGAGCAGCGCACGCGCGGGGTCGCGGGGCGGGCACTGGCCGACCGACCGCCGAAAGAGGAAGACGCGTGGACGCTTGCAAAGAGCCGATATCAGTGTAGTTAGTGTTACTTATTCTGATTCACCTGATCAATAGTGTACATTACTTATACTTTTAAATGTTATTACAATACCTTCTTAATTATTAATTTTTATAACTTAATTTAATGTTTCCTTGTATATAGGTATCTTATTTACTTAATGTAATGTCTTACATTTTTGTATTCTTGTATTGTTTATATCTTACTTACTTAATTTAATGTCTTAATTTTTATAACTTAATCGAATGTTTCTTTGTCTATGTCTTACTTATTTGATCTAATGTCTTACACTAACTAACGATTACATTAACTAACGATTTCATAAATAATTGATATATACATATATGACAATGCCCCCACTTTTAGATACGAGAATAAATTCTCATTTAAAAGTGGGTAAGCGTGTAATATAAATGTGTATTAATTATATTATATTGAATACACTCTTATGTTTGTACATTTCCCAAATAAATTTTATAAATAAAAAATATATATTTAAGTACAAAAATTAAAACATAAGATAAATTATAAAAATTAAACTATAAAACAAATAAAATATAAATCCGCATAGATCTTCACCAAAAATTTAATTAATTTAAAGTGGTGGATAGTGATTTAATACCAATTTACGAGGTTACGTATGCACTAACTATGAGTTAATGTAAACACTATACTTGTTAATGTATACATTATAAAAATTTACACATTTTAACATATGCATCTTTATTTATTTACTAGCTATAACCCGTAAGAAATGACTTACTTTTATTGTATAAATTTCGACCGCCAGTTAAGCCTATGAGAGCAGCGCTATCTAGAGTAGCGCAGCTTCTTGATAACGCTAGTGATGGACATTATTAAATAGAGAATTATGTTTTTTTCTTCTTATATCTCATAATTATTTGAGCCATCTGGTAGCGATAGTGATGGACATTGTTACATGAGAATTATATATTTTGATTGATGATTAATATCTATGAGAAATGCGATATATTAATGGATGAATTTATTAGTTTATTTTACTAAAAAGGCATAAAGTGAATGTTTTCATTTTATTTATTTTGAAATCACACAACTTTCAAATCATACTAATTTTGAAAACCGAATGAGATCAGCTATTGGATAGGAAGTTATGGGCGGAGATTCGTAGTTGTTATTATTGGGGATAAAAAAATGTTCAATATCGTATACTGATTTTATACAGCTTTGATATACGAACGGGTGGACACATTAGGATGTACGTTATGGGCAGCGTCTTACAATCTAAAGTGCATGCTTTCTACTTACACACAATTATATATGCAATATCTGTTTCTTCTTCCTCAGTCATCTCTCCACTGCTGGACGTAGGCCTCTTCTAACGCTCTGCAACCGTCTCTTCTTTGGGCTTTTCTTATTCTTTCTTATCTCCACTTATATCATCGAGGCCGGCCTCTTCCTCTTTCATGTCCCATGGCCTCTGCAGAACTCTGCGTGTCCATCTTTTTATTCCTTGTCTGGTAACGGTATATTTCTATGTACTTATTTTTGTGCTGTCCGTTTAACCCAAAAGGGAGTTTTCTTTTTCCTATACCCTCAAAATGTCCCGGCCTGTTTCATTACCTGTATAATCCTGTGTATCCTTTTTATTTGTATATTGTGTTATTATATACTTTGTGTTTGCTTATACATCGTGTTGATGCTTACTATATTTAAATATCTGGGTCCTTTTGTATTTTTTTAAAAATATTTTGGATGGCAGCCGTGCTGCCCAACCCTGCTTTGCAACGCTGGGTTACACAGTTGCCTTTAGCATTAAAAAATGCCAACCTGGCGGCGAATGAGTAGGACCAGTATAGGAGCTTCTGCTTATAAAACGGTCGTGGGTAAGCGGCGGGTCTGCCCTCATTGTCTGGCGACGTGACCTGCCCATTGCCTTGATAATGGAATATCTGTTTACATACGATGATATACAAACGTTCGCCAACGATAATATTATGACTGGTCTTGAAATGACGCGGCTTACGATGGTTGTAGTGGTGACCTTGCTTTAATAATAATGATGGAGACCTGAGAATCATGAGGGGTTTGTCTGAAGCGATCTCTTCAAGAGAACAGAAGGTGCGGTGAAAACTAAATTAATAGTAATAATCATGAATAAAACACCAAAACTTTGTTTTATTCCACTATTTTATTTTTAAATATAACACAACATGCTTCGGAAACCTCCGCTTCCTTCTTCGGGTGGGTTATTTATAAAAATAAAATAGTGGAAAAAAACAAGTGTTCAGTGTTTTATTAATAATTATCAAAAATGGATTTCCACAAAGTAAATGCCAACCCATACAATTGCTTAAATTAATGCTATTCATTTACAAGAAAATTACGTCATTATATTAAATGTTCAATTAACTAAATGTTTTACTGCAACTACAAACTACACGTTGCACTAGATACACGTTGAGTTATGCTTTTGTCATTACAATAGTTTTGAGAGTTGCAGTCCCTCTTATCATCAGGTAGTAACTCTTAGTAATTTCATGATATCTCTCTTCACCAGGTGATTCGAGATGATAATAAATAATAATAAGGCATTTTTGAAATATGTTATGCTCTTTATTAATGAGTTCTTTAAGGGCTTTCAGCATTACAATTCAAAATAAAAATTGACTGAAATACTGCATATATATTTTAAATTTTATTTTATTATTGTTGTTTACAATTTTTCTTTTATAATATAAAATTTTAATGAAATGCATTTTAATAAATCGTATTAAAATAAATTGTTGACCCCTTTTGGTTCTGAGGTCTTTGATTCATTAAATCCAGTGTCTGCTTATTATGTACGAACATGATGTATGCGGTATCGTTTTTATAAATTAATTTTGGATGTTCTACCACCGCGGAAGAGTGTCAAGCAACTTGAGCACAGCCGAGCCAAATCAACCAAGGACTGGATCGTTATAATTTTGCATCTGGGATGTTCAGATTCAATCGAGATTCTCAACGAGAAACAAATATTTTCTCAAGCGGTATCTCCCGATTATCGGTTTGGATACATCAAATTTTTTTCCAATTTCTTAATGGTTTAAAACATAAAGCGTATATTAGTCGCTGATATCAATAGTGGGCTACGCTATATAATTCAGATTTTACAAAGTCGGGGGATTAAGTTTCGGTGGTGATTCATTTTTCACGTATGGAAATAAAAATACTTACATAAATCTTACGTAAATACACAGAAGAGAGTCCGGTATTAAAGGCGGGTCCTCTTGGCACTTACATTCACCTTTTGGTACCTCTAAAGTGGTGATCTCCACCATCGAATTTCTTTAGATTTATTTATATTGCCCTGCACGGCTGATTAACTAAGTTACCCATTATTCAAATTTGATTTTTCTTAAAACTGTATTTTAAAGCTTACGGAAGTTATAATTATTAAATTATTTACATAATAAGTTGAAATTTGATCACATATAAAGCAGATTTCGATGTTATTTTTCAAGTAGACTACAATGCATACTCATACTATGTAGTGTTTATTTATTTTGTGAATAAAAAATATTCATTAAGCTCTGTTTTCCCGTGCAACAAAATAATTTTTGTATGAACTTATATATCTTCCTCGGAAATATTTTTTAAATATATCTTTTAATAGTAATTGCAAAATTTGACCCATTCCCATTCAACTTGAGCAAACAATAAATAAATAATAATATAATATAATTCAACAGAGGTACATAATGTATGTAATTATGTGAATCGAAAAAATACATCCTTCTTCCTGAAAATGCACACCATCTGAATTCTTAATCTCTTCCGTTTTATTAAAATTTTGCGTATCTATGGTTGTGTCACGTCTCAGAAAAATAGCGACAATATTGATGTCACATAGAATCCTAGCATGCTCTAGGCAACTTAATTTTTTTCGTATCTTCATTGACCATGAATAAAATGCTGTTGGAAAATTTAATAGAAAAAAAATTGGAGTATGTATTTTTTTTACAGGTGTATAGTTATGACATCGTAACAAATTTATAATCGTCACAGTGGCATTTTCATTCCAATTTTGATGAGCAAGATCACGTTCGATCGAATGTCAAGGTTCTCATTACCATTTTCTTCGATTGATACGGTATAGATAATAATAAATAATAATATATACATGATAATGTATAAAACCTGAAATATTTTCTGCACATGTACACTATATTAGGTAAGAAGGTTTGGTTATAAACAAAATATAAACATTTGGATTTGGGGGATTTTGGCAGTTAACGGGTAATACAGGTACAAATTATGTGAAAGTAAAACGGAACTTGGATTGGAATATTGGAAGAATGCACTGGTCAACAACTTTTCAAGTAATTTTGTTAATAGGTATAGTATGTATGTAACCAATTATAAGTGACCCGTTAAAAATGTAGTACTTTTACTGTATATTTCGGTCGTGAGTTAAGGCTGTGAGACAGCGCCGTCTAACGAAGCGTAGCGTCTTGGTAACATTTTTGACGGACATTTTTGTATAAAAAATAATTATTTTGATATTTTAGTACGGAATTAGTTATCTCAACAGAGATGTGCGCTGTAAATCAAAATAAAGCAAATAATATTTTGTTTTCTATTACATTACGAATTGTTGAACATTATGGAGGTGAAAACACGAGAGATAGGCATCCAAATTAATTTAAGCGTTTTTTTAAACAGACTATCAACAAATCGTTTTTGACCCTGATAGATGAACCCTACCTGAAATCCTGGATTTGCGTTTTTGGCTTTGCAAGCGAATCATCGTTGCTGGATTGTTGGTTATAACATACAAAGGGTCCACGGAAAGTGTGGGAAAGAAGGTGCGGTGCCAAGTCACATCTTAAACTTTTCGATTAAATTGAAATTGAAATTTGATAGCTTTTGAATTGTTTAGTTTTGTTATTAATTCTCTTCATCTTACGCTTAAAATATAGAAAAATTCTGTAATGTGCATTTATAGAATATGTTTTCACCAATATGTTGCTAATACAAAAATACCATAGATAATCCTATTATAGTCTTTCCAAAAAAAGAATTCAAGGACTTGACACTTTTTTTCCGCGTTCGCGATTTTTTCCAACTGGGGACTGGACACATTTTACATTCGGTTTGTTTTACAATTTTGTAGAGCTTATAATAAAATACAATAAAACTCTCATTATAATCTCACTTAAGTTACATATACCTTACGGAGAGCATCTCCTCTCCATGGACCCTTCTTTATTAGTCATTAGAGCGCTCAGTAAAGTTATATTTTATTACCAAAAATGTTTAGATAGATTTCAACTGTGTCTGAAAATGTGTTTTTTTCAATCCCTTTCTTTTAACTCGTAGCGTCTGCGGTTTGTTGTCTGCCGGAAAAACTTTGGATCGATTTTGAATCCTTTTCCCGTGATCCAATCGAACTGAAACTTTGCATGCAGACTCGTGGCAACGATAAAAATGATCTAACAAATTTTCGTTTAAAAAAATTTAATAATTATAATATAATTTTGGATTTTTCGAAATTTTAAGGTTTTTTTCAAATTGGAATCAATACAAATGAGTAATGACCCCGACGCATGCGGTAGGCACGAAACCTGCCACAATGAGAATGTGAGTATAATAAAATGGTTTTTATGGGCTAGTTTTTTTTACTTTTTTTTTTAGAATCGTTATTTTTTAACTTTTACATTCTTAAATTCTGATCACATTACTGTGTAAAACTATTTTTTTACATTCCACATGATTTATTCTGGTCACGAGTAATGAATGCAAATTTGTTGTCAATTCGGTTCATCGCTGACGCTAGTCAGGAATATATTTAATCAGTAGTTTAAGATACTTTGAGTATTGTTTGTGTAGTCAGTTTGGTTTTTAACCTCAGAACACTACTTTATTTACGGTAGATGGCGGCCGAGGCAGTAGAGACGGGAATTTTAGTTAAGTTGACTGAACTATTGTTTACCGAATCGTTCAATCAAGTGACCTGTTCACTTTGAATCGTTCAGTAGTCATTTGAATGATTGTTTTTTATTTACTACTGTTCACTTTCCCACCAATACATTTTTCAGCCGCCACAAAAATTTCGATACCGGGGAGGGGTTATTTCCATTTACAGAGATTTCATCATTCGGTGGGGGCGGCTTTCAATTTCCAAACTTTTCGCCATTCGACCACCGCCTGCCAAAGAGATTTCACCGATGTTGGCATTTGGAATTTACGATTTAATGAAAGATTTATTTTCCACCTAATGAACTAATGAACGATAGCTGAAGTGAACTATACCGTTCATTCGTTCGAACAACAGACAGGCTGTGCAGAACACAGACGCAGAATTGAAAGATTCCAATATTCTTAAAGTATCTTTACTTTCGCTCTTTCCGATCATATGTTAGCAATGAAGATTCTGAAAAATTCTTTAACATACAGACATTAATTTGCCTTAGAAACGAAGCGGACTCTGTAATGTTACTTAAAATCGCACACAACATAAAATACTTTTTTATTTATTTCACGTACAGTTAATTACTTTTTTCTGGTCTATTAAAACTATAAATAAATACATACATTTTATCGCTGAACCCCTCCAAAAATAACCTTACTCTTCTGCTTCCATACATGTTTTCCATATAAATAGCTTCATCTCTGTGAGACTTCTATAATTTATCTTAATTAAATTAATCATTCATTATGTTGTCACTTATTATATAACAATGATATGTTATTCTGTCATGCGATGTCTTCGTTACTTCTTGAACAACATGATTTTTCTCCATTTTTTCACATTCTCTGGTAGATATTTGTATTCCTTTTGGACCTTTTGTAATATTGACCTACCTAGACATTTTGAAAAAATCAATTTTTTAATTTTCGCATTTTTTAAAGCTTAAGGTCTTAAGAATATCTGGTGAAAATTTCAAGCTAAAATTCAAAAAATAACAAAGTTATATCTGATAATAGTGGCACATCTTTGTTTATTTTCATATATTGCTCAATTTTCAATAATATCTCGGCAACCACTGAACTGATCAACTTGAAATTTCTAGTGGTTATTCTATACAAAATTATTTAATCTTTGTCGTAGGATTTTTTTTTATCGGCATGATAAACCCGAATTTTTCTTTAAAAAACGCTATTTTAAATTCAAACGGTCGCCATTTTGTCAAAAATGTATATTTTCAAAAACCTCTATATCAAAGACTAAATTATAGTATCAATTTTGATAATATTTTTGTTTTTTTTTTTTATTCTGATGAAAATTACAGATAAAATGGGAGTGGTCACCGCGGAGGACGTTTTTTTTCGGCAGTCGATAAAACCTAAGAATTTTCCGCGAATGTTGAATATTTTTTTTATAATTTTTTTTCACATATTCTTTAAAGTATGTACTGTCATGTAAAAATGATACAAATACCATAATTCATCTATTTTCTGTTTTCTTTAAAAATTCACAAAAATTGCCCTTTTTCGTGCATCGTAGGTAGGTATTCCCCCTTAAGGCCTGTGTGTGCATTAGCATTAAGCCTGCCCAGAAGGGATGTACCACTGGTCTAACTAGATTGTTATTTTTGCCCAGAAGGGATGTACCACTGGTCTAACTAGATTGTTATTTTTGGAACGGGGAAAAACTGACCGTTCAGTTTCTATGTAATTAAAACGCTGACGGTATTACGGTGGCGTTTGCGTCGGGCTTAATGGAACACGGCGCATGCGTCAACGTTTAAACGTCAGTAAAGGTTTCGCACATCATCGTGTCGTATTATATCACGCAGTGTTGTTATCTTCTCACTGACGCATGGTTATTTGAGAAGTCAACACGCTAAGTGGGTAGGTATCCGTGACACAATATGACTCTTGGCATTTCTGCTGCCCGCGCGCCAACAATTTTCTTCTTGTGCACTGGCAATAGTTGATAATACAATACTGTAAAGCCTCGAACGGGTGGTACCGCAATCTAACATGGCTGACTTTTCTCTCTCTTTCTCTCTCTCTCTCTCTCTCTCTCTCTCTCTCTCTCTCTCTCTCTCTCTCTCTCTCTCTCTCTCTCTCTCTCTCGCACTGATAAGTGTGAACCTCAAAATTCATATTCTTATTAATATACTTTATTTTTATTTTATTTTTTATTTTGTTAACATACGACCTTAAAGCATTTTGAAATACACAATAAATTATTTTTTTTAAATTCACAGAAAAAATAAAGTGAAAGAAAGAAAACGTTGGTTAACAGAATAGATGGAAACGGAGAATATATAATAGAATAAAACAGTGCACATTACAATGAACATACAAAATGTTTCCGAACAATCAAGTTTCTAGTAGAAGGAAAATCGGACAATGGATCCCAATAATCACTATATTACAGAACATTGAGAAACTAAATTTTAGAAAAAGAAAAATATAAGCACAAAAAAGCCCTTTGAAAAATTGCAAATCAAGTTGAAAACGTTAACTAAAAATGCAAATTAAGTTGGAGGAAAATGTTCAATCAATGAACATTTGCAATGATTTAAATCATTAGAAATTAGTTTAGCAGATAAGCATATTAATTACCATGCCTGCATAATTTATTGTCACGAGAGTCTAAAATAATTGGAACACAATCGAAGTCTTTCGAACACTCTTCATGAATTTGGAATTGACTAAACTATTCCGGAATGTTTCAGAGCATCCGATCTCTATAAATACGCGGCGCATCATGCTTAACCCAGAATTGTTTTGACAAACGGTACACGACTCTATGGCCTTTCTATAAAGGCGTACGAATTGACCAGAGACAAGCAGTATTGTGGGTACCTACAGGCGGAGTTTTCTAGGGCGAACCTGAGTGATTTAAGCAAGTGCATCAGTACATCAGAGACGCCTTATTCAGGAGTGATAATTAGCGGAAATTACGAAATGGGTTTGGATTAAAGAACGGTGCTCTAATTAAATTCGTATTCTGTGACTTTGATGAATAAATAAACATTACTTAATTGCAATGGTTTCATTTGCCCCTCACAGCCACGATTCTGTGGCATTATTTATCGATAACACAAATCGGTTTTTGATTTTACACTTAGGCCCGGTTGCGCTATCTATAGTAGTGGTAAAAGTAAAGGTAAAAAAGTTATCCGAGTAACTTTTTTTTACTAAAACGGGTTGTTCCATCTATGGTAAAAAATATTTTACTCGCCGAAGTACATACAAGAGTAACATTTTTTTACTCTCCAATATCGGTGGGTGAAGGTAAAATCGTTGGTAAAAAAAATGGCCGTCCTCTCACAGCTGATTTGAAAATGTGACATTTTTGCATATAGGTGCAGTAGCCGGCAAACATCTTGAAATTTTTCGGCATAGTGGGGGGAAGTTTGCGCAGGTATCATTCCACCAACGAGACCCAAAATTTGTCTTCTGCGCATTCCCCCACTACGCCAAAAAATTTCAAGAAGTTTGCCGGCAACTGTACTTGTCATTTGAATTTTGGCGCTGTCATTGTCGTATTGAAATTTGTAAACATTACAATGAATCTTTTAATTTCGCGTTATTTTAGCTATGGTTTGACGTTTGTTTGGTTTGTTTGAACTGGTTTTGAACCGCAAAAGTACGTATTGCAAGTGCTAAAAAACTGAAATAAATCAAATTCCATAATCGTATGCGGTATTTGAGGTTTATTCCGCTTGGCTTGGCAAAAAAGACGTATCAGCAACCCGAAATCGTGTTTAATCTCGGCAGATGGTAAAAAAAGTTACTCGAGTTAATTTTACTCGAGTAAAATTTACTTCAGATGGATTTACGCAACCGGGAATTAAACGCTAGGAAATTTTGTGTAATTTGTTGATTTTCTGTTATTAACTTAATCTGTTTTAATGTATTATTAATGTCTATTGAGTCGTATTCTTTAATATCTATTGTTTAATATCTATCTGCTGTCTATTGCATAATATCTATTGTCCTCGTGGCTCTGTTTGGAAATATTTGGTTTCCCTATCTACATGGTTTTGAAAAATTCGGTAACCTCAATCTACCGATGCGGTAACTTTATCAGCCCTCCAAAGAAGCATTCCATGAATTAAATTGTCATGCTTCGTATTTATCACTGCCAAATTTCTCTGAACTATATGAGGCGTTATGCGTAATGCTCAATTATTCACTCGGGTCATCATAACAAAGCATGCATCTACCAATATTTTTTGCGTGTTACTTTAACGGTGTCACGACACGATTGACACAACACGACACCGTGTCGATTCTGTTTAAGATTTACTGGTACTATTTCAAAATACGCTGTAATCATTATTGATGATGCAGATGTCCCACAAATGTGTTGCCCAACACAACGCAAACCCTCTAGGTAGCCTCAATTTGAAAATAATGTTTTAATAATAATAATCATTTCTATTGTTGATAACCAAACACGATACGATAAACAAAAAGGTTGACCTCGTCTCGTAAAACAGCGTCTTTGATTTCAGATTTGTAAAAATATTACTTATGTTTTTATCAGTGGCGTGCACTAGGTGACTTAGGTTACGATGCTTATGTGGATGCTGTAAATGTACTATATCTGTATTGCCACTAGATATTGTACTTGTCTAAAAGATGTAGAGGCGTGTTTGTGTAAAAAATACACCGGTGTCAATTATTTTTCATCGAAAAGCATCAACAATATTAATAATACAATTTAATTAAACGTGGAATAACTTTATACTATATAAAACTATCAGGAGATTCTAAAATTGAGAAGAATTACACATGATTTTACAATAATCTGGAAATCGATAGAACTCTCGAAAATATACGAAAAGATGTAAGCGGCGATGCCATCGCTACCTCAGATTATTTTAGTCGTGATATCTGCAAATGGTCATAGAAGCGAACTGTAAGTATGTGCGATAAAAACAGCATGAATAAAGTGTTCCAGGGACACAAGCAATTTTCATGAATGACGATTAGTGCGAGTTACGGAATAGTGTTCCAGCTAGAGTTTGTGTCCAGTTATTTTTCCGAAATTATAGTTGTGCACATATTTTATGAGTGCACGCCGCTGGTATATATGTGTATTATGAATGAGGACCGCTCAAGCGAAACCACTGAATTGATTATAAATTGATAAAGTTTTTGTGACTTACTTTTTTCCCGGTGTCTTTTTTTAGTATGATACCTGTCCAATTAGACGCAAAATTGGCCTTCACTGCCCATTTATATGCTAAGGTATAAATGAGTGTACATATAAGTATGTATACGTGCACCGCTCCTATTACAATGATCGTGATGTCATTATGAAAAGTATTAAAAGTAAATAAATATAAATATTGTAATATTATCTGGTAGCATTATAAAATAATACCGTGCAGTTTCCTCGTATCTTATATCCCTTGTATTTTTATGTTAGCTTTTTAATTATTTATTCAATGCTTTACCTAATATACATTCGTTAGGTTCAATTTTACTATGCCTGTCTCACTGGAAAGCTCTGTTTTGAAACAGGCAAAGTTTACAATTACAACTTACTCAGATGCAGGTACATTTTATACAAATAGGTTTTAAATGGTCGTCTACGCTCTGCCACAAGTGAACACGGTTTACATAAAATCATGATTGCCCTAAAACAATATTTTACCTGGCATGAAATTTTAGTTATCACTTTGTATCGATGAGTGTCCCAATAATAGTTGTCAGGACGCTCGCCTGGTGATCTGGTAGACGGTGGTTCGAGCCCCATTCCAGGACACCAGCAAGTTAGTCCTATTTTCATTGCACAGGCTTTTGGCTTTGTTTGAGAATAGTAAGGATATTGATGCGACACGTATTCCGCGTTCACATCTCTATTTAAAAAAAATAAATAATAAGAAATAAATAAATGGTCGACCCACCTATCTTATCCAAATTTTAAACATTGGTTTTACGTTTTTACTGTTAGGTACTGACAAAAGGAGCCGGAATAACTGATGTAAATGTGGGTGTAACGAGTATTTTGAAAGGAGATGAGAAGCCTTGGTGAAAGTTATGTTGTTAAGTTAATTAATTCTTTAAATTTTTTAACATTCAAGATAATTAATTTTCTCACCTTTATGCACGACGGGGTGGAAATGGTACATGAATAAAAATAATGTCCATGATGTGGTTCGCGAATTCAAAAATGTTATTACTAGTTAGATAACGTCGATGCGCTTTTAGTTTAATGTTGAGATTTCTAGAAGTTTGATCGATGTATTTGCTATTACAATGTCCGCATAAAATTTCGTTAACCGCGTTTTTTTTTCTAGTTTTTTCTAGATTTTTGTCTTTGAATAATGACATAGTTTATGTTTTATATCCATTTTAATGATCATCATGAATCATATCTTTAAAGTTAATGCCAAATTCATCAATAATAGATTTTACTGTGTTTAGATTTGTTGCGGGATTAAGGAACTCTTGCATCGTGTTGTCCACAATTGTACTGCGTATGACGCATGGAGAAGGTATTGTGAAACCAGGATATTAACTAAAATTTTCTAATGCTATGTTCCCTGCAACTTAATATGAAATGGAAACCACTGCCCACAATGGCGTCATAAAGCCCAAGAATCAAGCGAACGAAATAGAGCTTATGCATTTTCCGGGAAAAAAAGAAAGGGGATAATTTTGGAAACACGTGGACCCTGCAATGGGCCGAAACATCCGGGATGCAGAGAGGGTCACATATACACGGCAGAATATCCTAGAAAACTATACACAGAAGAATGTTTAACCGCATATAAAATTTAATGATCAATTATACCAAAAATATAAATTAAAATTATATTAACAATATAATTCGATGATACCAAAAATATAAAACATCAAATAAAATCCTGGATTTGGATCCTGATTAATATAAATATCTCTAATCACTGTATTTTTAATTTTGTATTGTAATTACTGGTAAAAAATACTAAATTGTACAACTAACTGAAAACTGTGCCCGTCTCAACACAGATTCTTCTTGAAGAATGGCGAGACAGGCATAATCCAATTAATTTTGTATTATATATTTCACCTTGACATAGGAAAAAATAAATGAACGTCCTAATCGATTTTTCCAAGAATTCATAGTTCACATTAATTAGTAGATTTATCATACCGAGTCGTGTGCGTAGTGTTTAGTATATGTATATAGCACAGGCGTTATATTATATAACCGGGTGACGTCACGAGACGTGCTGGGGTCCGGCCGATCACGACTATTTATAGAGGCGGTCTTATCATTCCTCTCACAGGGACAGGTGCACGCCATTGTGCATCAATCAAGGTTTTTGACAGGATCTGGACCTCGGGTCGCGGGTGACATCACGCGAAGTGACGCCAGCAGCACTCGGCTGCACGCGAATCCTCGAAATCGTTACCACCTCTCGTCCCCGTGCGGTTAGGCAGAGCGGACGACTCCTTCCGTAGCCGGACCGCGTTCAGAACGTTCTTAGGTTTTCACGGCCGGTCAGAATCGTCTGGTTTGTGTTTTATGGGGTATCAGGCCATGCTTTTACGACCTTCCTGGCCGACGTCTGATCAATCTGTGACGAGATTGATTTTGAAGCGCCGGATACCGTGATGTTTTTAATTCAGCCCTGATGAATGATGGTGGACACTGCAATAGGATCCGAAAAGTCCGTCAGTCGTAAAAGCACGGCATAAAACCCTAGAAAACTCAAACCAGAAGGGACTACGTTTAGATTTATTTATGTTATCGCGATAGGAAAATTCGTCTTAATACTACCGACAACTTAAGACTGGTTGTACCAACTTGGATTACAGTAATAGCATTAGAGCATAGATTTTTCACGAAAATGGGTTCTTTAATTGAAACGTAAAAATATATGCTTAAAACGAAAGATAATAAACAAAGTAGATGCAACCGGCCCTTAGTGAGAATAGTGAGTAAACCCTCGGTCCTTAGACTTTCTTTTCCTGCGCATATGTCACATGTGAAAATTAACAACATGTTCATTTTATAATGCTTTTAACCAAGCTTTGAAGTAATTAAATTATTTATATATTTCTTATGTGAAAAATTTGTCCAACGGAGTAAGGAAGTAAACTGAGTTACCGCTGTTTAATTATTTTAAGACACGGGTAGGAGCTTTTTAATATTTTTTCTGCTATCACATCTTTAATGCCAATGACTCATCGTTTATTAGAATAATGATATTATTTCCAATTATTAATTAAAAATTGTTCACTCATTTTTTTGACCCTTACTTTCGGGTCGGGGTTGAAACACTGACATAATTGACCTCCAATTACATCGGTGTGCTGAAGCAACCTTGGCTCTGTTCCAAACATTGTCGATCCTCTGACTGCAAGTGTCTTCAACTTCCGCTTCCTCGGACATTCAGAAGGTGTTTCTGAGCCTGGATAAATATAGAAATCCTTCTGTGAGGAATAATAAACACGTTTGCTGTTTTTGCTTGATCTCTTAGCGGCTCGACTTCTTATCTCATAATATTATAAACGCCTGTTATAGTTTAGAGGAAGTCCGTCACCTAGCGGAATAACAGGAGCACACGTCATTCCCTGAACGGTATATTACGTATTCAATTAATTTAAGAATTAAGAATAGTCTGTTGGGTATTAAATTTAATTGATTAAGTTAAGGTGAACTCCCACCCCGATGCAAGACTATAACTTTTACTAATATGCATTCTTAGATAATGGTGTTTTAAGTGATTTCTTTTAGTGAATTCTGATAGTACTGTAATGATTAAAATATATACTTTTGCATATTAACATGACTAAATATCACTTTGTTTTTCATATTTCTCATAACAAAACGATCACATTTAAAAAAAATATTCTGGAATTTAATTTAAAAAAAAATTATCTAATGCAAATGTATCACTTTTCCTTCTTCAAAACCAGCAAAATAACCTTGTGGTGACATTATTAATATAATTAATAAAATAAATTTAATTTTCACCACTTTTTTATTGGAAATATCAACATGTTTCAGGGCCTATGGCCCCTTCGTCAGGATACAATTGTATCCTTCAATTTTTTTTGCATTCAATTTTTATTTTGATATTGCTGCATTTGATTTTATAGTCCTCATGAATACTTGTATAATCTGACAGAGCTAGACAGAAAGCATAGAATTTAGAATTTATGGCTTCTCAAAGCCGTCTTGGATTTCTCGCAACAGTTTGAGGGTATGCTTCATGCAAATAGTTGAGAGTCTATCGATATCTCATTGGAAACTCGGTAATTAAGACCTTAGTGATCGTTACCTCGTTAATTCGAACCACAGTAATTCGAACCCAGGTAATCACAGCCTAGTTAACTCGGATGTTAGTAATTTGATATCGAATATGTTTCGTTCGAACGAGTTTCTTTCAGACAATTTCCTTTCGAACTGGCTACCGAATACCTCGTTATGTACCTACCTTTAATCTACGATTTCTCCGACCTTTCTCAAAGTCGCTACAGTACGATGCTTACGTACGTAGCACACTCTAGTTCTTATCACTTGTATGCAGTGGCGTAGCTATCGCCCGGAATTTTTGTACAAAATACAAAGTCATACAGAACTAAAAAGTATCATAATAATGAACTCAATATGATGCCATTCAAATGGATAATGTATCAAAAAGCTAAGATATTTATTTTTAAAATCCTCACTGGAAACATGTCGGCAGAATTCAGTAGATAACTTGAAATCGGAGACGTGTTGTGGAATGTGATGTTATTCATAAGTGTTTTCTCAGAATTTAAAGTCTAGGATTTCGGCGGTTTCCAAATTATTCATTATCAATGCTTTATGAAGTATCGAATCGAGAACTTTTAATTTATGACTATCAAATCAATGCTTTATATGAATTATTTGGTTGGTGTATTCCGAGAAGTTATCATTTTTAAAGCAACGGCAATGTTCTCTTATTCTCGTATTCATGTTTCTTGCGGTTTAGCCGATGTATTTGCTGTCATAATCTTCACATGTTACTTTTCATTTCTACTACTAATAAATTAATTATTGGAGAAACACGAGAAAAATTATTATTAATTTAAAGTTTTTATAAAAGTGAACAAATATTATTTTATTTTATTCATACTTTTATTTGTAATCATACCTGGTCATTAAGCTCGTAAAAGTACCTGTTGCAAATGAATAATAAATTCACAGAAAAAAAGAAAATTTTGGTTAACAAATTATATAAAGTAAAAAAACAGTACCAAGGTATAATTATAGAAAAAGAAAAAAGTTT
Source organism: Agrypnia vestita (assembly GCA_016648135.1). Lineage (NCBI taxonomy): Eukaryota > Metazoa > Arthropoda > Insecta > Trichoptera > Phryganeidae > Agrypnia > Agrypnia vestita. The sequence continues at coordinate 222,825 of JADDOH010000617.1, read as the reverse complement.
ATAGTACAGGCAAAATTAGACAATGGATACCTAATCACTACATTGAATATCACTCATGAATACCTAATCACTACATTGTAGGAAAAATAAAAAAAATTAAACACCTAAGAGTCTTCCAAACAATTGAAAATCATGTTTAAAATACGAAATAAAAATGCAAGTTTCATTGTAGGAATATTATTTTCAATCAAAGAACATGTGTAATGGCGTAAGTGATCTGAAAATACATCTGACCGATAAGCATATTCATTACCTACCGTTCCTGTGTCATCTATTTATCGGTGAATATATGTTTTGTGAATTATGTTGTAACTAACTGTAACCCGTGAAAAATGACGGTACTTTTACATGCCAGTTTAACGGTTTGAGTAAGTATAAACAAAAGTATTTACTTATTTATCTTCCACAGTCGTGAAACAGTAATTACGACTTTTATCAAAATATTTGAACATTTTTTTATATTTCCTCTGCCGGCTGTCAATGGGTTTAAAATAACCCGGGCGATTGTGCTGAGCGGTTCGCGTCTTTGCTAAGCACTAGTGTATATTTATAGTATTTTTTTGGCGGTCCACGGAGAGGCGGCGGTAGCAATTTGCGTTAGACGGCCGGTTCGGGTTTGCTAGCCCGGGGTTCAAGCCCCATCTCGGGCCGTTAAATTTGATTTTTTTAACCGTGAACTCGAACGAAATTATGGCGTTACACGAACACGCGTTGCACATTTATGTGCAATTATTAACACTGCAGATCAGTTATTGTATTATTGTAACAGCATTGTGTTCAGACAACAAACACGGTCGTGCGGGTGTGGACATCTGCGCATTCCATCGGCATGCCCGTGTATACGATGGTAAATAATCCGAGGCGCACTAATTTTATTTTTATTTGCATTTCGTCACGCGGGCGACCCATATGGCGTCTCGTTGGACGGGCAAATACAAGGCAATCAATCATAAAAATTACCATTCAAAGCGATACAGTTCTGCAACTAGCAACGCGTGCCTCACACGTGCCTTGATTCCTACTACCGGATCCCTGACTATCCAATCACCTGATACAGCAAACTCCCTCTCATCAATCGCCGTATAACAGAATTTTCCGGTTATCTGATCACCACTTTAGGTAAGGTTCCATATTGTTTTTTTTTTGTGCTCGCAATAGAAATTGTCCACATACAGCGAAGTTTCTAAAGAGATTACAATATAATAAGACTGATAGGACTGCCCACAAAATAAAATGAATAATATCATTGAAAGATTTGGCAGATACTTCGTGGTGCAACATTATAATTTAAAATATGTTTTACTTTACTTTGTAATACACACACACAATATGAGCTATTAAATTACAACTATAGTTTCGAGAGGAGCAGTCCCTCTCATCATCAGGTATAGATAATAACTAACTTAAATACAAAATTTATCAATCTAATTGGGTAGGTCTGGGGGTCAGGGGGGCGCGCGGCAGGGAAGGGTATTTTTTTCGCCGAACAGCTCTAGGAGTGGTGAACTGGACTGAAATGTGATATTATTTATTAATAAATAATATCACATTTCATACACATTAATAAATAATATCACATTTCAGTCCAGTTCACCACTCTTAGAGCTGTTCGGCGAAAAAAATACCCTTCCCTGCCGCGCGCCCCCCTGACCCCCCTGACCTACCCAATTAGATTGATAAATTTAGTATTTAAGTTAGTTATTATCTATACCTGATGATGAGAGGGACTGCTCCTCTCGAAACTATAGTTGTAATTTAATAGCTCATATTGTGTGTGTGTATTACAAAGTAAAGTGAAACATATTTTAAATTAAAATAAATAAAATTAAAAACATTTAATTTAATTTTATAATTTTGTTTCGCGCGGCAATGTCAACGCTGCTTTATTATCGCGACATTTTCGGGATTGTTTTGCGCGGGTTTGTCGAGTTGCTAACCGTACACTAAAACTATACACCTTCTGCAAGTGAAGAAATAATTTATTCTACTAAAATGCATCGGAATTAATTCACACGTTTATTCCAGTAGAATACAACAATGGGTTTCTCCTGCGACCGTGCGTCTTCCCGAGCAAACCTGTAAATCTGCAGTGCATCTCCCGGCCGGCACATACAAACACACAAACCCGCATACACTCACTCACGTACATCGAGATACAACAAACTACTTAGAATAAGGAACAATTTTTTTGCCCACTTGTAACCTAGTTTTATCTTGAGATTTCGATTTTTGCATAGGTACCTACTATATTCATTTCATTTCCCTTTATATTTCACAGAAAGACGCATAAATATATTGCTGCTAGCAAAAAATAAGTTTTGAAACACAAATTATTTATTCACAACGAGCCTCAATACATTCAAATATAATTTTTGGGGGGGTTCTTTAAAATTCTGCGCAGTCAATCAGTTACTCTACAAAATGTCCACGATAAATGGCCCACGCGATATTAGCCAATGATATAATGACTACACACAATATTACAAATGTTTTTTTTTTTATGAAAGTGTCTTTAATAAATTAATGCATTGATAATGGTGACGAAATCATTCAATATAGGTACTCTTTTGCAGATTCTTAAAAAAAGTAACCGAATTAATGTATATAATGAAAGTAATCAATTTACTGGACCAATACATAGAACATGATCTTTCGCAAATTCTGCCCTATTAAGCAAAAGTGCAGTATGTGTATCTGCCCTTGGAAACAAAGAAGCAAACATGTTATACAACTATCCTCAAGTATACTATACATAATTATATAGTGCACTTTTGTTTAGTCTAGTCTAACCTAACCTAGCCTAATATGTAATATTTTTTTGTTATAATTCGAGAAAAGTTTTATGCAATATTTTCGACTCTTATTTGATCGGGTACGTTTTTAAGAATTTATGAAAGAGTTATTTATATAAGATGATTTTGTCGACATTATCAATTCATTAATATTCTTAAAGCTCTTTCATAAAAAAATAACATTTTGGAAGTTTGTTTTTGATCATTCTAAAACGTTGTACTATATTTAGGTTCAGTAGTCTAAAATTCGTTCGCTTCAATAGAAGTCAAATAAAATTATTAAAACCTTGAAGAAATTTGAATAGTATATATTTTTCTGTTTTTGTCATTTTATTTGACTTGTATTTAAAACGATTGAATTTTTAATATTCGATAAAAGTTACTCTAACGATAGTCCAACATTTTACAGAAAATAAGTAAGATAATTTAAAAAAATCCAAACTTTGAAGTTGTTTATCTCCATAACTATTAACATTACAACATTGTTGCATTGACATTTTCGACTCATAATTTAGGCTGAAATCTATATTTTAAGTAATATGGACTAGCTCTGTTAGACCCTGTACATATATTTTGTGTACCTAGGTTCTCACATGACATTTTTACTCCCTTTATATAACTCGTGGCGTCTGCTTGCTTGCCGTCAACAAAAACTTTGGATCGATTTTTGACCCTTTTCCCGTGATCCAATCGAACTGAAACTTGGCAAGTAGACTCATGGCGACGATCAAGAAGATCTATCAAATTTTCATTAAATTTTTTTAATAATTGTAGTATAATTTCGGATTTTTAGTAATTTTATTGGTTTTTTTGAAATTGGAATCATTAGAAAAGTTTGATTACGGCGGCCCGATAACGTCGCGGAATATTTTCTAAACTTGAATTACTCCGTCGGTATGCATAATAGGTACTTCACTACGAATGTCGAAAATCTAAATTGACTGACAAATGTTTTTAGAATTTAATCTTCAAAGCATGAAGTGTCTTATCAAAGCTCAAAACATCTGACATTTTAGAAATATATTAAATTACTGTAAGTTTAGTGTTATGTTACATGTTTTAATTCGTCTTTAATTGTTGTTATATTTTACAAAGAAAGGGAGTATAATAAAAACATGGTTTTTATACTTTGTGGTTATTGTGTGGCAAAAAGCCGAGACCTTCACCCTCTTCGCAGATGTCGTGTAATTTTTCAGTTATTATTCTATTGAAAACCCCAACACGCCAGGCGGACTTTGAGAAATCTACGGCTTCGTAAGATAATTCAAAGACAGCAGGAACTGCGGCTCGAAGGTGTTGTAAAACGTGTTTAGCGTATTTGTAATACACGCCTGCGTGTCTCAAAACAATACACGTTTGGCGGACGCAGGACAGACAATAATTATTATGCACTTTCTCCCGCCATTCAAGCGGCGACGGCTGACATTTACTACAGCTCGTATCTTAGCTTCAAACACCAATCGAAAAGTTCGTTCCCATCTGTCTTCGGTTCATCTCCCGATTTGTTCCGAAGTGGAAATTCCCGATCTCGCGTCAGGGCGTCAGAGGCCTTCAGGCGTAATTTTATTTTTAATGGAAAATTTGTATTTATTATACTACCCGTAACCCGTCAAAAATGACGGTACTTTTGTACGTCGGTTCCTAAAAAAAGTAATAAAAAGAAAAAAAAAATTTTTATAAAAGCAAGTTACGGACGTTCGGTCCAGTACAGATAAATGGAGTTTGGAGAATACGATATTTACAATGAGCCCAACATAATACAATTTATCAAAATAGGTACGCTACGATGGGCAGGGCACGTAGAAATAATGAGTGAAGAGAGGATGCCAAAAAAGGTTCTCCACACAAAGCGTACCCCAAGGTAGCCGCAGCGTTGGTAGACCCAAACCCCAATGGCTGGATAGAGGGCAGCAAGACGTGAAAACTATAAGCATCAGAGATTGGAGGAATATATGTCAGGATAGAGGAAGATGGAGATGAACGTTGGAGGAGACAAGGGCCCACAATGCCATGGAGCCATTGATGATGATGAGTTACGGACGTAACAGGAAGTTACGGACAGACAAATAAAATTATTATTGGGATTAATTTATAATTAACATTTTAAAATTATTTTTCTAATTTTTAAGTGCTCGTATGTTTACTCACCAATCCCCGCGAGTCCCTGCACTAACTTTATTTCCAATTCCTTAGACTCTTCGACACTCTGAGTACCTAATCTGCTTGTCTACGACTACAAATGCGTAAGCTCTAATGAGCTCTTTGACATTTTTACTTGGCAGAAATTATAATAAACAACTTTGGCCCGAATTCAGAGTCAATACTTAAATGATTAAAAGGTTAAAGTATATCTTAAAAGCGTAATTTTCAGTACAAAATAACACTTTTAAGGCGTACCTTACCTTTAAATCATCTAAGTATTGACTCTTAATTCGGGTCTAAGTGTTTTATATTAATTCGTGAATTGGAAGGATAAAACATTCTAGCAAAAACCATTCTAAACATCTTACTTGCAATTTATAAATATAAAATTTAGGTGCGGACACTTTATCGAAGGTGCTGCCTTATTCTAGAGTAATAAATTAGCTACAATAATTAAAAATTAGTTTTAATGCTTGTTTTTATATATAAATCCTTTATTAGATATTCAGGTGGATACTGTCTACTAGTTTGCATCTCAGACCGATAAATAAAGAGCATTATATTGCTTCAGGAAATAGTGAAATTCGTGTCATCATATGATATTTTACCCCGACTTGGTATCAATGGAAGATTGTGGAATGTATATGATAGAAAGGTTTATATTTTTGCGAAGGGGACCCGCCTTTGGTATTCGGGATCCTTTTGGTGTTCGATGTTTGTAGTACGTAGGTATCTTGAATATCGCAGGCAGTAAGGCACACCATGATACATCAAATGGAATACTGCTTATATATTCGCACTGAATTTATTCATTCAATAGAGTACAAAGGTTCAATAAAATATTTTAATACTAAATGTTGCGGAGTGCGCGTAGTATTGCTGTTGGAGAAATCGAGTGCTGACGAAAGAAAAAAATGTAGGGCTGGATACGAAGAGCAGTTTTTTTGACCATCTTTCCTATTAAGGGATTAAACAATCTTAAGGCATCAATATTTTTTTTTGATAATATTACACATAAAAAATATATTTTACTGTCATTGTTTACGGCATACATTGGTTAATATTTTTCATTTTAAAATTATTTTTAAAATTTCAAAATGGCGGAGTTGTGTGCTGCCCCGCAAAGGCACTTTTCCGTGATGCGCGCAGCTGGTGGAGATAGTCATGTCGTCAGGTTTTGAATGAAATAGAAATTAAATTATTTTATTGTTAAGAGATGTTTAATAAGAGACGTCTGTGATTAAATTAGAAGTTTTTTTTGCGAATGAGATCAGTTTGACAATAATTTAAATTTTTTTCCAAAAATTGATTATGATCAAATGGCTCATTTTCTTTTAAAAAATCGTATACTAGGTATATCGTAGATAAGATGTGTGTAAAAATGGAACAAAATCATTTATATAGTTTTAGAGATATTTTCTCCGCCAGCCTAAAAAGGGAGTTTCGAGAAAATTATGAAATTCATTTAAAAATTCACTCAGCACGCTTTGCTTCAAATTGCTGTAGCTTAGGCAATTTTTAGAATTTTTAAATGAGTCGAGCCTTAAATTATTCTTAGAACTTCGAACTATAAGATAAAGATTTTCTGAACATGTCAAACAGTTGTCATCCGTTAAGGTTACGATAAGAAGAAAAATTTTGACCAAATAAAGTGACGTAGTTATCGTGTAACATTTATTTTCAAATCTGTTTTGTTCAAATTTCTAATTTGATGAAATGTTTTTACTCGTAAAATTGATCATATTGACCTTTTTACACATTGTACGTTTCTTACTTTGTTTTCTTCATTGTTTAGATAGCTACTTAAGTTCTCATCGGTATTTGACTGCGGCTCACTTTTACATTTTCCACTATTACCACACCTTTACGTGGGATGTTAAACATAACGTTATTATGTTAACATTTTCGTAATGAAACCCGTCGCCTTAAATACTTCCTGACCCATCTCTTTCGTAATTCCGTTTGGGTTTAAACAAATACGTTACAGCTAAAGTACAAAATAGTCATTTCATATAACACCCGGCCATTTATTAAACGGAAATAAATGTTAAAAATTTATAATATCGAAAAATTCTTGAACTTATTCTTCCATTGGCATAATGTGTTAATGTTGATAGCTGTGTATTGCAACAAATAATATTTTACAGTTTTTTTCTGTGGATTAATAACAGACCAAACAGAGAAATCGCCTCCATGTTCTTTTTGAAATTAATAGAGGTGGTCGCTTCTCTAGCCGCACGTATCGACCCGATATCCAATCAGATCCAAACTGCTTGGAAACCATCGAAATCCAAAAGAACTTAAATTCTGAGAAAACACTCATAAACAACATCAAATTCTTACAAGTCTCCGCTTCTCAGTATCTTCCCCTTGAAGAAAAGACCACACATAAAAATCACCGCCACTGCTCCGTGACCCGTTACTCTATTCAAATATTTTCATAATTTCTGTATTTAGGTTAGTCATAAATTACACTTGATGATGAGAGGGACTGCTCCTCTCGAAACTGTAGCCGTGTTAAACTTAACTCAACATATATGCATTACAGAGTTTAATTTAGTTTAAATTAAAATAATCATGTCACACCACAAAATAACTGCCATATCAATTAATAACATAAAAATAATTTATTAAAGTTTCGTGATAAATTTTACTGTTCCACATTATCTACTATCCTAATTTCGAATGTCCGTGTGTCTGTCCGTAACTCGCTGGAATTACAATAACAACACTCATGAGGCCCGGGCGCCCGAGTGTAACGCGTCAGTCAGAGCTCGGCTCAGCTTGTACGCGAGGGTCGTTATTATTACGTCCCGTGATTTTTCACAGATTTACGACTAGTTAAAATTAAATTATCTGAAACACGATACAGGCGATCTGCAAAATGATCGAGTTGCGTATTTTAACGGTAACAAATTATATATACAAATGTTACGCCTTTGAAACAGAACACATTTTTGGGTTACGCTACGCATAATACGAAAACCAGTTTAACCTGCCGACTCGGTCGTGCAAATAAAATTTCACATTTACGAAATTTCAATTCCACACTACCGGAGAAGTCAAACAGTGTCGTGGGAGGGAACTAACAATGGGTACAAGCCACGTAAAGTCGACCGTAATTATTATTATTACGTGACGGTAAATAGAATTCATCTGCGGAAATGCTGTGACGTAATGTGAACTAGTTTACTTTTCTTTGCATTTGTTTTTTGTCATGATGTTTCTTCTTTCTTCTTCTTCTTCATCAGCCTTCGTCTTTCCACTGCTGGATATAGGCCTCTTCCTTATTTTTCCATTCTTCCCTGTTGTTAGCTAATTGCTTTCCCCCCACAGCGACAATATCATCGGCCCATCTCTTTTGAGGTCTTCCGTTGCCTCTTTTATTTTCCCAAGGTCTCCATTTCAGAACTCTGGAAGGCCATCTTGTAGTATCCTGTCTTGCAACGTGTCCTGCCCATTGCCGTTTTAGCTTCGCTACACGATCCATGATATCCATTACTCTAGTTCTGCGCCTAATTTCGTCGTTTCTAATTCTATCTCTTAGGCTTACTCCAAGCATGGATCTCTCCACGGATCGTTGCGTGCATTTGAGCTTTTCTACACTTTTCTTTGTAAGTGCCATAGTCTCCAATCCATACGTCATCACTGGCAGTATGCACGATTCAAAGGTTTTTCTTTTTAGGCTAATTGGGATCTCTTTGTTCTCGAAGATATGTTTGAGTTTGCCAAAAGCAGCCCAGCTCATTCCTATTCGTCTTGGTAATTCTGCTGTTTGGTTCCCTTTGTTCATTTTTATCTTGTGTCCTAGGTATATATATTCATCTAATATTTCATTATTATTATCATTGATAGTGATGACTTTGTTCTCTGTAATGTAATGTTTCTCACAATGTTTATTTTATTATTTACAATCTTTAATTCCCGGCTTCTTACGAGATCTGTATTCTTGTATGCCTGTATTATTTCAGTATTTCTTTATTTTATCGCTACAAAAAAAATATGCTTTCAAGAAACAAACAATAGATATCAACGCCTTTTCTCGAAACCTTTTTTCTTGTTGAAATGTATGGATGAAACAAAAGAACGTCTTATATTTTGACAGTCGCATCAATCAAAGCTTCACATCGTTCGCTTCGTCCAAGATTTGCATCGTTGTAGCTACATATTATTAATTTTTAACAAACAGACCATCAACAGGTCATTAATGACCCTAATAGATGGTACTAAAGTGACATTAGAGTACAAAGTAAGAATAATTTGAGAACTTTTTGAAAATTAGATAATTAAAATGAACATTTTTGAATATGACATTATTACACAATACACTTTTAAGATAAATTGATAATAAGTAATGAATTAATAATATATAATAAATAAGTTTTTGTACAATACGTAATACACTTTTTATGATAAATATTTCATTCATGAAATTGCATATTTAACTATCGCTGCAAAAAATATATACTTGCACGAAAAAAGCAATAGATATCAGCGCTCATTTCTTAAACCTTTTTTTTTTCGTTAAAAATATGGAACAAATAATATGGCGTCTTATTGATTTTTAATTGAATATATAATATCGCACCCCGATAGCAAGACTTTTTAAAAAACCTTTAAAATAAAATTTTGAGTTAAGAATATCTTTTTTTTTTTCTAAATCGTTAGTTCTACTACGTATCAAAAGATCATCTTTGTGTGACTTTCTATTATTGTTTTACAATGAAAGTTTCAAATTTTCATTAATCTTTGTAATTCTAATTTTTGTGTTAAAATTCAATGCACTTTGATATATTTTATTCTACATATATTTTCAATAGTGTTCTTTGATTTTTCTTGACCATTCAGAATCTTCTGGTTTGAGTTTTCTGGCATATTCTGTCGTGTTTATATGTCTTTTCTGATCCCATTGCAGGGCCTATCATCGGGTCTGATAATGATTCTGATGGTCAGAAAAGTCGTAGAAACACGTAGAAACATCCAAAAAACGACCAACTTGCAGGTCTCCTGGAATGGGGCTCTAACTACGACCACTGGATCACTAGACGAGAGTCATAACCACTACACCAAAAACTACCCATTTTTTGTACGAATATTTTATTCGAAGCAGAAATAACCGTACTCTATGCAGCGAATGTTTTTTTGGCAATTGTTTCATTTTTACATGATTCCTCACTCTTAAAAATTACTACCGACGTCATAATATCACAATGTGTTTCACAGATGAATAAGATTGTCTCCTCAAGCAGGTAGAAGTCTTACAATGAAGACATGGTCTTCCGTGATTGTTCTCAGGATTGTCAAGACATTTAGACACAAGACAATACAAAGTAATTAAAAAATACAAGCGTGTATTATTGTATTATGTATACAGCAGTGTCGCGAAACCGATGCATACACAAATGGGTTATATTAAATCTTGGTAGTTTTGCTGAAAATTTTAATATTGCATTAAATAGCTCTCAATAAAGACATAAATTCTTCGACAAAACGTCACAATTCTAACCGTACCTAACTTAGTTTTAATTAGTAATTGGTTAATTGAAATTAATTTTCAATTACCAATTGGTTCATCACAACAAGGCATGAGCCTGGTGGGTAACCCGCAGTTAGAAAGGATGAATTAATAAATATTAAAACCAGTATTATAATAATCATTAAACAATAGCTCTTTATTTGACGTTGTCTTAAAAACAACAAAATAAAATAAAAAACGGACAAATTGGTAAAGGATTAATGCAATCTATTATTTATTTAAAGAATACTTGTAAGAGACTTTGTAATACATAAGCGTGTTGAGTTATTTAGTAGTGATGGGTCCACTCTGTACTAAGTACTGCAATGTAGAACTACATTATACTGAGCTGCACACTTCAAACTGAATAGTTCAAATCGTACACTCAAAATTTCATACTTCAAACACGTAAACCTTGTGAAAATTTTTGGCTGATTTTATGTAAGTTGATGTAACTAATACGTCTTTTTGAAATTTGTAGTACTGCTATAAGTTCACTTCATGAAGTTCATTGAAGTAGATGTAGTGCGTAATATATTGGTACCTACTACAAATAAAGCGCACACTTTGTAGTCCTCAAATTGGTGAACGTGTGTGTGTTGTAGTCTTCATTCCGAAATGAAGGTTTTCCCTTCGCTATTATTTAGACACTGCCATTGTTTTGAGACTCTCATTATCAGGTATAATTAATAACTTACCTAAATACAGATTGATTAATATGGATGAAAAGTAACTATGTTTTCTCTACTTGAGTTTAATCCAATATTATATTTTTTACTACTGGAGTTTCGAGAGTGACAGAACCTCTCATTGATAGGTGAAGTATGAATTAAACTAAGTAAATTCAAATACAGAATAACATGGCTCTAGTGAAAATACAAATAATTAGGTTCTCACATTTCCATCAATAATCATTTATTTTTTAAAAATAAATTATTATACTTATTTCTAAAATATTAATTTATTATTATAATATTAATTTCTCATCATCATTGACCGGTTCAGTATTTCTTATTGTATTTATACCTAAAAAACTCAATGTCTGTCTGTTCTCTATACAAATCTACACCACTCGACCGATCTGACCTAAATTGAATACTTATTCTTTATGATAAGGCGGTTCTCCTCCCCGTTTACTCCACCCCCTCCCCGCACTATATTTTCTGTACACATACATCTCTACCATTCGACCGATCTGACCCAAATTTGTCATAATTTTTCTTTAGGACCCGGCAGGTAACGTATGCGACATTTCCCTCCTCATTCTTTACCCCGTCACTTCCCCTTCATATATTTTCCCTGCAAATTTGTACCGTTTGACAGATGTGACCCAAATTTTGCGTACATATTCCTGAGAACCCGGCGAAAAACATAGGCTACATTTCCTCCCTGGACGTCCCATCCAACCCAGCCTAGATTAAATATAATTTTTGTTTTTATTAGGGGCTATGCAAAACAATGGAACATTTGTTTCCCCTCATAAATTATTTTTTGCTTAGTCCTTAACCCGTCTTTTAAGTATTTAGTATATCTAAGCATATTTATAAAAATTATTAAGATTTTTTTCTTTACTTTATTGCGATAGTAGTTCAAATGACAGAGTTTTTACCCCATAAGGCAAAATGTCGTAATGCTTTGGGTGCTAAAATGTGTGCAAAGATTGACAATATTTTGTCCTCATTTTGGGCTTAATGGTGTACATTGCTCTGTTTAGCTCTCACGAGACACTTGCGAGATAGATAATGATGATGCTCTATGCCGAAACGTAAATAAGTAGTCTTTTGCATATGACTGGCGTTTGTCAAACCGTGCAAAAGGAGAAAATCCATTGGGTTTTCTATGTTTCTTCCTCGGGCGATCGCTAGCTAATTTTTAAATCCTTTATATTAAGTTCGTCGCCGGTATCGATTTCCAGTGGAAAAATCTTGGAAGTGAAAATGAAAACACTTCCCCTCATCCAATCGAGCTGAAATTTACGCACATACGTCACACATACACACACGCACACAAAAAAATGAAAATTTATATCGGATGTTCGGGCAAGTATCTATTTTCTGGTACTATTCTACAAAAAAAAATTAAATCACGTGTACTAGAATTTGTATCCTTATTTAAAATAGCTACAAAACATCGGCCGGTTGTTATTCTGGAAAATGATTTTGTTTGTTGTGAATAAAAAATTGTGAAAAAGTTATAAAAGTGTGACTTCAGAATGGATAACTACAATATAATAGTAGATAAATCAGATAAACCTAAAAGGACATTGATACAATAAAATGTTGGAGTGGCTTGAAAATCTTGTCGAGTTTCAGCGAGTTTAAATTTTGAGTTCATCCAGCGTAATTAAAAACAAGCTGAAATCGAGACTGCCAAGATAGAAGAATATGGCATTCTATCCTCTCTGTCTGGGAAACGGCGTGATGGTAAGTAAGTTAGTTAGTTAGTTAGTCTGAAAACGAGACCTCGCATGTAAAGGATTTAATAAAAAACTATGTTTTTATGGGTTAATTTTTTGTCAGCCGCTTTCTAACCTATTTCTATTTAAGAGTTTTATCACTTCATATCGTGTGTATACCAGTATAGATCGAATATAAATAAAATATAAGATTTGTGGCTAAAGCTTTCTTTTTAAATTTGAAAGGAAACTGTAACATCGGAGTGAATTTTATTAATTATAACGTCCTATGATAAGCTAATACACAATTAAATAAAATTATGAACAAATCATTTAGATCTTAAAAGATACGTTTAATGTCTTAGGATAGGCAAACCCCTAGTTATATAATATTGTTATTAAGAGCCAATCATTTACATAGGTAATGAGACCTTCACCTGGTCTAAGCTCTTATTTATTACACTGTTTATATCACACCTTCTAATGAGACATCTACATAATGTGAAGTAGAATATTTAATAAGATATAATAAAGATTCATGTTAACAATCAAATAAACTAGTCATAATAGTCCTTGAGAATAATAAAAATATATTTATCATCGTGAAATCTACATCAACAGTCTTCAATATTATTACACACAACAAGGAATGGGTAGCTCGCACCACTGGGTAACCACAAGGCACTGGCCGTATGGGGCCGTCAAGCTCACCACTTTCTCTCCGGCTTCGGAGTTGTCAACAGATATTGTTACTCACTCCGTTCTACCGCGGACAATCGGACGTAGTTCTGCTGAAAGTGTCCAACCCAAAAACATTGAACTGAGAAAATGGCTTCTAAAAATTTGTACATTAAAAAAAGTAATACGTCGATATTTAATTCATTATTGCATATTTTTTGCAGAGGGCTCATTGTAGAGAGTTTTTTTTGTCTATGTTCTATGAATTTGATAAAGCATGGAGTAATATAAAAAGTATTATTTGAAGATTAGAAAACGTTTAATCTCTTTAGATGTTTTCTACAAAAATTATTATTGTGTGGTAACAGCAGAATTAAAAAGTTGCATTACTTGTCCATACCACATGTTTTTGTGTGTTTTTAGTGTGTTTTTGTGTGTAACACTATTTTTTATTTGCCAAGGATTTATATATTTGAAGCCGCAGATTTCGCCATACCACTTTTTTTAGTTTAAGAGTTAATTTAACGGTGATAACCACAATGTAGGTTGGAAAAATATTGAATTTATAAAAAACTAGCACTCAAAACTCAGCACATAAAGATATCGTATTCATTTTTAGCATTTTGTGTTTTGGACGGTTTCTGTATAAGTACGTCAAATTAATCGGTATTTTTATGAAATTACAGTATTTTTAATTTGACCTTAAATAAATGTTGTGTAAAATCGTAAGTATGCGTTCGTATAACATCGTAAGTAAACCGAATTGGAGACGGATAAGCGTCACATACTTTCTGAGGTAGAAGCGTTTAAAGTCCGATCTATTTTTGAATGAACAGACGTACTGATCTAGAGAGATTTAATTGCGACTCTTTCGCGCAGTGATATGTCGGCAGGGGCGTAGCTAGGGGGGTATAGGGAGGGCCATGTGCCCCTGGGCGCCAGACTAGGGGATGCCAAAAAGGGATATGACACATAACTTTAATTTAATTGACATATGTAATTTTTCATACATGGATATTTTAATCACTACAGATTGTCATCTATATTAATAAAATGTATTTTTCTGTTTTTTTATTTTACATAGTTGCACGATTGTTTTTATTACGACCTTACATATTTATCTTAATAAAATTACCTTTACATTTTTCATAAGTTCATTTTTATATAATAATATACATATTTTATAATTCTTTTTATAATTTTAACAGACCAGTACTACAAATTGGGTAAATTGTGTGTTATATTCAAAATTGTGTGTTATATTGAATACTTCTGTTAAGTATCCGTTAGTTTTATATGTTTATGTAAATAAACAAATTAATGTTTATCATTATTATTGTTTGTATGTTTATTTTCCATTACTTATATGAGATATATTATTTTTAATTACATATATGTACATATATATTTTATTATTATATAATTTATAATATATTGTGTACTCAATACTGAGTAATTAAATAAAAAATCTCTAATAAAAATATTGAAATTATTATTTTTTTTAAAACAATCCCATCAAAATTACAAAACTTCTTTATATTAAACAATTTTTATTTAATTAAAATTTATATTACCATTTGAAATATATCTTTTAAAATTGTGAAATATAAATAAAATGTAGAAGGGGAGGATAATTCGATAATTTGCCTCAGGGCGTCAAATACCCTAACTACGCCTCTGGGCGTCGGACTTCGCACCGTTGTCTTGTAAATAATAATCGTCATCATCGGCCGGCGACGGCGCCCGACGTTACCGGCACGGGTGACGTCATCGAGCGACGCCGTCCGGGAAAGCTGCGTCTTCTGCCCACGCATCAACAGCATCACGTACTCGTGTCCACGCTCCTCTCTTGGGTTGGCGATGATAATCTCGATCGACTAATTAATAATATATCGTGAATGACTTTGTTGATCTCGCTTCCTGTATAACTAACAACTGTGGCTGCGAGCTGAAAAAAACATATGATTTTTTAATTACATAAGAATATAACGATCTAGACACACATCATATCTTGCAAGTTGTTTGTCTACAGGTACATCTATGCAGTCAAACAGATTAAATGAACTGTTTAGCACATAATTTGAAACATGTTAAAAAGTTACTATTACATCTAGTAATTCAAATAGGTACCGAAGGAAACAGTAACAAAATATAAAATCATTTTTTATTTAAGAAAAAAAAATAAAAACCCCTTTTACGAAAATGTCAAGGTTTAATCTAATAATGACAAAAATATAGAAAATAATATTTAGTTTATAAAAAAATACTAAAAAAAGAAAAAATAATAATAGCAACACTAGTACTAATAGCGATTGTGATCGCTTTCTTTTTAGTACTAAAAGCGATCACAATCGCTATTAGTACTAGTCAATAAAATCATAGGATGGAATAATTTCGTATTTGTATATTTTTTCGATGGACAGATTTTTTCTGTACCGGTATCATTCTAATTGATGCATCCAGATTTTTGTAAACAGTGTTTTTTGAAATTACTGTTCTTTCATATTTAAACAAGGTTGTTAGATAATCGTCGCCAATGTGAGAGAATTTTTTTTTAAATAAGAGACCGTCAAGAGATCATTTTTGACCCTGACCGGTGGTTCTAGCTTCTAGAGTGACATACTGTCAACCTTTTTTTTTTCTATTTATTTTCTTTACATTTTATAATATTTAGTCCCACAAAACGACAAAAAAGACGTTTGTCTGTAGGTTCATTTTTACAATTGTAAGTTACACTATTACAAAATATTATTCACTTTATAAACATAAGATATAAAAAACGAAAACAATTAAGTACAAAAAATAACATAAAAGAAATTTTCAGTACAAAGTTAAAAATTTTAAGCAAATTAAGAAAAGAGAAATAAATATAGAAAATAGCAAATTAAAAATATGTATAGCAAAAATTAAGGAAAAAGAAAGAAAAATATATATAAATATAAACATCACTAATTATTCAAAGTCAGTATCATAATAAAACACTTAATGTAGTTCATAAATAACTAATGTCGTTTTCTATTAACCACTTTTTAAGTTCAGACATTGACTTTGGAGTTTTTAAGCCTGAGGGAAAGGTGCTTTGTATTTTGTTCAAGAACATTGGAACTCGATATTCAAGTGTCCTCAGACCATATTTGCTTGATATTCTTGGTATTGTTAATATTTCATTTGAAGCGCATCTTATGTTTTTGCCATGATCAACTACTTTTTTGTAATTTTCATTTTCGTTTTCTTTTATCAGCAGAAATATAACTAGTCCAAGAATTGGCAAAATATTTACGGATGAATATACTAGTTTAGTATTTTGTCTTTGCTCAAAAACCTGTGGATTTATTATTCTTTTTACGATAGCAGTTTGTAGATTTTGTATCGGCTTAATATTTGAATTGCTGGAAAGGCCCCAAGATCTTATACCATATCTTAATATTGATTCTACCAAAGAAAAATATATCACTCTTAAAACAGGCTTTGGGATAATATATTGCATCTTGTAAAATTTTCTAGACACTGCCCTAAGGCTCGTACAAATTTTATGTATCTGCTTTAAATGCTTTTAAATGGATAATTACCGAGCAATGCTTACGGACATATTGACTATTCTAACTATCGAGAATTCCAATTTATTTATTGCTTTTTATTGCTAATAAATGACATTTTCAAAATTAAAATAATGATAGTATATGTCTTTACATATACTATATAGATGCTAGATGGCGCTGTTTTTCATTACTATTTATCCGATTGCATTTTTCGAGAACACTTGCAAATTGAACAAAAATATTGTCATTAAAGAATTATTAAAAATAAAAATTTCCAGCATATTTTAAAAATAAACTTAGATTTAAAAAGCTTTTTACCTACATACAATTATGTGATTTCAATTTATAAACTGCTAGGACAAAATAACTACTAATAAATATAAAGTTGAAATTTAAACATATAAAAGTACGTTATTTTTTGATGAGTTATTGTTAGTTAAACAACATTAACTATCCTAATTTTGAATATATCTGTCCGTAATTCGCTGGAATTGGGTTGGAATTACAATAATAACACTGATGGGGCGCGGGCACCCGAGGGTGAAACGCAGTCAGCGCGCGGCTTAGGCAACATGCGAGGGTCGCCCCAAATTACACGGTCTTGTTTATATATATTTTGGTATTATTATTTTACTATATAATATATAAATAATATTTTTGAATTATTATTTTATTATATTAATTTTAGGTTTAATGGAATAGATTTAATTTTAAAGAAACTTTTTTTTTCTATTCCTGTATTTTCAAAATCCTGCAATTATTATGTCCCGTGTTTTTTCACGGTATTCGGCTAGTTTTTTATAATAAATATATTAAAAAATCTTCTGATTTGAGTAATAACTTTTTATTTTATTTCTTTTTTATTGATTATTATTAAGTTTACATAATATTTTATATATATGATACACATTATTTAATTATGATAGATTTTTTCAAATTTTTTACAGTCTAATGAAAGTATAAACTTGTATATGGAAACGGAGAATGTCACAAGTGATAGATAACTGTTTTTTTTTTAATATATAATACATACATTCAAAGAAATATACATAGACATATTTAAAGATAAGAATGTTAAGTTAATATCACAATATTTAAAAATAAGCATGTTAAGGTTAATATCACAAATCTCATCACAAAATTGTTCAATAATTTTACGCACTTTTTGAACTTTGGATAATGGTGTATAGTTCTAATATTTGCTGGTAGATTATTGAAATATTTAATTCCTAGAAATCTGTAATGGTGTTGCATGGCTGTTTTACTGCATCTAGGTATATTTAGGGTTACAATCATGTGCGCTCTTTTGCTACGTCTATTTTGATCTTGAACTATAATGTAATGTTTCTCAATCTTTCTGGCCGATGTTTCGTAGCCCTGTTGATGGATCCGAAACGTCGCATTGGTCAGAAAGGTCGTAGAAACACGCGCAAAGTACCCTAGAAAACTTATACCAGAAGATTCCGGACGGCCGTGAAAACCAAAGACCGCGTATTAAAAATATTTTTTCCGTAAAAATAAATTTAACGAAAAAAAAAACGTAAAACTTATTTTACCACACTACTTAAACGTCGTATCTAATAAATATTTTTTTATTGTTTGCGTACATGCTTACAGCCGCAATTACTTAACTTAATTTCATAAATTGGAAGGGGAAAAAAATTCAAACTGAAAACTCTCTAAACGTTTTACATAACATTATACTTATATAACCTAGCTACATAGTATGTAAGTCCGCGTTGCGTAATGCGCACAATGCATACGCCGTGACAATGTTGATACTACCGTATTATTTCTGTCAACACTTGATTTATTTTGTACGCGGGAGCCGAGTACTACGTGCATCGACAATATTCTGTATAAAAATCAAACAAGTGATTGATTTCAATCGTGGCTCACTTTCTAGAAGAGATCCCTTTTTTCGCTTAGAATTAATGATGAGGTAAAAATCAAACATAATAATTTCGTTGTCTGTCCGTCCGTCCAACAAATCAAATGGCCGGAGATGAGGCTTGAACCCAGGGCCAGCAAATCCGAACCGGCCGCTTAACGCATGTTGCTAACGCCGCCTCTCCGCGCACCGACAAAAACATACTTTGAATATATACTAGGGTTTAGCAAAGACGCGAACCAATGTTCTATTATTTTTGACGGGTAACAGCTAGTTCTGTATAAAAATGAAACAAGGGATTGATTTCAATCGTAGCTCACTTTCTAGAAGAGATAATTTTTTTCGCTTAGTATTAATAATGAGGTAAAAACGCAAAGACATGCATGTGATTTACTCAAGCCTGGGTGTTTTGTGATGTATTTCGCTTCTGTAATTGGGCCTCCTGGCGTAATAAAAAAATCTCTATGTAACAATGTGCGTCACTAACGTTACCAGTTGGCACTGTTTACACGCTTGCACAACATACTACGATTTCGCGATAATTTTAATCGGCATTTTGTGAAAAACTAAAGCCAATTGAAAAGAATATAAGAAAATTTTATGTTACGAAAAAATAAAAATTTCCAACATTATTATTTTATGAAAAAAATATGTTTATAAAAATAGAAATAATTAATCGAAGAAAATGTTGTGTTTTTTAGACACAACATTTTTTTTGTAGACCACTAAAACATAAAAATAATCAATTAATGTAAAGCTGAAATTCAAAATAAAAAGTTTGTCATCTTTTGACTGCTTACAGCTAGTTTAATATAGTTGGCTAGTGTAATAATTAAAAAGTAAACTTATAGCTAGAGTAATAATTCTGAGTGAAATGGAACTGCTTAAAGGCCACGTTGCATGAATATGTTATATTAATTTGCAGGTACATGCCCACATTCGTACATAAAAGTGTTATGTAACAGGTGACGCAATATCCTGTCAAATTGCGTGGTCATGTATATAGCGTGTATATATATATTTTTATATACATACATTCATGGGAGCAATAATTTTAACGTGAAGAACTTGATAATTTGGCATTGGATGATACAAGTGCCGAAGGCTGGCGGAACAATGCTCAATAAAACTTGGTATTTTTTTACATGTGTGGGATATAAAAGCAAAGGAAGCAATATTCAAAAAAATAAAAAAAATGTTTTGAATGTACTCACCGAGAATCACTAATTTAAAATGTACTGAATTCTAGATTTTATGTGTATACATCCCTTCCAAACTTATGTTTTCTATAAATTTATAGACTTTGCTTTCTATAAAATCTCGAATTCAGTACATTCTTAATTAGTAATCCCCGATGACTGCATTACATTTTTTTTGGATATTGCTGTCTTTGCTTTTGTACCCCACATATTATATATATTAGGTCCTTACATATGAAATTGGCGTTTAGTATGGGAGGAACATAAAGCCGATTTTTTTTATTATAATATATTTATTTAATCAAAGTATGTACCATTGCTATCTATGCACTTTTGCCATCTCATAGGTAGTTCATCGATCTCTTTACTAATAAAACCATTCGGACGGGAATCAATAAAATCTTTGAAGGCGGTTTGGACTGCCCCATCGGAGATGAATTTTTTCCTTTGCAAGAAGTTATCCAAATTTCGAAAAAAATGGTAATCTGTTGGGGCAAGGTCCGGAGAGTACGGTGGATGTCTTAGACATTCCAATTGAAGCTCCTCTAATTTGGTAGCCGTCTGTTATGCAGTGTGTGGTCTAGCGTTATCATGAAGCAGCAGTGACCTAGAGTGATTAACCAGCCTCGGCTGTTTAGCAGCTAGCTTTTCCATCATGGTTTGCAGTTGCTGACAATAGACATCTGCCGTAATCGTCTGGCCAGATTTAAGAAAGCTGTAGTGAACGACACCAGCACTAGTCCACCAAACGCTCACAAGTAACTTTTTTGGAGTCAATTTTCGCTTGGGGCATGGTTTGGCTGGTTCGGCAGGGTTCAGCCATTGCGATGAGCGCTTCCGATTATCGTACAGGATCCACTTTTCATCACAGGTAATGATTCGATTTAAAATCCCTTCATTATTGTGCCGGTTGAGTAATGCAACGCAGCAGTCAACGCGCGTTTGTTGATTTGCTTCACTCAATTCGTGAGGTACCCACCTTTCAAGCTTTTTCACCTTACCAATTTGCTTCAAGTGGATTAAAACAGTTTTATCACTAACACCGCAGCCTGCAGCTAACTCGGATGTGGTTTGCGATGGATCCGCTTCCACAATAGCCTTCAATTCTTCATTATCAACTTTGGTCTCCGGCCGTCCACGGGGCTTGTTCTGCAGGTCGAAATTTCCAGAACGAAAACGTTGGAACCAAAAACGCACTGTGTTTTCTTTTGCGGCACCGTCGCCATACACATCATTAATCCTTCGAGCCGTTTCTACAGCACTGGTGCCACGGTGGAACTCGTACTCGTAAATAACGCGATATTTCTAGTTTTTCATTTTGTAAACTGAGTGACGCAAAGAAAAAAACAATTGAGGAAAAAACAAATGAATTATAATTTTCAAAACACAAATACATGAGTAAATAGCTGTATAAATTTAGATTTGGAATTCCTAACCAAAGAGAAGATATTTGAGATCAAATTTGCCAGTACGGCAAAACGCCAATTTCATATGTAAGGACCTAATATATATATATATATAATTTTTTGGGCTTATTGTACTCTATTTAATTTTTAACCCTCCTACAAGCCACGGGGCTTAGTGACTGTAGCGACTCAGGCTTGAGAAAACTAGGTAAATGTACTGTGATCTCGCCGGGAATCGAACATAGCACCCCCGCTGCAAAAACAATTGCCGTGCCCTCCGTACTTTGAGGGTCGTCTGCGACATTTTTCAGTCTTTTACTTTTTCTAATTTAGTATTTTTTTCAAATAATAAAAAAATAGTAAATTAAATAAATTAATTGTGACCTCTCCGGGAATCGAACCCGGGACCCTCGGTGTGAGAAGCTAATGGCATGCCCACTGGACTACGGGGGCCGCTTTCGTTTTTCTTTTACCAATACCACGCCGCACTTTAATACATAAAGTATTGGCATTACAGCTCCATTATGCACTGCTAGTCTTACTTCGGACGACAAATTCCTTTTGGCAATAACTGCTATCACAACACTAGTTTTAATTAAGATAAATAACAGAAGTCTCACAGAGACGAAGCTATTTATATGGCAAACGTGTTTGAAAGTCTTTATAGGTAATAACTGAATTCTCAGAACATACTTAGAAAAATATTGCTTAACTTATATTTTTATTTAAATAGGGGCTCGTTGATTCATATTGTCTCAATTATATTTCGTTGTCTGTCCGTCCGTCTGTCTGTCTGTCCCCGTGACTTCATTATAGTAAAAAAAAATCGAAATTTACGAAAAATTTTTTTTTACAATTTTTTTTTATAAAATAAATAAATACTTATTCCTTAGAAACAGACATGTAAAAGTACCGTCATTTTTAACGGATTATAGCTTGTATTTAATAAGAGGCGTGCACAATTAACTTTTCTCTTCAATCCTTCTTTTTATCTTGAGTTCATCTGAATTATTTATTCATTTTCTATATCAAAAATTATATTAAAGAGCTGAAGATATTTGTAATCTGTTATTTTTATATCTCATTAACTTCTCGGTCAGTATTTCCTCCCGTAACGAGGCGCATTGGGTTCTAAGAATTTTATTAAAAAATTTAACACTACAATAGGCCTAAAGACCCATTTACTGTAGCGAAACATATCACAAAAACACCCAAGCTTGATAAAATCACATATCTAGGTGATGTGACCTCAACGGGAATCGTTATGACTCACCGGTGTCATGTACACCCGACTACGAAGACAGTCTTTTTATTTTTATTTATTTACTTAATTTTCAAATTTTCAATTAATTATTTTTCAAATCAGGGAAACAAATTATATGCAGGAGCAATACACGTGCCTGAAACCTGTAACGCGTTTTTTTTTACATTTGTATTACTTTGACTAAGAAATATGTAATCTCATTTCGAAATCGTATTTTTTTTTTCCTTTTTTTGGTTAAGTTTTTGGTCCACTCTAAAAGGTTTTCTGCCGGCAAATATATTGCCTTATTCATATACTACAACGACATCGTTATATTAGTAAGACAAATAAGACATATGCGAAAATCAAGACGTTTGTCATTCGTGAAGATTGACGAAGCGACATTGTTATATAATATCGCTCAAGATAATTGTTACTTTGTTTTGCTATTTTAAACTAGCTGTAGTCAACAGATGACGAGTAAATAGTATCATACTAGGCAGCTCTAAAATTATTTCTAACCTAACCTAAATTTACCTATTGTACCTGATATTTTCACTACCACAAAAACGCGGTATGATTTCGAAACGATTAAATAGCTGTTTTTTCTTGCCGACCCAATATTTAAATGGCGAATCATTAAGTTACTCCTCTTTTTCTTTTCGCGCTTTCCACACGCGTGACTCAGAGTCGCCGTTCCGCTCCGCGGGCGTGTCACGAGCGAGTAAACTCGCCATTCCGGTCGGCGGCAGAAGTCGCAACGCGGAGATGATTAACGGCCGAAATGAAGACGTCGGACGGAGTCCTATTGTGTGGATCGCTGATGGCTGCGGGTGGCGGTGATTAGCACGAGCGCCTCGTGTCTTCACTTTCACTGCACTAGAAACTCTCGAGGCAGATGCGGTGTGAGGTGTGCGCCAGCGCAGCAGCCTGACCCCAGAGCTCGACCTGAACGTGGTAGAACCACGCTCTGTGAACTGCAGCGGCGTCAGTAGGAAACTGGAATAACACTGCCAATTGTGCCCTATCCGTTCAACGGAATTTGGCTATCGTAAGTGGGGTGTAAAAGCAAAGGCACCAATATCCAAAAAAAAAAATAGAAAACAGTCATCGAGGATCACTAATTTATAATATACTGAATTCGAGTTCTTATAGAATACAAAGACTTTAAATTTATAGGAAACGTAATTTTGGAAGGTATAATAGCAAGAGCGTGCAGTGATAACAAGAAGCATAACTTTTTCCTCAGCATTTATTTTGAATAGAAACCGAAATAAGAGATATATTATCTCGTAAGATTCCTATCACAATAAATAACATATTATTCAGATTTTAATATTACGTAATATTCTGTCGGTTAAATATTTAATTTCGATTTTTTTTCCAAATATATTGTGTTTGAATAAAAGTCATGCTTCTTGTTCTCACTGCACGCCCCTGACTGCGATAGATAGAATTCAATACATTTTAAATTAGTAATCCTCGTTGACTGCATTCAATACATTATTTCATTTTTTGGATATTGCTGTCTTTGCTTTTATACCCCACACACCATCACTTTATTTACTGCGGCTTGGAAAAGCTCTACAGCAGACTGGTCAAACTATTGTCTTTGGTTTTTCAGCCGTGATGTCCAGGGTCCCTACTTCCGGCAATCTTCCCCTGCATTTAAGGTGCAAGATCTCCTACTTCTCTGGATGTCTCATAGAGATGAAGCTTTATTTTATATGGGAAAATAGGTATAGAAGCTTTTTTGGTGTTCACAGGGCTTACGACTTATCGTACGGCTGGATTACGTGATCACTTTATACAATGTAACGTTCACCAATTCACCCATGATAGACTACCGCAGCTATCCATATAACGTAACTAGAAGGCCTCAACTGGCGGCCGAAATATATAATAAAAGTACGTCATTTTTGACGGGTTATGCCAGTTAATTAATTAATAAAAGTGGAAAAGATATTTACTGAGTACTATTTAAGCCAATTGCCGACATCCTAAATTTCGCTATTTCGAGCTTAGCTCCCACAATGTGTCGCCATACATAAACATAAAGAAGATTGCTTCAAATATTTTTCGCAAAATTATAAATAAACTGAAAAAGTTCGAATTATGGTCGCAAGATGTAATGTTAATTATCTGTGGTTGGTTACCGGCTTAGCTCAAATGACCGCCATTTTAGGAAATAAACAAACATTTTCGGCTGTAAAGTGTGAAAACGACTTTCTTGTCGTTCGTGGACAATCGTATTTCATCTTTGATCAATTACGGCGGCTTTGTTTTCAACAGTTTGTTAAGATAAATATTTACGCTCGCTTGGTCTTGGCTTATTATTTTATTTTATTCGGTCATCCGACAGGGAGACATAATTGCTTGGTAGGACAAAATACAGAAAAAATAGTTATTATGGCTACACTTCATGTTGTACTCAACTCTTACAACCGGGAAAAATAAGTGCCTCACTAAAAAGTAACGTATATGGATCAAAATTTGTAGATAACTAATCTCCACCTGAGAATGCTTCCCAGACAAATCGTAGACTATCTACCTATTTAGAATAGATTATCCACGATGTCTTTCACGACAATACTTACCTGTAGATCACACCGGTCGACGTTTTAGTTAGACTTTAATAAAAAATTTCCAAAAATCCAAAATCATACTATAATCAGGTTTAGTGTCTACCAGATGCGTCGCAGTCTCTTCATATAACTTACAAAGTTGTATGAAAAAACCATTTTTTTTTTTTTTTTTTTTAACTTTGATCGATCTTCTTGATCGTCGCCACGAGTCTGCTTGCAAAGTTTCAGCTCGATTGGATCACGGGAAAAGGGTTAAAAATCGATCCAAAGAAATTTTTAAACATGTATGAAAAAGTTAAACTAAGTACTCTTGAAAATTATAATGTCTTGTAAATAAGTCGTGCTTTATTACAAAAATACATTTTTACTTGAAGAGACTCTATTTGGAAAGAAATTTTTAAATATTATAAAAAACAACGTCTATTGTAAAAAGTACGTTTTATTTACTATTTACATAAGCAAGAATAAATAATACTTATAGTATTAACGTGTCCTAAACGAGGGGGTGGGCATGTGACCCAATCCCCTCGCCTAAAGAAGAGATTTAGTTTATCTCTATACAATTTCGAACTCTATGGGATAGTTTTTTTTATTATTCTAGTATTTTTTATGCTCGCCAAAAACGGAAATGGGCATTTTCCAGAGTGCCAGTCTTCCGTATCTTGCCGGTAACGTGTGTTTACAGTAAAAGGTCTTCACTGGGTTACTGTGTTGGACGGGAGGAGATGCACAGAACCGTGGGAAAGTTTGGGAGATTGCAGACATTAAACACCGGAGATAATTTAACTTTTCGTACGTTTTAGAAATCGCGTCACGCTTTGATAATAATAATAATTGTTGATTCGCTACCGCGGGTGACGGAACCTCCGTAATCGTTCGGAGACACAATGACATGCATGTGTTTGACAATCTCGGAGGTCAGGATTCCAAATTGTTAAAAGCATGCTTCAAAAAGGGTGTCTGGTAGCCAGTAGCGAAAATTTCGCAGGTGTATTCTTCATTCAATTTTGAATAGAAAATATTCTTTGCACTTTGGATGAAATGTCAACAGTTAAGGCTGGACATTTACTGCAAATGCACATTTCGGCGTTTTTTTTTTTACGAAAATGTGGGTTTTAATTATTATTTTGTATCAGAATGTATACTCTAGACTGGAATTTTTTTAGGGCAATAATTTAGATAGAATCTTTGTTATTAAATAAAAGTAATAAACTGAACATTATTTACAATAATTAATAAAATATGAGCGTTAATCGACAGGCCGCGCCCAAAAAATCGTTTTTAGTGTCCTAAGCGGCACTAATTTTTAATGAATATTTATATTTACGCGTAATATGTTTTTTGATACGCATAAAGTATACTTCATTATCTAGAATCCGTACTAAGGAAATTAAGAAATATTCAATATTAATAAAGTTATAATGTTTTAAATTTGCAAGAAATTTTTACGTTTTTCTTGATTTTAAAGGCTTTTTGTTTATATAAAGAGGTGATTTTAAACAGTATATTCTATTTATTACCGTATTTTGAGGCTTTACTCACTTAATAAAAGTTAGGTTTTTCAATAAAAACACTTTAATTAATATTTTAAAATAAAAATTCCAAAGTATGAAATGTGTCAATAAATGACGTAATTATAAAATAGAATGTCGTAGGCAGCGGCGTCATAGACAATAATAGGATACCTTCTACGTAGTGTAAAAAAGTTTCAATTTTTCTGTGTATTTCATGTAATTTACATCTTTACTTGTGGAAGTGGAAAGCTCATTGAAATGTTTAACACCAGCATAACTGTATTGGTGCAGAGCAAGTAGTTTGGTACCTTATTTCTGTACTGTAAACACTTGTGTCTTTATATCTTTCTTACCATTCTTCATCATGCATTCCCTAAACATGACCAAACCTCGTTCCTTTGTCGGTTTTATATTCTTTCTTAATTTGTTCGCTCTTCACTCTATCATAAATAGATCTGCCACACAGCGCCTTGTTGCGAAATAAACCTTGAATTATAAAATTACAATACGGTATCTAAATACTTACATTTTGCTTCTTTTCATTTCAGACCGCAGCATCTTCTTCTGGGACATCAAGGATCCGCAGAGCAAAGCCCACAAGTCGGTGAGAGTCAACGTAGAGTTTGACCATGCTACGCACGTCGCCTGGAGTCCAGACGGAAAGGCCTACATCATACACAAGGGCGTAGAAAACTGCATAGAAGTCTACAAGATTGAGAAAAAGAAAGATGGCCTCCCAGCATCAACCAGCAAAGCGCTCACTTTCGAAAAGGTTAGAGCGGTCAACTTCAATTATTCAGTTTCTATAAAATAATACCACTTTTTGATGTAGAATTGTCCTTAGTGTTCCCACCATTTTTTTTAGACTGAAACTCTTATCGGTAATGAAAATATCTGACTTAGAATCGGCTTATTGCTAATTAAAAACTTTGATTCAGTAGAGTGAGTAATGTGCCTTGAGTAATATGGTACATATCTCACAACTTTAATTCCAAATGTTTAATTTCTTTATTAACAGTTTTATGATGAGTTCACATAAAAAGATTTTTATTTTTAACGCTACAACATCTCGGATATGTAATGATACATTCATAAAAGTACAAAATCTTGCATCTCATAATGCAGGGGAAGATTGCCGGAAATTAGGGTCCTGGAAGTAAGAAAACATCATGGATGAAAAACCTAAGACAGTGGTTTGGCCAGTAAATAAAGTGATAGCCAACTTCCATTGAAAGAAAAAGAAGAGTTTATCCTTGCATGAAAAAAGCTAAAGGCATGAAAAAGAATAGCTTAGCTTTAGCCTTCTATTTCATGCCTTTGGAATCAACAACTCCGCACCATTTAGATAGAGTCCTCAGTACACGATTTTCGTATTTGCTCTCGATTTTGCTAAATTTAACGTAAACTTATTAAATTATTTTGCAAAACCCGTAGCTAAACAGGCTTTTAATTTTTTTTTTCCTATATTGCAGTATCCATAAAACCATTAAAATATTGATTATTTTTATTAAATTTTACATGCGTGTGTGTGTGTATTACAAAGTAAAGTGAAACATATTTTATATTAAAGGATATGATTTCAGATTCTTCAGTCCTGGCACACTACTCTTGCCACATCCATTTTAAGCCTAATTTGAAAGAAAAATGATCTTTTAACAGACTATACGATTTAATTAATTCGAATATGAGGAATATTGTTTGAATATTTTTATATTAATGACAGTGAAATTTTCTTAATACGCATGTAAAATTTAATTAAAATAACCGATATTTTAATGGTTTTATGGATACTGAAATATAGGAAACAGAACGTTTAATTTTTGTGTTTTTTAAAACGATATATTTATATTTAACAACTTGTCAAAAAATATTAACGTCTGAATAGCACCACTTCTTCTTCAAACTGTATAAATCAATTTGTAAATAAAATATTTGGTCTTTATTTGAAAATATACGAGATTAAGTGTACCAAAGATAACTCTATTGCATGAAAACTAAAATAGTGTTTCGGGGTTATAACTTTTTTGACGCTATAACAATATATTTGTTCATATTTTTTTAAAGAAATGCTTCAAGAGTAAATTGATCTATCATAATAAAATTGATTAAAAGTCTGTTTAGCTATGGTTTTTGCAAAATGATTTAATAAGTTTACGTTAAATTTAGCAAAATGGAGAGCAAATACGAAATTCGTGTACTGGGGCCTCTTAATGAACGAAATAATTACTTTTTTAATTTAATTTTTTAAAATTATTTTCAGGTGCACTTTGAAGATACGGTTGGTTTCGGAATCGCCTGCAATGGTCGATTCATGATGTCGTGTTCTTCCAAGAACGACATGATCATATGGACGCTGAAGGGAGAGCAGATGGCGAGAGTCGACACCTACCTCATGACCACGATAAAGGCGAAAATTTCTCCGTGCGCCCGATATGTCGTCGCATCGGGATTCGTCGGTGATGTCAAGATTTGGGAAGTCCTTTTCGACAAGGCGGGGCAGTTTAAACAAGTTGTGCGGGCATTCGAACTTAGCGGCCACACTTCTGGCGTGTACGACTTTGCATTCGGCGCAGGAACTTCTCACATAGCTACAGTCTCTAAAGATGGAACGTGGAAGTTGTTTGATACAAATGGTAAGGTCCTTTTATGTATCTTAAAATTATTTCTAGGCTTATTTAACCTTTCCCATATGATGCTAAAATTGAAACGCACATTCCGGTGTTGAGCTCAATGTACATGTAGACTTTTTTCGATACTTAAAGCTACAGATACACATGCTTATTTAGGCCTGGTTGTTTCAAATTCGATCAAAGTAAGCGTAGAGTTTAAACTGAAATTTTTAGTACTTTTTTCAAAAACGGGTTGTTTCAAATCGGATTAAGCGAAATCTGTCAGAGAATTCTGAGCGGAAATTTTAGATTAAACTCTCGGTCAAAGTCGCACATGCGCACTGCGCAATGTAATTGACATCTGTCAATAAAATATTTTTTTATTAATTTTTCGACATTTTACATACAATGTGTCGAAATGTACAATATTATGTAGGGTGACACAGGCTTTTCTGACGATCGACTGATCCTACAGTATATCCTTAACAGGAGAAGTAATTTACTTAGATCTCGAACAATACTTTTTTGTCAGAAGAAATTGATTTTTCAGCAACTCTAAATGAATTTTACCGCAGGGCATTGTCGACAATATTTTTTTTCAAGGTTTCTATTTCACTCGGGTTTTGATAATTTTACATTTATATCCATGAAAGGTGCATAGGTGATTTATCTGGAACACTGCTTCTTGGACTGCGGATAGTGTCAGCCATTACCAGAGCAATGGCTGACCACAGACCACATTTTAGTCAGCCGAAGAGCACTATAAAAATCAGAAATATATTTGTCATTATGTCCAAACAAAATATCAAGTTACGACAAACGGTACTAGGTACCAGATTTGGTAATTGCTATATTGAAGGAGAGCGGGACTATGCCCTCAAACCAAATGTACAGCAATTTTTAATGCTACAATGGGCCTGAAGGCCCAATTTTAATTGCGGTCCGACAAGAACACCTAGATTTTAAAGAAATCAGAAAGATGTATTGCGACCTCACTGGGAATCGAACTCGGAATTCTCAGTATGCAGAGCCAGTGACATGGCCACTGGTTTGGTCATGTGGAACAGATGAGCAAAGAAAGGATGTCAAGGAAAATTGTTTGTCGAAAGCAGCAGAAGCAGAGGACGTCCGCGGAATAATAGTAATAAAACAATATATTCGGTGTATGAAATTCTTTTATTTTATTGTATTTTATATACCTACCTATTAATCTGAAACCAGGAACTTCAAAATTTTGATCAAATTTCAATCAAATCAAAATCTCTTCAAAATTTCACATTTTATGGTTTGATTTTTTGTTGGTTTTTATTTTTATTTTATTTTACTTTACATACATTTAACAAATTGAATTATATATTATCTTCAAAGTCTTAATAATGATACATATCATAATATACAAATTTTTGATAGCGCGGAACCTTTTACCTCCTATTATACATAGTTCTTTCGCGAATGGAATTACTTGTAAACATGGAGCTACCTAAAGCTATTATAATAAATATTTGATCCATTATCTTCTCCATGTTTGCCTGTAAGGAATCACATAATGTAAATATACGTAAAGATAATTCAGCCATTAACAATATGACTTTGTTTAATTTGCATATTAGAATCATATTGATTTAAGGTATTTTTAATATTTATAGCATTAAACTTTGTGGTCAGGCATTTAATACAACAAAATGTTAGTTATGTTAGTATATAACCACTTACTGAGATGTTTAGTCTACTCGTGTCGATCGTGTATTTTGAGAGGACATAGTGAAATTTTAACATAAGAATCAAAGAATGTATGAGATGCCTTAATAATAATAACTTCTCCGAATTTGCGAATCATCACATAGAATATCAATTAGTTTTGGTTATTAATAGTTTTGGTTCAACAACCGTCTCTTTAATATTCCTCTTTTTAATAATCATATAAACTTTACCTATAGTTCTCTGTTTAATTCAGCATAGACATGATGTAATGTAAGTTTCTTGGTGCACGGTCTGGTTCCAATATATTTGACTTGTTCAAAAAAATTACTACGTGCTTGTAAATTTTGAAACAATTATGCAAAGGTCAAACTAAATATTATCAAACAGTATTTTTTTTTCTTAGTAAATAAGTCAGGCTTTATTATAAAAATATGTTTTTACTTGAGAGACTCGATTTGAACCGAAATAAAAAAAAACAATATTTCTTTTAAAAAATATGTTTTGTTTAACAGGGTATTTTAATTTTGCAAAGAAATTTACTTTGAATTCATTATAAATTTTTATAAATGCTTAAATATACTGGAGGGGGGACATCCTTCCACTGTTTCCCAATCCCCTTTCCTAAACGAGGGGTGTTATCTTCAATAATTTCTATTGGTAGCCATCGTTTTGATTTTAACTCAGTCTTCCGCAGCTCTTCTGTGTATTTGACATATCTGATTCCTACTATGAAAACGTTAGCATCACACCACATTATTTACTATCGTACTACATTATCCTTATAAATGTGTAATCCAAAGGGATTTATTTAAACATAAAATGATGTCACTTTATTTGCCTGACCATTAAATTGCATAATTATGTCCATTAATATTGTATATATTTTGCACTTATCACATAAATTATTCTTATTAGTATTGTATGTAGTAATTAATAAACAACAAATGTTATGGGTGAGTAAGCATGTATTGGAGAATTCTTCAGTAAATCATCTTTTCTTCTCATGTTACCTTATTTTACTGGAGGTTGGCCAACATCACAACAATCTTGGCTTTTTAGATTCAGAATCGGTTGGCTGAACTGTAGTATCCCAGTTGCGAAGGTCCCCTAGACGATTGATGCGGTATTCTCCTTTTAGTTTTGCCATTAGTTTTTCCTCGTAGGATCATCATAATACAGCCATCTTTAGATTTTCAATTAAATTCATTTTTGATTTTAATATATTTGTTAGCTTTTTATTCGGATTTTTTCTATTGTTTGATATTAACATTTTAGTATTTCACATGGTAACCAAATTTTTTAGTTTTGGTTATTTTAAAGTGTGTATAAAAAGCAAGCTTCATAATGTTATTTTTTATTTTTTTTATGTGTAACATACATTATATGAAAAATGCACTTTTTTGTTCTGACACACAACTCTCGCTTCATTCATATTTATACATCTTCGCATGCAGTCTCGTTGATTATTGAAGCTCCTAACAGTATCTGGTCATGCCACATCTTCTGCGGTCACCTTCTCTTTCTGGCATCAACATTGTGTTATATATCTTTTTTACCATTTTTTCCCCATTCATTTGCTCAACATCCTCAAACCATCTAAGAGGCCCTCTTTTAATTTTTTTCACATGCTAACATCAGCTTTACTTTATTAGCTATTCTTTCCTATTTTTTTTCATTCTTACCTCATTATCATAAATGGATTTACCTCACATATATCTACGTGATCTCACTTCCATTGCATTCAGTTTACTTTTGTTCTTCTTCTGGCAGCTTCACGCTTCACCTCCACACATCAGTATTGGTACTAGAATTCCATTGTGTACCTCTAGTCTCGCCACGCTAGACATATTTCTATTAGAAATTATTATATTTAAAGCACCATTCATCTTATCCCCTGCAGTCACCCTCCATTCAATATCTTCTCAGCCTTCCCTCTTTTATCAAACATACTTCCCAAATATATACACAAATTTATCTACATTTATTGCCTTATCTATTAGCGTTGTCTTATACATATTGTCTTACATTCCTCCTTCTCGAATACTAACACTCTTGACTCCATATTCATAATAAGATCACTTTCCTTGCATACATCACACATCTTGCTTACTAGACTCTGTGTGTATGTTCACTATTTGCCATTAATACTACATCTGCTTTTAGTAAACAGCATACAATCAAATCGCTCATTTTGAATCATATATTCATACATTCTAGTTCTTTCACACAATTATCCATACGTAAGATAATATCTATGGAGACATTTCGCAACCCCGTATGACACCTTTTCTTATATCAAACTACGGTGTGAATAATCCATTAATTCTTACACACTACTTTCATTGTATGGGAATGCAATTGCACTTATGAGTTTACTGTTCATCCTGTAACCAAAGAGTACCTTTCATAACCTTTCTCTTATAGCTCTATTGTATGCCTTTTGCAGATCTACAAATACACAGAAAAGTTTTTGATTTTTCGCTAAAAACTTTTCCAAAAAATCATTTTATGATCAGTTTATAATCACATTATTGTTTAGTATTAGAGTAGGACACACAATATGCCGCTGATTGTGGTTCGATAGTAACTGCTCCCACTCACTACTATGACTCTGGATATTGCTCAATTCTTTTAATATATGTATATTATTTATCCATCCATTATTTATTTTCAGTTAACTATGCCCGCGGAGAAATAATTCAACTCTTGAAGACTGGGACATACACCCAGGCTAGCAGTCCGTCCATGATCGCTATTTCTCCGAAGGCTGATATTATTGTCATTGCTACCTCAACATGGCTGGAGATATTCAACGGTGCTACTGGAAATCTCAGCGAAACTATTGAAAATGTGTTCAACGGTAATATCTTATTATTTTAAGTTTTCAGTTACTTAGTACATATTCCACTAAACATGGTATATTTTATTGAAAATAATATAATGACTATCGAACCTAAATACAGAATTATTTATTGTTATTAGAGAGTTTTCCCGATCAAATATCAAGCAAATATATAAATATTATTTTTTGGTGAGATATCTATTTTTCGTAGAAAGCGACCAACTTTTTAATTGGAATGTTTCTCAAATTTGAACGCAACCGGAATGTTATATGGAACCAAGACACATTACATTACAAACATACAGAACACAACTAAATAATTCATATATTTAAATGAAAATTTACCAATTAAACCTTAATTGTGGGTTAAATATACATATAGTTAAATATACATAAATATAAATATAGGGCTATTTAGAAAACATTTATAACCTCGTAGGAATATATTCCTGCCTTGATTATGAGTCGAAAATGTTGAAGTTGTGAATGCAGAGTTTGATTTTTAATTTTAAATCATCCAGAGCTTGAGTTTTTTTTTTAATGAACCATTGATTTCAAATAAGCCCACAAAAAGTAATCCAAAGGAGTTATATCACATATATAGTTGAAATTGTTGATTCACCAAACTATTCTTAAGCCATTTTTATTACATAATATGTACCATCATGATAAATATCAAGATTGTTTTTTTTCAGATGGTGTGACTGGCATTCAGTTTGATCCCACAGGAAAATCTCTGCTTGTCTCTGGAGACAGATGCATCAGAATTTTCCAGAATATCAAAGTTTAAACTACGATTCTGAGTACAAATGATAAAGCAATATATTCTTATAATTTTTGCCTTTATTGTGGGCTCTTTCCAATAAAAAGACATTACTTCCTACAATCAACAAATTAAAAATACACATTTATTTTTATAATTGTGTTAATCATTACTGGTATCATTCAGTAATGATACCAGTAACGATTAACGCTTCACTACAATACACAAAAAAGTTTAAATGTTCCCTCTAAAATGTTAATCATTTCTGGTAAATGTTCCCTCTAAACTGAGTAAGACGAAACAGCCTTTTATACATAATACAACTTTTTTTTTTGTAAAAATAATAGATAAAAAGATCATAGATTTTCATATGTGACACCTGAGTTAGTTACGCTTCACATTTACATATAGTAACTGAGGATCACCTATGTTTGTTTCAATGAATTTTTTTTTAAACATAGAAATATTTATTCACTGTATTTAAATTTGTTTTATCGCCCTGATAAATCAATCGAACATTCAAAAAATAATAAATTAGAAGGAACATTTCTAGCAACACTATTATGTGTTCAATTTACAAATATGATTGACTTTCATAAACTCACAGACTTTTTAATTTAATTTTCTAATGCATTAACTTTCTTATTTGTTTCTTGTGTAATGTAACAAATATGGGAATATTTATGCCATACGCTTTTCTATACATAAAAGTAGTCAACCTTTGTATGTACAATAATCTGTTTATATCCTTTTAATAAACTAAAAATAATATTGTTAATAAAATTACTCAATTACCTCAGGAGTTTTCTCCTCCAATATTGAAATGTACGCATTTGTACATCTATATATTCGATATATCGGATACTATGTGTTCATAATTTTAATTGTTTTAAAAAATCTCTTCATAAACATCACTCTAGAATATCTAAACTTAGAAATTACACAGAACTGTTAAATTTGTTACAAAATTGTCAACATTTCTATGATTGTAATCACGCTGACTGCATTTGAAATTTGGAATTTTTGAAAGCGGGCAATCTATACTGTGAAGATGTATTTTTTTACGTGTCAATGTTTCTGTCCAGTCCAATAATCGCGCAGTAAGTCAAAATGGCAATATTGATTTATTATTGTTGCTTTTTTTTAAATGCTTACAAGATAAATTAGATTTATAATATACATAAATGCTTTTATTTAGAACACACACTTTCCCAGGATTTACTCAACAACATTTTTTTGTTAGATTTTTTTCTCGTTAATTTATGAAATCAAGGTTAAATTAACAAGTTTTTCAAAATGTTCCTTTGAAATTAGAAGTCTTCTACTTCCATCTCTATTCCATGGTCTTGACAGCATTATTTGGTAGCTTCATTATTGTTCTATAGATGTCTTGAAAATATTGCATCTTTCGGGCATTTTCTGATTTGCAATCCCCTTCTAAAGTCATTTTCAATTATCTCTCCATTTTAGTTTGTATCAAAGTATCATATTTCTTTCCTATATTTCCATTAGCTGAACCTGGCTTAAAAAAGTGGGAAATGTGAATAAAAATATTGCACTGCGATTTACTGACAATTTCAGGATTTATGCTACTCCTCGATACTATGTTAAAATTTATAATTATTTAAATGTTAAGAAAAGGTTATGTTAAGTATTACAGCTAAGTGTTGACTAAATTAGCTAATGAACTAATGTATGATTAAATCTAGAAAGTTTCTATCAAATTTGGGATAGATCATGAATAACTATGTAACAAGATAAAACAACACCTTAAATAAAATTATTTCAACCTACCAATGAAACATCGAGCCAGCAGTTTTAAATAGTTTTATACTAATACAAGAAGTCAAGGAATACATATTATATATAATGATTTTTTGAATTATATTTCTACAAATGAAATACATGGAGCATTTTTGAATGACTGTTACAATAATTAATGTTATTGAATTGTTGTAGTTTCTCAGAGATGACTTTCAAAATGCCATTCCTATATTCCCATTAAATAAAAAGCAATATTTACTAATCATTTAAAATATAGTATACAATTTAAAATAAGATTGAAAAAACCATAGAAATATCTTTAATGTCCAAATTTTTCTTAAATCTTAGAACAGTATGTGCAAAACATTATAAGAATTTCTTATCCACGCACTCGAAAATGTGATCGGACTCATTCAGCTTTTTGCATGTCTTGAAATACATTAACAATGCGGGGTACTTTGCATGTAGTGTAAGTAGTGGGGGAGCTTTAGATGCTCTTGAATATCTCTGCGAATGTTCAAGTCCCATAATGTTTTGCACCTATCTACTTACAAATAGATATGCGTATCATTTTCATTGTAAGCAACCTGTTATTGGAAGGAAAGACCCACTTTAAAGATTTTGTGTTTCTTTAATTAATTAAAAATCTTACTATTCATTGTGTTTCCAGTAATAATATACATATTTGAGACTGATATACCATTTCGATATTTTTACGCGACTTTTTGTATAAAACAAACTGAGGTGTTTGATAACTTGTATAAATGAATATTATTTGTACATTGAGGTTTTATGTTCCATCAACAAAGTGCATTTATAAAAAAAAGTATTGTATATCAGGTCCACTAATAAATATTAAACTTCGTTTTATTTCTGTTTTATTTTTCAAATGACATCATTTTAAATTCTCAACAAAAATTAGAAGACGTTGGGATATTATTAGACCTACACCGGCAACTCACATCTTGGATGGAATAAAATTATGAAAACTAATATTAATTTTTCAGACCAAAGTTCCGAGTTCCGACTCCAGCACTGGTATATGGAAGTCATGCCTGGAACTGGCAAAAAAAGAACAAAAGCAAAATGAATGCGGTTTGCTTAGGTGTATGTGTGGGAAGTTTATATGTGATATTTTTCTGTGTATAGTTTTCTGGGATATTCTGCCGTTTATATCTGTCATCAGGGCTGATGTCTTGTATAATCAACACATTAGCCCTGATGATGGACCCTGCAATGGGATCCAAAACGTCGGCCAGAGAGGTCACATATACACAGCAGAAAACTATATACAGAAGATTCTGAACAGCCGTGAAAACCTGAGAACGTTTTAAAATTAGAAGTGAATGTAGAAATTTTTATAGCATAATCGATATATAGAGTAACGATAGGGTCAGTGAAACATTGGATTGGAAGGAAAGAGAAATCAATCAAAATTGTGCGTCAACAATCATGCTCAGACAACTGCACGCAAGGCTAAAGGACACAGTATAACCCCGACTACAGCGTACAAATAATTACGCAGTGACAATAATGCAGAGAACAAAACTACAAAATTAAAAATAATGAAAAAAAAAGTTTTTTCTAACCTCACCATGAATCCATGAAAAAGTTTATCTTTAACAATGAAACACATTAAAGAATAAAAATAGTTGAAATACATCAAATTTCATCAAGAGAATGGAAGTTATTCTTTTCTAAAATGATTGAGTCACATATTATAGATGCAATTATATTTTTTTATCTCCGCTATATTCACACAGCGTTTCTTAGTAATTACTTAATTTTCAGCTTTGTGAAACCTTCTAAAATGAAATACAGTAGGCGCTCGGTATTCCAGCAAGTCCAGCACTCAGCTCTCCTGCTCTATAATCCGGCAGGTTCGACATTAAATTGCCGGATTACAGAGCGGAGAGTGAAACGGATTGTTTGCCATTTGTACTTGTTTACATGATAAAGAGACACAACCTATTATCAATATTGATTAAGTAAACAATGTTACCGATTTTTGTGTAAATGATTACATTAACTAGATTTTTGACTGTGCAAATCTGTGATAGAATTATTTCATATAAATAGAAATCCACTAATCCAGCATTTCCGACAATCCGGCAGAGGTGGAAAAAATATGATTACCAAATTACCGAGCGCCTACTGTACTTGGGAATTAATGTCCTTATTTACTTTTGTATTGCTCGCTAATGTTGGCAATTGTCCTGTGCACTATTATTGTCACAATTGTCAGGATACTGAGGAAAAATCTTGAGGAGGCCAAGACTCACAGCCAATAGTGATGATGATGACATAACTACAGAGGTGTGCAGATTATTAGACTCATACACAAATTTGCATGTTTTTCATCTTAGGAGGTAATTTTAACACCCGTTTTATAATTTATTCATCTCATTGTTTTTTATTTAATAAGAGCTATGTTAACTCTTTGTTTTTTAACATGGAAACCATGTTTTGAGATTTATTTTGTTAATGGAATCATTATTGCAAAATATCATAACTTTCAGTGTTACCCGTGTAAGTTAAGTATGTTGAGTTTGGATGGTATTTTTTGCGATTTCAGAGGTTTGTGTAGAATAATATTGTAATAATTTACTTAATTATCAACTGTGGAAGACATTTCACGCATTTTAAATGTTTTTAAATAACACTGTACCACCCGTTCAGTTGTTTTTGACCCGGTGAGAAATTTTTATGCTATGGGGAAGAGAAGTGACTTATTCCCACGAAAAGTGGCGAAAGTTAGGCTTTCATTGCATGAAACTAATGACTCATAAAGAGTGATAGTCAATAAATGGAATATATCACAGTAATCTGTTAGTAGATTTCATCGGTCGCTGCAATATTATGCCCTGACTGGGAACAACCGAGTGGAAAAATGTGGCGCTAAGCCAATTTTGACCCCCAGATCCAAAAGAAAACTGCTGACTATGTTGCTGAAAAATCGGAAATGTACTTCTAAGGACCTGAGGGACCAAGTGAAGGTAAAAGGAGTAAATTTAAGTTTATTTAAGCGCAAGTTTCGTCTGGTTAAAGAAGGGATGCCTGGACAGCGTCCAAGGAAAAAGGCAAAAATCACACCAAGAATGGCAAAACAAAAGTTTTTTGGGTCAAAAGTGTCAAAAATATGTCAGCAATTGACTGGGAGAAGGTTTATATGAAACTATCTCAGAAATAAATGTTTATTTTCAGATTAGAGGGTCACGAATGGGCCAATCAGAGGTTCATTGTTCCCAGACAAAAAAAACTTTTTTTTTGGGTGTTATATTTTAATTTTAATTCATTATGATGAACCCAAAATGCATGATATTTTTACAGGTATGTTTCAGTGATGAATCAATATTTCAAGTGTCGGATGAATGCAGCTAGTACGTTTGCAGACGAAGAGGGGAAGAGTTCAAGGTTGAGTGCGTGGCGCAAACTATACAATATCCCATATCGGTTATGGTATGGAGTATGTTCCCTTTCCATGGACCAGGTCGCCTTTACATTTTAGAAGGTACCATGTGAAAATAGCAATATATAAAAGCCCTGGAAAACCGAATGCTTCCGCAATATCATGAGTGGTTTCCAGATGGTGATGGGGCATTCATGCACGACAGGATTCCCTGGCACAATGCCAAAGTTATCCACAAATAACCTCAAGATATGCAAATTCCAACGCTTCCATGACCTGGAAATAGCCCTGATATGAACCCTATCGAAAATCTATGGTTGATTGTGAAGAAAGAATTGTAGAAAAATGATAACCATCAAGCAAAATCTCATCGAGGAACTTATTTAAGTATAGCATCACAGCCGAGAAATAAAAAACAGCTGCGAAAATTTGGTGCACAGCATGCCGACTAGAATTAAATTTCTTCTAAAGAACAAAGGAATTTTCACCAAATACTAGATATAAGCGATGTAATTACACTATTTATATGTCATTAAAGTTTGAAAACTAAAAAAAAATTGTTTGAGTCTAATAATCTGCACACGTCTGTATCTTCATTAGCATGAAAGCTATTATCAACAAGTCATTTATTTTGACTGTTGGTGTTTTAAGAACAAAACTAGGCCCTTTTTTGTAATTTTCACTGTGAGGTATGCTAGTCTGGTAAAGATTTATATATCTCTTTTTCAAAATTGATCTGACTGAAAAGATTGCAGAAAAATGTATACCCACTTAACAATAAAAAAAACTGTATTCTTCTTCTCTTAAATATAATAAAGAGTACCTACATAAACAAAAGCATATTAGGTAGACAAATACGACTAGTAATGGTTAAACCTGTAGCGGTACCTATCCAACCCTGTGCCATGTACCTATTGCTCGACCCAGAGTTTTGTTTATATTAACACAATAAAAATCTGCGCGATTTAAACAAAGGGGTCGAGCTAGGAACACGGCGACACCACACGAGTCGGGTCTCTGCCGTAACACCAGGCAGACCTCCGCGCGACTATATTTTCTTTGTACATATTTTTCATTTGCTTCTGGGGAATATCTCCAGGAAGAAATAAACAGTAACAACATATGGCTCTTTCATTCCGTCGCCCAACGAACATTTCCCTAAAAACTTTTATTTTAACTGGCCATTTTTGGTACAGTTATTTGGGATTTATATCTGATTATATCGATGATTGGAAATTAAGATATAATTATTATCAAGTGCCGATGGTTTCCCGTCGAATTGCAAAAAATTAGTTGCCAATATCGATGCAATCAGATACAAATCTCAAAAAATTGTTAGTGTGTCACCGGTTACAATACAATTACTAAATACGACTTTGATTTGTAGGCCAGATTGTACAATGCAGTTTATTTAAAAATCTCACACCTATCCAGTGCTGAGTAATTTAAAAAAATGTCAATGCCTGCAAACGCGAAATACGGCGTGAGGCCGAAAACAAAAATGGCCGTCATTTTCGAACTGAAAAGAATAGAAATTTTTAAAATAGAGTTTTGAACTACCAAAACATAAGAAAAAGCACCTACAAAATATGGCTTTCTTCTGACACTGTCAAGTGACCAATTATTTTTTTTGGATCACTTGAAATGGTTTAATCCTCGGCTCAAGGAGAAAAGAGGGCAAAGAAAATAGTGATCCTGTATAATAATGGAGAAACACAGGCTGTTGATGATAAAGCGATAATGCTACTTCCCGTATGGAAAAAAATCCTCTGCGTTATTCAAAAATATTTTTGTATTATATAATTCTTCATCTTTTGTATTTATTTATACCAGTACCAAACAAAATCTCTAAAATTTCATTTTTTAAATAATTTGTAACTCGAGTAGGAACTTTCCAAATGTCCTAAAATGCCCATTGTGATGTGAAATTTCCAAGTACCTACAACACTTGTTATGGTTGACCATCATTGAGAAAATAAATTACAGGAAGACAACCTACAGATATCATCACAAATCCCGAAATGACGTTTCGCTGTGGTTCGTTCGGTTCATTGTTAAAGTCCTAAAAAATATTTTGAAATGTATCTTTTCTATAGTTACAATGTGGTATGCAGCTTTAATGCGATTTATTAGACGAAGAGTTGTCCTCGGCTTAATATTTGCGTGCTCATTGACATATTGCATCGTTAATTTGATGAGAGATGTGAGATACACAAATCTATATAGTACATCTAAATGATTAGCCTATTTTCACATTCGGCGAAATTTAACGACTATTATTGTATTTCTAGAATGACAACTCAGCAGATTCAGGCGCCCAAGAGATAATATTTGAACGAAAGAGTCCTTTCATATGGAGAACTCTACAGGAACACAATGAAAGTTTGACTGAAATCGTAAATTGTAGAAATTCTCTACAGGGAAAAGTACTTATTGTTGATGACAGAGGTATTTCGAATTTTACCATGTTCTTGAAATCTTACTCTATCTTATCTCAACTTTTTTTATTCGTCGTATCTCTATTATCTGTAGGATTTTAGTTATCACTAAGGTTAGCACTTGGTACATGCCTTCTTAACCTTTTTATTGAAACTTTTTTATTAAATTAAAATTTATTAACGTTTATTTATTAAATTACAACTTTCTACATTCTCATAATTATAATTTCAAACTGTTTATTTCCTTAATTTCTTTTCTATACATATTTTTTTCATTAAAAGTTTTTACAAGGCTTACCCTGTGATTTACAGATGTGACATATTTTAGAAGATAATTTTCAATTAGAAGATAAAGTCCAATTTGTATTTCACAAAAAATTCAAAATATTTGTGTTTTACATGAAATATATTTGACATATCACATTAATTTCTTATTTTTCTCAATATTCTTTGGAATGAGTGAATTTGACTTCTAACTATTATAATAATATCTCCGTATTGACAGTTTGAAAGTTACTTTATCAGTACATCTTTCTTCATTTTTAAGCTTTTCACTAATTGTAAATTTAATAGTTTCCTAAGAGGAATAATTTATTTTTTATTTAAAAATAGATTAATCTAATACCAATAACAAATTTGAATTTGAAACCGGTTTTATTTCTGATCTGAATATTATGTATATAAAAAAATCTTCATATTATTTCAATCAAATCTTCATATATTACATAAGTTTCTTTATTTTTTATAATCTTATGCAAGAATTAAACTCAGTTTATTTCAATGAGCATGAACGTGGGCAACGCTGGTACGTAAACACGTCACTTGCGCTGACTATGCTCACGTCATTGCCACTACCTAGCGCTTCCTTCATTGGCAGTTTTTAGTGCGGAAGTCAAAAGACCGGCAGCGCATGCTTTGACAGTACTATGATTGACTCTTAATATGCAGGCAGGATTGGAGCGATGAATTAATAATAAAGTTTTTAGAATTTTACACTAGTGACAGAGTTATATGGGATTCAAGAAATAAACAATTCGAAGCATATGATAAGTTTAGCCAATTTATAAATTACACTCACTCACTGCAATGTAGTAGAGTAAAACCTACTAACTAGTA
Organism: Agrypnia vestita; assembly: GCA_016648135.1. Taxonomy (NCBI): domain Eukaryota; kingdom Metazoa; phylum Arthropoda; class Insecta; order Trichoptera; family Phryganeidae; genus Agrypnia; species Agrypnia vestita. The sequence continues at coordinate 179,284 of JADDOH010000617.1, read as the reverse complement.
GTAGTTTTTATTACTATGTTAGGTTGATAAAATACAGCAAAATATTATTCAAAGCTATTTTCATTATTTGAATGTGACATGAAGATAAGTTTTAAGTACTTACTAAAATCTCTATAGACATATACAATTAAACATACAAAACATAAAAAATGCTGATCAATCCCGATAATCCTGATAATCTCGTCCGATTTTTCGGTTCAGGATTGATCTTGTAAAATGCCTCGAGATCTCGCAGGATCGGGATTGCATTCCTTACTCACTGCCTTCAACGCTGCTATACAAATATTTTGGGAAGAAAATACAACAGCGCAACGAGTAATGGCAATGTCTGAGTGTAATGCCCGCATGAGAAACATTATTACTGGCAGTTAAGCAATCGGCCATCACCAATTTCTTATCATTGATTGACTTCACTAATGCGCGGACAATGGTGTCTGCAATTGGCCATCAGCTGTTCTAGTCGCTGTGCGGCTGATACTGTCTGTGATTGGCTATCACTCAACGACTGCTGCTTTTCATACGATTTAGTTATTTTTTGAAACTGGTAATGACAAAACCACACACTGTAAACAGCGTTTTTGAAGCAGTTATAATATAGGTAGCGTAAATAATAGCTAGCGTTGTTAGAATAGTATTATATTAATAATAATTTACAGTACCTGCTAAATATTGACAGTCTATATAAACCAAGTCATCTACAAAAAAACAGTTTTACAGGAGAGCTGTTTGAAGTTTGGCTTTATATAAAAAATGAGCGTGTTTGGCCATTTCTATGTCAGTTGTATTCTTTGAAAATGTAGAAACATTTTTTTAAATTTTTATATTGATGAAAATAATATTTTCTATGTATTGTTACAAAAAAGTCAAAAATGCATTTTTGTTAGATGTCTGAGTATACGCAAATAGAAATCCAGTATTTAATATTTTTAGGTTATGTCTGTCATCGGCCAAACCTACAAAGCACTGGTTGCTGCAATGTCAAAGCAGAGCGCACCAAGCAGTACTCCTGCAACACATGTACAGTCAAGATGTGCTGCACCATATATGAGTACTGCGTATCCTGTTGCCTTCACCCGGATAAGGTACACTGCGTCATTTCATTTTCATAGCGCACTTACAAGAAACTGACATATTTTGCATTAAGTAATTGACCAAAATAAATTGCGATACTTTGACACCAGTTTGTCACGAATTGCCATTGATTTTGAGAATTACATCAGCACAAAATAAAATGTTATATTTAATTAAATTAAATCTTACAATTTCGTACAGCTCTTATTTATTATTTTGAATTTAAAAATTTCTCAAAACTAAGAGAGAAAGTGCATTATTCATTTTTAATATTAACCTAGCTGAATGCAAAATATAAGACTAGAAAGTTTCAATTTGAGTGATGGTTGTATATAAAATCACCAATTAAAATACCCTGCATCTAAATTTACTACAAATTTGGTCTATTCAAAATTTTCTAATTTTTTTTGTGCATCTTTGACGTAACAATAGCACTATTATAAAATAATGGTATTTTCTTACAATTTTTTTATTTACTTAGCTGGTATACAGAGAGCCCTCTGAATTGTTTAACCAGCATTAAGTGTTGGCTAACTGCTTCAAGATTTGAGTCTGAATGGATGCTAATAATCTCAAAAAAATTGTTACTGTTGCGATTTTCTTTGTCAAGTTTGAAAAAAAATTCAAATAATAAATAAAAACATTTATAAATTCTTACTTTATTTTTTTCTATTGCAGAAAGAAATTCTGGAAACAATTTTGGATAAGGTTTCCGTCAAACAGAATGTTCTTTTTGCTTCGGTGAGTGATCACTTCGAGTTGTGCCTAGCCAAGTGTCGGACTAACTCCCACAGTGTTCATCATGAAAACGCCTACAGGGACCCCAAGGAGAAACACTGCTTCGGGGAGGATGACGGAGGCGCAGACAAGTCCATTAATAAAGTCTCTTAATATGTAATATTTTCTTATTCGCAAGGGTACTAGGGTACACGAGGAAGATTCGGGCAGATGTTATAAGTGCAGTCATAATATAAATACAGAAATTTTAAAATAACATAGTTTGTCCATCACATCATTTTAATTTTCTGCCATGGCTCTCCGAAAATTCTTCTTGAAAAGGCCAGGTGCTGCCTCAATACTTTTACAGTAGAACTCCGTTAATTCGAAATTCAAGGGACCCAAAAAAAACTATTTCGAATTATGCATAACCAGTAAATAAAGTTCTTATAGCCAACATCCGTTGAACGGATAGGGAAGAAGGAGAGAAAAAAGTTTATGAGTTTTAACATTTTTGAATTATGACGAATTTTGAATTTTCGGGGGCCTTGCTGTACCCTTTCAACAGCCATTCGGCCCATCTTAAGTGGTTCTCTATTTACAAGCCGTCATCTTACATTTGTGTCAGTGAAAGTCATTAATCTGCTTCTTCCTTTTTATTGGCATATGTTTTTGATTGAGTCAACACTTATGTCAACACATATGTATTATACCTCTATTAATAAAGTAACACTTGTTTGTTCTGACCGCTGAGCCAACATATACATATATACCTCTATTGATAATGTCACACTTGTTTACACAACTAATCAAAGAATTGAATTTGCTTAATTTAATTTCTTCTCGATTTGTGGAATAAGGTACTTCAGAACAGAGAAGATAGAACATCACTCTTGCTTCATTCATTTTTATGCATGCTTAACAATTGTTGACTCTTCTGACAGGGCTGTCCCCTGTCTAAATAAACATGGCAGATCTTTCACCGATGTCGTCTGTTCCCGTTGTCTTCAACACTCGGTTCATATATTTTCTTTACTTCTCTGCCCGCTATTTTTCTTTTTTTTATTGACTTTGTTACAGGGATTCTAATAATTTAAATTTAATAATCATTAAAACATAACTGTAAATAATCAAGAAATTTTCTGTATATTTATTATGGCTGTACAAGGACACATCTTATTATTACCGATTACCTTGTCCATTCCCCATTTCATGATAGAATTATGATTGTAAATAGTTTAAATGATATGTAAATATTTTGTACGAAACGGTGTGGAATTTGAGGTGAGAATATGTATGTATGTATAAATAATTATCTAAGTAGACAATTGTGACATTGAAAATGTCATTGCAAGAACCAAATGAATGTATTGCAAAATATATGCATATGAGAAATGAATTTACTAGACATGTATGTATTTAGAAAGAAAAAAACTTTTATAACTTTTATACAGATAAATTACAAATTACAACATATCAATAATCTTTCATATGTTGAAGAAATGTAAGTGGAATTTTCAATATTAAATAAATTTGTTATTCATATTGTTATGTACTTCTTGTTTCAGTTGTTCGAATTACTATTAATCTTGTGCTATTTTATTGTGCAATGTCGAATGTATTTTATTAATTTTATGAAATTCACAGTTACTGTATTAGTGTGTGGTGTTAAATTATAATATACTCATTCGGCTGTATTCTGAAAATAACAAGATTGTTATAAAGACATCTGTCAAATGTCAATATTTCCAGTCATTGTAACGAAAATATTGGCTTCAATTTAATAGTTTAACTCTTTGTCTGAAGAAAATAGATGTGTGTGATACAAACTGATTTCTACCAACTTTTAAAATACTATTAGCACTTATTTCATTTAATATTCATCAAAAACTTATATTTTAGACAAAAATCAAGATTTCAATGGCTAGTTTGGGTGATGATATAAATATTGCTTCGACATCAAATAAACAAGTCTTTTTTAAGAACACCCAGATATACATGGATATATACATAGCCTATCAAAATAAATGTCAAAATTGACAGCATTACAGTGTTATTAAGATACAGAAATAGCAATATTACTTTTTTCAGAATACGGCCGACTAATCTATATCTTGTCTGTTTTTGACATTTAATCTATATCTCGTCTATTTTGTTGGCGGTAACAATCACCAAAATAAGAATCTTGTTATTCTCAGAATACAGCCGATTTATTGTTAAATTAGCAAACTGTTGCTGCCTTTATTTCTATAATATATGGTTTTATGGTATTTGAAACAGAAAAAACTAATATGTAGAAAATAATATGTAGTGTTTTTATCAACTTTGAATATGTAATGCGTATTATTTATTTTTACAATTCACATAAAAATGTGTATACGTTCTAATCGTTTATGTGTGTTATTCACTACTGATTCAGACAGCTTATTTATTTTCTTGGCAGATATTTGGTGAAATAATACTTTTTTTTTTTAATACTTTTTATTTCTTACCCACCAATTTATTACCATTGTGGTAAATCTTTACTTCAGGTCTATCTTATTACTGCTTCTATTAATATTTTATATTTTATGTGATATAATCTCTATATTGGAATAATTTTTTTACATTTAATTGTTTAGAGACACATGAATGATTTATATTTAGCTAAATATATCCAGTGTATAGTGTGATAATAGAGTAGAGCTTCGTTAATTCGAAATTCAAGGGACCCAAATCTTTTTTCGAACTATACGGAACCACGTTAATTCGAAATTCAAAGTACAAAAAAAATAAAAATGCGAAATTTGCCAAAAATCGTAAAACTCATGAAAAAAGTCATTAATTTTGTGAAAATTGTAATTTTGCACATTTCAAGAAATCATTTTGAAAATGCTATATTTTTTATGTTAATATAAAGATCGCAACATAACTTACATAAGTGTCTTATGAGATTTCTTTTTAAATTTATATTCTGTATATTTGTAAAAGCCCATAAGGGCGTTAAATAAATAAAATAAATAAATAAGTGACGTCGCCTGCCAGCTTTCATAGCGAGCACACGCATTTTATCTAGCATCAGTTTCGTTCCGAGTAGCTTACCGTACGCCGAACGCACCTATCTAGGTGCCCGGTTCATACAGTATTAAGCTTCTTCAGAGCAATTTAGCCTCACGCAGTTTTTTTCAGTTGATCGTTTCCGCCATTACGAGTTTAAATCAATCAGCGTTCACGATCCGCCGCACTCTCAATCAAGTGCAGGGCCCCCGCCGGTCCCATTCGAAAGACGAGTTGAGCCAAGGACCCTCCTCGGGTTTTGCCCAAAAGTGTAGTTCGCGTTCGAGTACATAATCAACATCCTTTTTCTGCGTTTATTCCACCAACTTAAAAGTGGGATTGAATATTGGTCGCATCACACCACTCTATGGACTATATCAACCAGAACTCTACTTTGCACCCCCCCCCCTCTTCACCCCCCCACAAATTAACAAAATCTACAAAATAGCCTCACCACCGCCCTCGCACTAACAAACCCGCCACTTTTCAATACCATCCCCCACGCGATGTAGGTAAATTAAAACCTTTGCAATACAGTAAGATGAAAGAGCAAGGGTCCATTTGTGACCTGGTACTCTGATGGACATTAGATAAAAGTAAAAAGAAGTACTTACATAAGTACCCGGTATTGGCATATTTGTTCTCACTTGCGAAAAAAAACAAATATTTTTTAATTTTGTCAAATTTCAAAAATTTTTTAAATTATGTGAACTAAATTGTATTGATTTATAGACCAAGGGGTTAAAAATTATAATTGTAATTATTTTGAATTACGAATTACCGGGGTTAATTTATTATGAAATTAACATTTTGGGACTTGTGGGTTGAAAAAATTTTGAATGATGGCAAATTTCGAATTATCGGAGTTTTACTGTAATTTAAAGGATAAATTTACTTTAAATATACATACATTGGATACCAGTTAACATGAAACAAAAAGTATTTTTTAAAAACCTTACCAAGGATCCTCTCCATATATAATTAATTTTAAATCTTTAATATACGCGTTTAATACAAAAGATATAAGAATACATTCACTAAGCAAAGTTTTTAAATGACATAAAAATTAAATTCGTTTGAAAGAGATTAAATTTTTTTTATGTTGATTTTGCATGTTTGTATCTTTTTATTTACTGACAGATATTGGCCTAGTCAATAGAGGATTTAAGTCAGAAACGACAACCTGGCCGACGATTGGTAACCCCATTTGTTTGAAATGGTAAGGGTTGCGTGTAGCAGATGACATGCTTATATCTATTTTTTATAGATTTCAGACTAGTTAAAAGACAGTTGAATTGTAACGCCACAAGCTATAAACGATTTGGTGAGAATGCGGTGGCTGGTACATTTTTTTGCTACTGTGAGATGCGAAATCTTTTCATTTAAAATGTTTTTAGTTTCTCGTTAAAAGAAGATAGAAAAATGAAGTCACTTGGCATTTTGTTGGGATCAGAATAATTTTTTTTCCACTGTATATGCGATATTGCGTTATGTATTTTTATACAATCACTTGAAACAAATAATTGTGATGATGTTGACTTTGGAGATTCTCCATCTTGCAGAAATTGTATGAACTAGAAAAATTATACTGAGGAAGTCAAATATAAGGGTTATGAATTTTCTGATTTTTATTGTACAGGTTGTCTTGTAGCTAGTAGCAAAACATTTTGGGAAGTCTTCTTCATTCAATTTTGAGTAGAAAATATTCTTTATACTTTTGGTGAAATGTTGATAGTTACTGAGATAAGCAACATCAAAGCTTGCATTTTTCAATATTTTTGACTCATTTTCTTTAAAACGTTTGAACTATGCAAAATTCATTAAAAAATGAAATGATTAAAACCTTGTAGAAATTAGAAAAAAATATATTTTTGTAAGGTTTTTATCATTTTATTTGACAATTATTAAATCAAATCAATTTTAAATATTCCATACAAGTTACTGTAGTGATAGTTCTACATTTCACCGAAAATAAGTCAAATATTGAAAAAAAAATGCAAGCTTTGATGTTGCTTATTTCCGTAACTGTTGACATTTCATCCAAAGTGTAAATACTCAAAATTGAATAAAGAAGACTTCCCCAAAGTTTTTGCTATTAGCTATGAGACACCCACATAAAGTTGTGGATTCATTCAATTGAAATATTTTCGCCATAAACCCATCAGTCGAAGTACCTACGAAGTAGAAGAATGTATATGAGTGTAGGATGAAATTACTTTGATATTCAATTTTTATTTGTTCTGGTGATTCAAACTACATATTTACACACATCTATTTAATATATTTTATTTTTAAATCTGACATCTTGTAAACACTCACAAAATTAGTTTCTTTCTACAATTACTAATTTAATTATTTAACAATTCTAAAAACTTTTCCAATCTAATCTAAAATTTTGTTATGTATATACATAATAATGTATAAATATAAAAAAATATATATTTTAGTACAATTTCTAATTTTTTTTTGCTACTCAAACATTTAAGTACCTGTCTTATCTGCATTGAATTAATTCAAACACAATAATTGAGATAAAATTTAAAATGATATTTGAATTGTGTAAAGTTAAAAAGTACATTGAATTACTTATTACAAAAAACTCTTAAACTAGGGATTTTGCGATGAGCAAAAAATGTTACATTTTTATTTGTCCTGGTTGATGAAATTATCTTATGTTGCATCATTTCGACCCCATTTACGTAAAGTATCATAACTAACAAATATATATGTCATTTGTAGTTAGTCTAGTATTTCTATTTCTATGTATTTTTTGTATTTGTATATTATATGGTTCGACAAATTGAACATGGTTCTGTGGAATAAGAATTCAATATACTCTCACTTAAAATACATCAAATATATGTGAAAAATAGAACATTATGCTCACAACTATTTTTTTGTTACAATACTTTACGTAAAAGGGAATGATTTCTAAAAATTATGATTTTTTTTCAATTATTTATATAGTTTTAGTGTATGACTCATATTTTGTTGATAAAATACAGTATTGAAAATTCTTACAAGTGTTCTTATTTCTAAATTATGAAATAAAATATATTTAAAAAATTACATAATATTGTATAGGTATGTAATATGTATTTCAAAGAGTATCACTGGTTTAACTATAATGGTTTATTATATTTTCAGGCCTTGAGACTATTTCATTTTGGAAGTTTTTTTTTGACTGAATTAATACTATTCAACACTGAAATCTTCCTGATCATGCTGATTTTTTTCTATACCAAAATGTATTTGGTCTCCCTGTATGTAGCTCCAGGCCATTCGTTCAGAAGTAAAATATATACCAATGCCACCCTCCTTGGACAGCGTGATGGCTCCAGCAGTGTTGTTCAATCGGCTCGTCATATAATCTAGCGCTTTTTCTGTAGCTTCTTGGGCGGAATATCCACTTTCTACCAATTTGACAATCGTGTGAGCCAGATTGACCTTCAAAATAGATTCACCGTGCCCTGAAATCATAAATATTGCTTTTTTTAATTATGCAACAAATGGAATGCTACGAAAGGAGTAATAAAAAAATTTGAAAAATCCAAAATAATATTATAATTATTAATTAAAAAAAAAAAAGAAAATTTGTTAGATCATTTTTATCGTCCCCACGAGTCTGCCTGCAAAGCTTCAGCTCTATTGGATCACAGGAAAAGGGTTAAAAATAGATCCAAAGTTTTTTCGACAGACAAGCAAGCAGACGCTACGAGTTAAAAGAAAGGGAGTGATAACCCATAAAAACCAAGTTTTTACAATACTCCCTTTTTCATTTTCAGGTTTCGTGTCTACCAGATGCGTCGGAGTATTTTCATAAAACTTACTGAGTTATATAAAAAATCATTAAAAATTTTAAAAATCCAAAATAATTATTAATTTTTTTTAACGAAAATTTGATTATCTTCTTGATTGTCGCCAAGAGTCTGCTTGCAAAGTTTCAGCTCGATTGGATCACGGGAAAAGGGTTAAAAATCGATCTAAAGTTTTTTCGTCAGACAAGCAAACAAACAGACGCTAAGAGTTAAAAGAAAGGAAGTAAAAATCAAGTAGGCATGCCAACTTTCTGATGTCGTGCACATGTGTATTTACGCACACGTGTATTTACATACATGTATCCAAGTCATGCACACGTGTATTTACCCACACGAAAAACTGGAATCATTTGAAAGAGGTAAAGAGGAATGTTTTAGATAGCATGGTTGATTTTTCTACAGAAATTGAATTACATTTCTCTTCATCATTGTTGACACAGGTTGTACAGTATAATTCACCACACATTGTAAAAAAATCTTCATCATTTAATACTTCCCGACCAGTTACAATTTCATCCGAATCAAGCAATTACTTGGGCAACAATATCTCATCAATTTTTCACGAATTTGGTACCGCATATACTTAGGGATTTTTTTTAAAATTTGAGAAAATCATTATTTCCAATCCGCTTTAATTAGTGTTTTAAATTTTCTCCGGCCTAAGATCTTTGGTTTCTATGGGCAGGGCATATCATTAGGCAGAGTGATACCAGATGGGTTCCATGAATATTGAAATGGAGGTCCTGGACAAATAAAAGGAATGTTGGAAGGCCACCAAAGAGATGGACCGATGACGTTATATATTGATTGCTGATGGCCGAGACTAGTGGAATAAGTTGGAAGAGACCTATATACAGCTAAAGAAGAATAAGAATAAGATCTTTAGTTTTCTTAGAGGTAAATGAAGATTCTCATGCAGTTTATTACTGCTTAAATTTTTTTGTCTTGAATGGCAATTTGTCGGATGCCTAGCTTCTTTTAAAACCACGTTAAATCAGCCTGCAACTTAAATTCATCAAGAAAATATTATACTTTGGATGTGCAAATAAAATTAAAAGTGTAGTACCCCTGAAATTGTCAGTGATTTCAAGTAACGTTGCCGTCATAAATTATACACTATTGTAAAGAAGACAATGCTAGACAAGAGCTATAGACATACCACTATAACTAGGCGTGCGAGGGAGGGCGTCGCTGTCGCGTAACAGAAGTTGTCAGGGTGTAAATTTATTACATAATACATAATGTACAGAATGTCCGGTGACCGGTGACGTATTAAATACAGAAATTTGGTCGGGCAGCACTAAAGAAACCATGCAGTAATGGCGGCCATTCTATCTGTCAGACGGTAATATCGGTCCATTATTCGCTTTTTCAGCTTCGCAAAACTTTAATACTTCATTGGCAATTGTTCTTGCACCATCCCGGACCGTTTAGGATGTTTGGATATAATAATTCAGTGTATATTGGTAATCAAGATGACACAACTCGCGCTCAAAGACGAGAATGAACTGAATGACAGGGCGAGGGGTTACCGCCGGGTGCAGGCGGGGCGGGTTTTAGTTCCAAATTCGCCGCACGCCAAGTTACGTTGGGCAAGCAATAGACGCAACTAATCTTCATAAAGCATTAAAACCAACTAAGTAATAAAAATAAAATAAATGTTTCACTTTCAGAAAAGAGATCATTTTTTGAACACGACTAACAACTGATGTTTTCGATTCTAAACACGAGTTTGACCGTTATGAACTCTGTTTCACTTTAAAAATTTTTTTTTCAATGACTTGAAATTCATCCTGGTTAATCCGCATCCCAGATAATCGGGAGTGTGCTGTATTGTTAATACATAATAGTGTACATGTTGGAATTCCAGGCAAAATGAAAATATCACCAGGTGTTGGATGCACAAAATATTTTAGGAATTCCGATTATTCAAATACTTGCGATAGATAATTTTCATATTTTATTACAAAATACCTGTGGTCGAAACGCCCGCAGCATTATCATCGGCATATGTTCCGCTGCCTATCTGTGGAGTGTCCCCGATGCGTCCAACATACTTCCCGGTTCTTCCTCCGGTGGAGGTTGCCACGGCTATACGACCCTTGCTGTCTATTGCCACTGCTCCTACTGTACCCACACCACCTTCCTAAAATTGTGAAATTCATTTAACTTCTGTGTAAAGCTATACGTTAGACTGGAATTCATTTAAGAAATTAATTGTGTTATTGTTATGCCTTATGTTATATATGTTATGAGTCAGTAATATAAAATTTTTTAAAAACACTCCACAGAATACGTGAATGCAAAGTCTGTAAATGAGAAATGTTATTATGATAATACTAAACTGTAAAAAGATATATGTATTATACTACTCTACATTATCACACCTTATAGCTGATATCGTCATGCTTTGCGAATGGGAACTCAATGCGGAAAGTCTAAACCAAATATCTTTCATATACACCACTACGTTAATGCGAGTTATAAAAATATAATCAGGCGTAAGAATGTTCTTAGGTTTTCACAGCCACTAAGAATCTTCAGGGTTGTGTTTTCTGGGGTATTATGCCGTGTTATTACAACCTTTCCGGCCGACGTTTCGGATCCCATTGCAGGGTCCATCATCAGGGCTGATGTGATCGGGCGTGTTCTGAAATAAACAATATTGCTATTTCTGTATCTTGACAGTTATTGTATAACATTGTAATGCTGCCAATTTTATCATTTTACAGGTTTGAAATTAATGAATTCAATCAATCTGAAAGATCTAATACGTAAACAAACGTTAAGTTATTCACAATTATGAATAATGAGCTTTCTAATTGATTGAATTCATTAATTTCAAACCTTTCAAATTTAAAACATCAAAATTGGCAGCATTACAATGTTATACAGTAACTGTCAAGATACAGAAATAGCAATATATATTGGTATTTTCAGAATACAACCAAATATATTATTATTGCAAAATAATATTTTTGGTTTATGGTTTGCACTCTGTCATTAGTATATCTTTTTTCTATGGTCCCTAAACATGTATGTATGGTAAAATTTTTGAAACTTTTTGAATTACATCCATAATTTGGAAACTAGCATTATTATCCCAATGAAAGTATTTTTCTTCAGGCAAAACCTCGATTTATATTCGCGGCCGCATATTCAACTGATTGTCAAATTTTCGTAAATTTTTATCTTATTTTTTTACTTTATTTTGGGAAACATACAGTACAATGTAATAAAAAATTTATATAATATCAAAAAAATATTTGTTTAGTATGACCAGTGAAGATTCATCGAAGCTGATAAAAAAAACTATGCAAAATACAATGATAAAGAATATGTGATAAATAATAAATATTTAAAAGATTTAAATTATGATAATGCATAAAATGGGAGGGGTGGGAAGAGGGATGGATTGGGATGTTGTATTGCTGTGAACACATTTTTATCAGGTAGGTACTTTTACGAGCTAATCTAACATATAGCGGGTAAATAACTAGAGTTTCATATTTTAACCAAGTTAATCGATTTTCTAAACAAAATCTTTTTATCTGCATCGTTTTCTTTAACATGCTCGTATATTGTCATAAGAATACTAAAGTATATGAAAATAGATTGGCGGCAAATCCACTACTAAATACTCAAATAATAATTTACATTTTTGCACTGAAAGAATTCCGAACGGCTAGTGCACGGGCGACGATAATACGATTGTCCTTTGTTATTGTAATAAAATACTTGATTGATTTTATCACTCTTTTATAGCTATTTGACATCTGCCTTACACAATGAAATATGATGCATAATCGAGTTTTATTACCGTTTTTCAATTTACAAAAAGTTTACGTATAAGGTATTAATACCCGTCCTGCACTTAGACACTAGTCGAGCGAATGGGTAATAATACCTTCCCGCCAAAGATGTGTTAATATTCAAAATTGTCTTCCAGTATATTAATATCTTCCATAATTTAAAAATAATACCGTTGGCAACTGGTGATGGTATGTAACCGGTGACGCACTAACCATTATTGGAGATTTGTATCTGATTGCGTCGATAATTAGCAATTGATTTTTTGCAATTCGACAGGCAACCATCAATACCAGACAATAATTATATCTTAGTTTTCAAGCAATGATGCAATCGGATACAAATCACAAATAACTGTAACTAAAATAACCTGTTAAAATAACGGTTTTACCACCACTATTGCCAGCAGGTTAAAGTAGCTATTCAGCAATTTTATTTTCAAGGTAGAAGCACACCTGTCTTCTACTACTTCTAAACTACAAAGTTGCAGCATAACAAAATATAAAAACATAAAAAATAAAGAATTGGGGTTGAGAAATATGTAATTTATTTGAACGTTTACATTTTTTCTCTTGTGACCTATTTCGCTTCCACCTCCGCTGCCATTGATAAAGTCTTCTAGAGCATCCAGTGCGTACTGTGTTACCAAACTCTTTGGATCGACAATCTCAAAACCCTGGAATAAAAAGCAAACGATTTTAATAGTAAAAACAGATAATCTAATTACATATAGTCCCCTCATTATTTTTGGTATCCTATAGATTTCACAAAATTAGCCAGATGTATTGCATCCAAATTAAAGAAATGTGCAGAGAAGACAATGAGAATGCCTTATACAAAGATTCAGAAGGGCACAGTAAATATAAAATCAGGATAATCTTCCGGGCTCCAAGGAAAAGCCGGAACATGTAAAGAAACATATAATGAAGGCCAGAACATAAACTTGCAATAATATGATCAATAAAGGTAGAATGATATGTATTGAGGTTGCCACATTGAGCCATGAAAAAAAAATTAAATTTATATCGCAATTAATTATACAGTTTTACTATGAATCCCATATAATGAGTTTAAGTTCAAATTTCCAATAATATTTTAAAATAAGAGTTTAAATAAAATAAGCATTTTGTTGATAGTTATCTAGTGTGTTGGTAATTAGAAAGTCTAGAAGACAAAATGTATGTATATGCGTACCTGTTTAATAGCAAAACGTCTTGCTCCTTCGCCACCGAGCATTGCATGTGGAGTATCCTCCAGAACCCTTCTCGCTAGACTGATAGGATGATTGATGTCCTTGATGAGCGTCACACAACCAGCTTCCAGGTCGGATCCTCGCTGGATACTGGCTTCCATCTCTACTTCGGCATCCAAGTTAAGAACAGAACCATAACCTTAAAACAACATAACTTTAATTCAAATCTGCAGTGTATATTCGGCCGTATTCTGAAAAAGTAGTTTTGTTATTTCTGTATCTTGAAAGTTATTATATAACATTGTAATGCTGTCAATTTTGTCATTTCAAGTTTGACAGTTTTGAAATTAATAACTCAATCAATCAGAAAAATCTAAAACGTAAACAAATGTCAGCCAGAAAAGTCATAGAAGCATGGCAGGATATATATATCAATGCTATCTGTAAGTCACAATCATGTAACTGAGTACCTGAAAATATGATGGTTCTTGTTTTAAAATGCTGTAAAGTGTCTAGCATCTATCAAAATTTATTGAAACATGCACATTTGCTAGTTTCTGTTTTGTTGGTCCATTCTGTTTGCAGTTTGTACATACACGAATTTGAAGTTTATTAACACACCAAGAGCAAGCAATGTTCTGATGCTTGTAACATGCTTATTGATGAGATGTTCTGAATGTTGAGATGTTGTGAATGTTGATGAGATGTTGTGAATGGGAAAAAATTATCAGTTGTATTGGGATCCCGATTTTATTTTTACATCATAGAAGTGGTAAAAAGAATAAGGAAATGTATCTACATACTCGTTAGACTAAGGAATATTTTAAGTGCAAAAAATATTGAAAATGTTTATTACGCCATTGTTCACTCTCTACTCATATATGGCATTATCGGATGGGGAGATTGTTATAAAAAAATTTTAACTCAGTAAAAATATCACAAAGGATCATCATTAAAGTAATACTGAAAAAAAATCTACTTTTTTAACAAAAGATCTTTTTAAATTGTTTCCAGTACCAAACACGGATGATATTTTCAGGCAAGTTTCCATATTGAAAATATGCAAAGAAAAAACCTTACAGAGACCAGGAATATTTCAAGCTTATGAGAAATGGAAATCAACTTATAATGCCTAAATTTAAAACAACCCAAATGCAGAAACACTATATTTATAAAGCCATTAACTACTACAATAATTTACCTATCGAGATACGCTGCATCAGCAACCTCTCAGAGCAAATCAAAAAAATTAAAATCATCCTAAAATCAAACTTAAATTCATAAATCATTTAAACCTACATACAGCTTTTTTAAAGATATTTCATTATCAAATTACCTTTATTACCGTATTAAATGACTCGCACACGTACCTATACATGTATAATAATAAGAACTGAGGCTCCCTCATCAGGCTCAAGAGCTTCTCTTCACTGATGAGATCTACATGACTACAAAGTACTAAAAAAGAAGTCGATTTGATATGTAAATATATAAGAATTGTATTTGAACCATATATTAAAAAAAAATATATATTGGCTTGCTGGTTTTGGGGCTAATATTGAATATCTCAAATGTAAGTTATAAATTTAAGCCTATAAATATTTATTACAAACTTGGCACTTCCTGATTATCATTAGCAGGCCAGCGTTTTTGAGACATGGCAGAAAAACCGAGAGAAAAGTATTTTGCAGCTTTTGCAGAAAAAAAGACCCGTATCCGCATATCCCTAATAATAAACAGCATAATATATTTAAATAAGAAGCAGAAAATATCTGTGAATAGTGAAATAAGTGTAATATGTATGTACTTAAAATTACAGTGAATTAATTATTGAACATTTATGTGATACAAGACAGATAATCAATTCGCATAAAGATTAATTTATTATCAATTCTCTGAATAGATAAGTTAGGTAATAAAATAATCACCCGCATTAAATACTTCATCTTTTTCCATGGATACCACGGCAGCCTCAACAGCATCGAGAACAGAGCCTCCACTGGCCAAGATCTTATATCCAATGGTTGCGGACAATTTCACTCCCAATATTTTTGGAATAACTCTCTCGTCAGGGATGTCTCCAGCTCCACCATGAACTAGTATTATCGGCTGTACCATTCTTTGATTGGGCTTAAATTAGAAAAATTATACATTTTAAAAACAAATGCCTATCAAACTTTTAGCTACCCTTATAATTTTATTGTTATTATTTTAAAACTTTCAAACTGCATAAATATGCGTATGTGTATTCATCGTCATATTTTTATGGTATGTATCATTTTTAATTAGTCACAAGCTGTTTTTTTAATATTTTCTCTCTATATATATTATTTTACATATTCTGCTTCACTATAAAATATGTAACTCTTATAATTTATATTGCAGACCAGGTCTTGCACTAACAACCTGGTTATGCTGGAATAAGCAAATTATTATTATTAACTCAAACAACAAATACAATTCGAATTTAATCTTTATGCGGAAAATTTTATTAACTGTAATTACAGTAGTGCGGCTATTAAAAAACTGTAAATATTATCACACAATTAATTATCAACTGTTCCGGCAATCAAACTAATAAAGTGTGACAGAAATGTTATAATAAAAAGTAACACAATTATGTAATCTATTTTGACACAGAATAGAAGAGTTTTAAGGCAGATTCAGAAAATCTTTTTTCTTTTTTTCATTAGATCAGTATTGATGTGGCACTGATACTGGTCTCAATCAAATAAGACACGGGTCGTGATCCAGCTTCATAAGTTATGGTGGTGGGTCACTTTCATATCTAACTCCAAGGTCTTTTTAGCCTGATGCAACATATCAATCCACCATTATGTACTCCTCCAAGTCTTTTCGTCAGTCCTACATTGATAGATTTATAGAGAAAATATTTAAAGCAATTTTCTTATTTCGTTTGTATTATCTATACATAATATAAATGCATCAAAAATGATGTTGCATGTAGTGTGTACATTGCTAGTATAAAAAAAAACGGAGAAATCATATAAGGTGGTGTGATGTACAGATTATTTTTAAATCTATATATAGATGATTTAATGTGTAGAAATATTATATACCTACATTGAAGTGAAGTGACTCGAATTGTTAATAATGTATATACTATTTTTGCATATTAAATAAGCTATATGTACTTATTCCCAATTACAAAAACTATTCTTGAAGGGTCAGACCACCATGAAATTTTCATAAAGACTTCTTTTTTTGCTTTATATTATAGCTTAGTTTTAATAATAAGTTAAATTGTCATTCACTCAATAATTCCATCAGATGAGTTTTAGCAATTTGAAAACAATGTGGTAGGTAGTCTTTCGTACGAAGCATAGAAGTGATATATACTTCTTTCTTTTGTGTTTTTCTCGAAACTGCTTTTTTCACACTAGTGGATCAAATATCTCGAAAAGTATTTGGTTAACCGTGTTCAAATTTTGCACAAACACATAATACTTTTTAATTTCGGGATGCTAGTCATTAGTGTAGCATCCCGAAATTTAAATGTGTTAATACATTAGTGTATATCATAGTTTGTAAAAAAAATAAATCAGGATCGTTGAGCCGGTTTTGGCCACTTTGACATTCAAAGGTGTATAAATAAGGCAATGAAAATATATTTGTTATTTTATTTACGCCGATCAATTCTTTAAACTGTGTTTTGTTTTGATAAGTAACAGCAGTACCGCCATTTTCTTTCTTTGAGTACCGGTTGAAGTTCTTGGTGAGATTCGTTAAAAATTATTAAAATCTTAGCAAAAACAATAAGGGGCCATAACTTCTTTGGACTAATTTTTTTTACAAAAAATTTTTTATGAAAAAAATTATTTTATTCAAATTTTTTTTACAATTTTTTTTTTCGATTTTTTTTACGATTTTTAATTTTTTTTTTTTAATAAAATAAATAATTACTTACTCCTTAGGAACCGACATGTAAAAGTACCGTAATTTTTTACGGGACAAAGCAAGTTCGATTATAAAAACAATGGCCATAAAAAGCAGGTAATTGAACAAATGTCAACAAGTTAACTCTCCTGGAAAACATGGAAAGTAAGATTCAACCAGATCTACTAAAATATTTCTAAGATTTTTATCAAAATGGTTTGGATTAGACTAGCATTGAATTGAAGCATCAATGCTATATACAGTAGGGATAGCTTTTAAAGATGATAATTCAGTTCAGCAGTTAAGAAGAGAACAATCATCGAATGAGTTGAATTCTTCTAATGCATTTTCTAAATAAGTAGATATCTTCAATGATACTCAGTTGTCTTTTGACGCATCAACCATTGATTTAAATTCAACTACTACAGTGGATCCAATCAATATATATATATATACATAAATCCGTGTTTCCCTACCCGCCAAGTTTTCTCCACAACCACCCACCGGTGGTTATGGTGGTGGATTGCCCTTGGTGTCACATCGAAAATATGCGAGTTAGGTGGGGGTGGCTCTGCATGGGTGGGAGTGGGTGACGAAAATGTGCTTTCTAGCACATTGTTTTGTTATGGGAAGGCCGTAAATGCTTCAGATTTTTGAAAAATAAGTGCGCCGACTGTGTCGGTGAGTATAGAAGGTTCCGGAAAAACCTGCTCTAGAAAGTTCTGGAAGGAGAAGATTCTAGAAAATTCCCGAAAGTTCTATAAGGTTCTAAACTGTGTGGCGGAATGTGTCAGTGTGTCTAGAAGGTTCCTGTACATTCGATAAATTTCTTGAAAGTTCTGGAAGGAGAATGTTCTAGAAGGTTCGCGAAAATTCTATGACGATCCAAACAGTACTAAAAATCTACGTGTGCGAAGCTGCGCGGACACAGTTACTTAGTAATATTCTGCACAAAGTACCAGTTCAAGAAGACCCATTCCAAAAAGAAATTATTCAAACTTAAATAAAATATCTACTTCAGCAGCTTAAACAAAATGATGTTCAGAATGAATTGTCCACTCAAGCAAAATCATCTGACAATTTATGCCACGTAACTATATTTCTGTTGGCTCTTTTTTACAAATTATTATTATTACAACCGCCAAGGCCATATATTTAGTTAAAATAACCGTGTTGTCTGGCTAAAGAAAAAAGTAGTGTACAATACTATGTGTAAAAGAGAATATATTTCTTCTGGCATGTTCTATAATGGCGTTAAAGAAGCATAAATGGAAGACAGGGAAGAGAAAAACAATTAAGAAACGATAGAATAAAGAAAAAAGCTGGCAGTTTGAACAAAAGAAAGAAAATAAAACTCTTCTGGTTTGTGTCTTCTGGGGTATTTTGCCGTGTTTTTACGACCTTTCTGGCCACGTTTTGTTTTTTTACATAGATCATCAAGGCTGAAACACCAACACTCACAATAACACATAAGCCCTGATGATGGACCCTGCAATGGGATCCGAAATGTAGGCCAAAAAAGTTGTAAAACACGGCATAATATCCCAGAAGACAAACCAGAAGATTCTGCGATTTTGAAACCAGAAGAGTGGCCCTGAAAACCTAAGAACATTCTTAAAACCAATGAGGAACAGTTGATGGATTTATCAAATCAAGACCTTTAGAAAATGAAGAATTAGAAATAAGTCCAAAAGAAGGAAACTATTGAATTCAAAAGTAGTAATTTTACCCTGTTGCGTTAGAAGACAAGAATAATGGTTGTGAAATAAGTTATCTCAGAAAAGGAAAGAAGAGTACCTAATACATTTGTTATGCCACAAATACCTAATCTGACATCTGTTGCAGAAAATAGTATTAAAATGATAATGCTGTTTATTACCTGCTTTCACAAAAGGGACAAATAGACAAAATTCTTTCTAAAATGTTCTCAGGTTTTCACGGCCATTCAGAATCTTCTGCATGTAATTTTTTTGAGATATTCCGCCATGTATATCTGACCTGTCTGGCCGACGTTTCGGATCCCATTGCAGGGTCCATCATCAGGGTGATGATGGACCCTGCAATGGGATCCGAAACATCAGCTAGAGAGATCAGATACACACGGCAGAATACCCCAGGAAACCAACTACACACAGAAAATTCTTTCTTGTCTTTTCAAATTGATCTGTCCGGACACAGTATGGCTTTAAAAATTACCTCATTGTTTACTATAAGCGCGACAAGATCATAATTATAATAAAACTCATAATTTTCCTATAGTTACTTAACCTATCTTGTTTTATTTTTATTCAGAACATTAAAAAACTTTATAAAAGCTGAAGTGGCCAGAACTGGCACATTTGAACACATTTCATGTTTGATGTTTCTATTTTACATTATATTCAATTTTATATAGGTATACTTGTTTTCTACATTTTCAAAAAAGGAAGTAATGTGCTTTATGGGAAAATTGAAAAATATACATTCTGACTATTTTTGAGTTTGTATCTTAAAGCGGCCAAAGCTGGCCCCACAATCCTACTTTTGGATTATCGAAATTTGTTTATTTCTGGATGAAATTCACCCAGTTAATCGGCAAAGTGAGTCCAATATGTTCATTGACAACGGGTTAAGGAATTGGGTTAAAAACAAATTTATTTATTATATTCCATACAAAGATTTTAAAATTAGTATTTTTGCTGTCGCTAAAACATTCAAGAAACGTCCTCAATTGTCAGGAAATGCCATGAAATAATATTTACTATATATAATGATATTACAATATTATATCTATCTACCTGCTGAAAAATCGAGACGTCATTGGAAAACACCAATGAGGCCATAAATTGCACGGGTTAGTGTATCATAACTCAATCAGATGTATCATTAGAATTAAACAATTAATTACAACATGACACATACATTTTAATATTTAATACCAAAGGCCGCATTTAATACCATTGATAAGTTTATCAAAAGATTAGTAAAATTTTATGTTAACTCTTTCTTACTTCAATTTAAAGTAAAAATGCTTTACGGTACAATGACATAGTATGCAACTAGATTAAGAATTAGAATAAAACAAATTTTGCCAATTAGCTTAACCGTTTTAGTGCCGAGAAGCGCCATCACGCTTCTTCTGCATCCTCTCAAAATTGTGCAAAATGCAGGACGTGCGATGGCGATGCTCTCTTTAGTGTGTTTTCGCATGCGAGTTAGATTGGTTATAAATATAATCTTCGCGAGTGTCCGCTAAGTGTATATTTTTAATCAAATTTATAGTTTTTGTGCAGCTGTGTTTTTACTTCCTTTCTTTTAACTCGTGGTGTCTGTTTGCTTGACGAAAAAACTTTGGATCGATTTTTAACCCTTTTCCCGTGATCCAATCGAGCTGAAACTTTGCAAGCAGACTCGTGGCGACAATCAAGAAGATCTATCAAATTTTCGTTAAAAAAAATTAATAATTATAGTATAATTTTGGATTTTAAGAAATTTTAATGGTTTTTTCAAATTGGAATCATTACAAAAGTTTGATTACTATCATAACGTCACGGAATATTTAAAATTTGAATTACTCTATCGGTAGGTATAATAGGTACTTCACTACGAATTTCGAAAATTTATGACAATTGGTTCACAGATGACAGCACACTCGGTTTTTTGGGAAGAAAACAAATAATAAAGAGATATTTTTGACATAGATATCTGTCTAGACATGTTTCATTTTCAGCCAATCAATTATTTAATTACATGATGGTAAACTTAATTTACAAAGAAAGGGAGTGAAATAAAAACTTGGTTTTTATGGGTTAGTTTTTTTCCTAGAAATTAAAGAAATTTTGTACTACAAATTAAAGAAAATGGCTCAGCACTAAAATGTTTGAAATATCATAATCTACTAGAAATATTAGTAGGTACACTGTTGTTTGGTTCCATATACCTATCATAGATAAGATAATAGTTACAGTCGAAATTAGGTTGTAATAGGAGATATCAAAAATGAAATATTACATTTATTTTAAAAGTATTCAAATGTTGCTATATTTTTAAAATATATTATAAATTAAAATCTATTCAATATATGAACATTAAGTTATGGTAAGATTATTTTAAAAACAATATTTATAGAATACCATACATTTGCCCTCTGTCCAAAGCAGTCGCCAGCTTCCACAAAAGCCAGGACAGAACTGCATACAAAGACAAACGCAAAACGATTCAACATAATGTAATTGTTTATTCAACAAACACTCTGATTAAACTAAATAAATATTTAATATGCATCGCTATTTATAAGAAGTAGGTGAGGAAATTCGGTGCGCTCAATTTCGTTATCAGATTCGTTATACTTCGATAAATTGATGTATATAAAATATTTTATTACTTAGGTACGCGACCGGTGATAACTACAAACAGAAAAGGCCGACAGCGCGATGGAATCTCAGTCTAGAGTCTGTAGATTTAGATTCCAACAGCTAACACAATCGTACACTTTCTTCTTGCTAAACATTCGCAGACATATTATGTTTATTTTTTGCTTCCAAATGCTTCCAAACCCGCATCAACATAATTATGTATCTCCCAGAAATGACAGTTATGTGCAGTAGTGATGGGCCCGCTCTGTACTCACTAGTGATGGGTCCGCTCTGTACTCACTACTACAATGTAGTACTACACTACATTGAAGTGCACACTTCGCACATTTTGATGTGTAGTGCACACTACAAACTACAAACACCAAAGTTATTGAAAGTATAAACTTTAAATAGTACACTTCATTTCAAAGCGAACACTACAAAGTACATACACTTCAAAGTTATTGAAAGTATGAGAAACACATTTTAAATAGTGTATTTTTTACGTGAAATTTTTGGAAAGTTGATGTAGATATATGAAGAATTTTCTGGAATCTGTAACAACCTCCCCTCCCATGGTTTGAAAAATTTTGGGAGTTGTGAAAAAATTTTTGGGAAGTTGATGTAGCTAAACGGAGAAATCTCTGGAATCGAACGAACAAATCAGTCTGGCGACCTTTTTTTTTTTTTTTTTTAGGTCGCCAAATGTTACTTTGGAGAAAATATCGTCATTTATTTAAATATTTTTGTCGTTGACCTTTTTTTTTTTTTTAGCTCGCTAAATTTTTATTTGGGAAAAAAATACTTCATTTCATTTATTTAAAACTTCAATTACTTCACTATTACTTCATTTCATTACTTCACTTCATTATTATTACAATTACTTCATTTCATCACTTCACTTCATTAATACTACAATTACTTCATTACTTCACTTCATTTACTTCATTTCGTAGTACTACAATTGTAGTGTACACTTTGTAGTCTTCAAACTGGTGAACGTGTGTGTGTTGTAGTCTTCATTTTGAAATGAAGTTTTTCCCTTCGCTAGTACTCACTACTACAATGTAGTACTACATTACATTGAAGTGCACACTTCACACGTTTTGAAGTGTAGTGTACACTACAAACTACAAACACTAAAGTTATTGAAAATATACGTCAAGTAGTACACTTAATTTTAAAGCGAACACTACAAAGTACACACACTTCAAAGTTATCGAAAGTATGAGAAACATACTTTAAATAGTGCATTTTGTACGTGAAATTTTTGGGAAGTGATGTAGCTTAACGAAGAAATCTCTGGAAACTGCAACAACTCCCCCCTTCCATTTTTTTTTAGGTCGCCAAATGTTACTTCGGAGAAAATATCTTTTCTCGTTGACCTTATTTTTTTTTTTGGTTGGCAAATTTTTATTTGGGAAAAAAATATTTACTCCCCTAGTATTACAATTTTGTAGTACAATTACTTCATTTCATTACTTCACTTCATTAATATTACAATTACTTAATTACTTCACTTCATTTCGTAGTACTACAATTACTTCACTTCATGTAGTTTTTACTACAATGATAATAATTATTGCTGTTTTACTTACTCTTTCGCTTCGCACCATGTCTTTCTTACATTGTTTGCCCTATTTATTTGAATAATTCTTGCTATATACCTTATTTCTTGTTATATCATACTTGGTTTTAATTTGGTTGAGGCGGGCAGAGTACCCTTACTAGTAGTATAGAGCTGAAAGAGGAAATTTTCTTGGATGACAAGAATTGTATAATTTTTTGATATTTTAAGTTTTTAAATTTTTTTTTTTAGTTTAAGTTTAAGTATAATTTACGCCCTCGAAAGCAGTAATCAGTCCGCCCTCTACCTCCGCGGGTAAAGGTCGTCCTCCCGATGACGTTGAATAAGAATTCAACGAAACGTCCAGAATCGATTCTCGGAAAAACATATGGTTTGTATAAAATATCCGTAACCAGTTACAGTAAATATTTTAAGTTTGAATTAGTTTTTGATACTTTTTGTAATTTGCAGGCTTTTGGATGAAAAAAATTGTGTTGAAATTGATTTCCAAAGTTTGAATTACTAAAAAGAAAACACTTGGTACAAAAACCACTATTTTCCTTTTTGCAAATATGTAGTTAGCTTTAAAATTTGTCCTCACTTTAGTTCTTAATTAGTTATTTGGTTCCCATATATGTACATATTTGCCTATATGTATTTCGAATTTAAATTTTGAATATAGGTACATAGTATTGTATCCTGATGTAAGAACCATTGGCCCCAAAACATGTTGATAATTCAATAAATAGTGGTTTTATGCAGTGTTTTCTTTTTATTAAAATAAATAATGTAATTAAAAAGTTCTTTTGCTATTATTGAAGAAGATTTTTAGAGTATAAACATAATATGTATATGATCTAACCAGAAAATTTGTAATGATAGTTTTATTATGCATTAAAATCTCTAACTGCTTGATATTTGCCATTTATGTGATTAGCCTAGCAGTAAAGCACTTAGCCAATGACCAAGTAGTTGGGATTTGAAACTTGACTTGTAAATTAAAAATTAGTGTAAATTAGTCCAAAGCACAGATGTTGAGGTTATTTTCAAAATCGTAAAAATATTAATAGGATAAGTAGGATTGATATAATAGAGTCCATTCACTTTAGATGAGCCACTTACATTAGTGTAAGTAATACCTTCGGTAACACGTAAATTGTGAAATTGTATTCTTTTTTGAAACCAACTTCAATAATATTTATATTTATTTTTTGCATTGTCATTTACTCAAAAAAAAGAATGTTACGAGATTTTGTAAACAGACTGCTACTCACACTAATGCAAGTGGCTCATCTAAAGTGAATGGACTCTACAAATGTAGACCCTTTCCTGGTGAAGTTCCACATACATGGTATGTGTACCTCCACCATACATTTTTGAAGACATTGTACTTTTTTGAACGTTTTTGAAGACATTGAACTTTTCCCCAAAGAAATTAATCCATCCCATCAATTTATTTTTCAATTGGAAAAACCCATTCCAAATACATATAAGGGTTTTCTAGAAAGTTTGCAATTTAGTTTATCTTGGGCTCAGATTAACTTTGTTTTATATTATAGGAATAAAAAAAATTATATTTAGTTTCAACAATTTGTTTATTTTACGTAATAAATAACATTTATTTATATACAACAGCTACCATTAGCAGAATCATATTTTCCACACATTGACTTTTTCGCAGTCCTTTTATTTTCTTGCTCAATTAATACTATGATCTCTTACTGTTAACACTAAATACAAAGGCAAATTTAATACTGATTGTTTGAGCCTACAACATATTAAAAGAACATATGTCGTTATACTGACAAAGGTAGCAAAGCATTCTATTCTTTTATTGCGTGAATTATTTTTGAGGTTGGATGAAAATTTTTCCAATCATTTCACACTCATCATTTCATTTTGAGTTTGTGAAAGATTTCAATTGATAAAATTATGATTTAAAAAACAAATGTGCACGATCACATAGTTTGATAACGTTCTACACCAATGTGTTATCATTTAAAATTGAAAAATTGTGTGACACTCGGGATCATGAATGTAAAGTACAGTAGACGGCAAACATCTTGAAATTTTACGGCGTAGTGGGGGGAAGTTTGCGCATATACCATACCACCAACCAGACCCAAATTTTGTCTTCTGCGCATTCCCCCACTACGCCAAAAACTTTCAAGAAGTTTGCCCGCAACTGTACATAATGTTCTTTATTTCAGTTGCTTTTTGCAGTTTGAGTAGCTTAGACTTTTGCTAATTATTTTTAACTAAGTTAATCAACAGTCACCGAATTGAGATAAATTAAAGAAGTCTCACAGTGACAAAGCTATTTGTATGGGAAAGATGTATGGGCGTCTTTGTAGGGCGGCCACAGGGCTTACGATCTATATTAGCTGGTAATCACTTTAGAAATGCAATATTCACGATTCCGCTCTATGAACAGCCACACATTATCAAATTTTTTTAGTTGCATATTTTATTTATTTTTTATTTTATTTACTATATTTATTTATACAGTAGATACATAATAATCTTTTTTATAATAAATTGATTGTATGTTATAACATTTTAAAGACATTATACTCCTCATAATATGAGCCAAAGCTCGAGCTTATGGGAGGAGTATTTACAAGCCAAATTAAAGTACAAAAGCAGAAACCATTTAGAAGTAGTAATTTTTTTAAATACAGAAACCATTTGAGATATGTGGGCAATGTTACAATACATCATTATCCAAAATCAAGGATTTGACGTCTTTCTTAAACTGTTTGTATTTTGGAATGTTGCTTTCCTGAAATTTATTTTGCGACAACAATGTATTTTACCATTTAACTCCCAAGTATGTACATATAATGATGTTGTGCCATGGTGGTTCTTAAAGTTGGTATTTTTATTTGTCCCTTGGTTCTATGTCTATTACTTATACTGTCTAAAGGGTTAAAATTTTATTCCGTTATAATTAAAAAATTATTCTGTTACAAAAAAAATTATTCCGTTACAATAATTTTTTTACCCTTAATGTGCCAAAAGAAGTATAATTTCAATAAAGTTAACAAATTAATTAAGATTATTTTATATGTATATAATCATACATTGTTGCATCTATATTCACCTTTAGAATCAAATAAAAAAATATTCTTAAATTAAAAAATAAAAAAAGCGATAAAGTTTGAAAAAATTTATCCGCACCTAGCACCTAAAGGGTTAAGCCAGCTAATACAACTTGTGTAGCCTTATAAAGACTTCCATACATGTTCCCCATATAGATAGTTTCGTCTCTGTGAGGCTTTTATATTTATCTTAGTTAATTAATGATTATGCGTCTGTGGACAAAATCCAGTAATTTGTTTTTAGAACATGTACATACATAAAAATATTGATGTAATATTGGTATTATTGCAAATTGATATAAATTGTTCTCCAGCATATCATTTTGTTTCATTATTTAAAAAACCCTTTCAGCTGTGCAATACTGCATAGTGAATAAAGTATTAAATGTGAAATGAAATGAAAATTTCGAATCTTTATGTCAAAATGACAGTTTGAATTGAGTGTAGCTTAACACTTTGTTGCAGGATACCCTCTCCATTTCTTCTGTGAAAAATTGTGATCTTTTATAATATGTAATACTATAACGATCGTTCTCCTTATTTTAAATATACTGTCTCTTATACAAAATTTTACTAAAATTTTTATAATTTCTTTAAATATAAATACGTAGGTATAAGTATAAAGACTCATTTTCATCTTGTTTAATACTATACATAAAAGGATCATCTTTTTGTGTCTTTTGACTGAAACAATACTAATAAATATTTATGATTTTCTAGTAGGACTTTCTTGTTACTGAGTTGGATTCTGCAAAGTATTTTCATTTCACATGCCTTTTGGTTTCATTGTTCTATTTTCCTTTGGTATTCTAACATTAAATATTATGTATTATAATATTATACAATATATATCAAATAATCAAATAGAAATGGCAAGAAGTGTGTTTCTCAGAATGAGATCATTATTTTATAACCGTGACCTAAGCCTGTAACATAGAATGTGTACGGTTCGGTGTTATATTTTCGCCATCCCCTTATATGAGGTGGAGGCATGGACACTAAACCAAGAACTAATCCGCAGAGTCGAGGTTTTTGAGATGTGACTCTATAGGCATATTGAATGTTTCCTAGGTGGATTGGGTGACGAGAGCAAAATAGAGATTAAAAGGGGAAACTCTCGAGGAGGCCAAGACCTACAAAGGGTTGTATATGATGAATATGGGAATGGAATGAATTAGTTTGTATTAATGCTTTCTTAATTATTTGTTCAAAAGGTTGATAAACTTATACAGAGAAAACTATCATAGAGATATCACAAGTAAACACCGCTAAAATCCGGCGACGCTTCCCTGTCTTCTTTTATCAAATCGTGGAGTGATGATGCCACTTTCATGGTCAACTGATATTGCTGTCAATGCAGCAAAGCCTGCTGTTGGCCCCAACTCGCTGGTTTTGTGACCTATCTCCCGGAGTCCTTTTAATATTTCCTGGAATAAAAATAGGTAGGTATATGTAAATGTAAGAAAAACAAAGGACAAGAGACAATCGAAATACATTTAAAAGCAAGAGAATATGTCATTAATTGGAAGTTGTTTAATAAAAAAAAAAGGTTGTCAGAAACATTAGTGATTTTCAGAAGGGCTAGAATAGTCTGCACGGTCAGTCCATGGTGGTACGCAGACAGTCCAGGCTGTTCATTAAACTGGTTCGAAGTTCATTTCTTCAGTCTTCAGTCCTGTCCTTTAAATTTATACTCTTTAATAAAAATAAAAACATCAGTAAAAATAAATAATTTTTGTATATTCCCATTACATATTCCTATTACATTACATATAGAGCACCTATTTGAAGTGGAATATATCATGTTAAAGTGCTTTTAAATAAACTGTCCACAGAATAATTACATAATAAGTTTTTCTGCTTCCAGTTAGAAAATTAATACATAATCATTTGTGAAATTACCAAAATGGGATTATTAATAAATATCCTACCATTTTAAAAAATACTCTTGCAGATAGGGGTGAGTAAAACCCCATTAATTCGAACACCGATAATTTGAAATTCTCCATAATTCAAAAATGTTAAAACCCACAAGTTCAAATATGTTGATTTCGAAGCAGATTGATTCCAATAATTCGAAAACCCTGGTAATTCATAATTCAAAATAATTTTTAGCTCCTTGCGCCATAAATCAATACATTTTAAGTCACATAATTCGAATTTTTCTGTAAATTTTACAAAATTGAAAAAATATTTTGATTTTTTCGCAAGTGAGAATAACAACTATGTCAATATTGGGTACTTTAGTGGAGCCCCACTCACTGGTAAGAGCCTTTGAGTATCATTTCCCTCCACTGCACCACACCGCGTCCCCAGCTGGTCGAGCGTCACTCCTGCTGGACCGCCACCCACTGGTATCCCTGACAAGGGCTATTGAGTGTCAAATTTCCTCTGCCACACCACACCGTGTCCCTGGACGGTCGAGTGCCGCTCTCGCCAGTGTCCACTAGTGCCAGAGACGTTTGTGCCTGTGCTGTGTCGCCATTCAGAGATCATAGTGCCGAACCGCAGTACCACGAGTGAAGTGCGCCCGTGCATAGACATTTGTGCCTGCACCGGTGTAGTTTTTCAGAGATCTTAGTGCCTGACCATTTTATGTCTAATTTTAAATAACTATTACCTACCTGTGTAACCCACTTACTGTTATTTCAATAAACGGTTCATACTATGGAATCTCAATGTGTCCTTCACTGAGCCCTAATTGATCCTTGTATCACCGTGATTGTGATAATGATTGCGATTGGTATTCAATTGTATTAATGATTGGCAACTGTGACTCGGAGGTTTGGATTCTAATGTACATATCTGCTCAAGAGTGCTCACCAAATTACGAATACTCCTGATTATCTGGGATGCGAATTAACCAGGATGAATTTCAAAACTTATTGAAAAAAATATTTATTGTTCATAATAGCCAGACAGATGTTTAGAGTCAAAAACTGTCAGCTCTCCGCCACGTTCAAAAAGTGCTCTCAAAAAATTAATTTAATTTTAATACATATTTAGTTTGTTATACTGCTTTGCAAGGGTTAGTTTTGTACAGATTGTCATTCTTTACAATAAAGTGCGTAATTTGTGACGGCAATGTTGCTTGATGTTAAATGTCAGGGATATTACAGATTTTATTTTATTTGTACAGCCAAAGCGAAAAATATTTATATGAAGAATTAAAGTTCCAGAGTGATTTTATTGCATCTTATGGATTGTTGATGTGGTTTTAAAAGAGGCATGGCATTTGACAAATTGCAACTGAAGACAAAAAATTAAGTGGTGATGTTTGAGCACCAAGTTAGGAGCATTTACAAAAACTGCAGATTTTATGTTGGAGAACGTTAATAAAATGAATTTCCCGAATTTAAAGAAAATCACGAAGAAGAAATGCTCATGCGACATCATGAAAAAAAAGGGGGTTTATTTTTGGAGAGAAATCCATTTTTATTTTCTTTGAGTGATTCATTTTTTTTTTGTTTTTTGAAATTTATTTTTTGTTATCTTTTTGGTGAAGTAAATAATAACTGTTCAAAAAAAATTGCCAACCCTGCGACATACCGGCGACATTTTCGTTGTGCGTTAACACACATGTACACAACTTTTGGATAGATGGTGCATGATTTTTTGAAATTTTCTGTGTTGTTAGGCAATTTTTCAATGCTTTTGGAATAACTGGGAATTTGTTTATTTCACCATTCATCCTGGATAATCGGGAGTCTACCGTAGTTACAATTACCATTACATCATTAATTCAATTGAATAGAAGTTATACAATCAAGGTTAGAATCGAAATTACAATCTCAGCGTAACTCATCACATGAATCCATTTATGCAGAATTGATCCCGAGTAAATAAGAGGAATTAAAAAAGAAAAACGGAAATAAGCTCAGTTCTTAAAATACTCAGCTGCAGATATATTTGAATTCTATAGAGCGACCTTTTCATATAAAAATAGTCAACGCACAATGGCATACCGTAAGGCATTTATATAATTTATTTGATTTATCCAATCAAAAAAATTCCAGGTTGGAAAAAACTGTAAAACAATATCCTCAAACAATTACAGATTATTTTTTTATCAATCTTTTGTCATTTATAGATAATATAAATTGGTCCCATTGACCATACTTTGTAAAAATGGGTTTCCTTGGGTCCAAAGTGTTACGTCAAGATCAAACGAAATTATGTTTAATGTTGTTTTGCTGCAGACAGTTTTGAGTTGTCTACATAGTTCGCACAAGAATAAAGCACACATGATGATTGAAAAAGAAAATCATCAAGGTGACTTGTGAAAAAATACTTTTCTTGATGTAAATGAAAAATACATAGATGTTATTTAAAAAAAAAACATTAAAAATCACCTCGTTGAAGCCAACTTCATGTTGAATTTCCATAGGAAATAATTGATGGTGAAGTCTCGGTACGTCCATGGCTTCTGCAAGCGCTGTTCCACTGATCAAATGCTTTAAAACTACCTGTAATTAAAAAAATTCTTAATAAATATAGTAAACTAAAATGTATTTTGTCTTTTAAATTGTGATTGTTTTTGTAATAAGTTCAGAAACTTGTTCCCTACATCATTGAAAAATAACTTTAAGATATTTAATACATTTATTATATTATGTGTTTATTATTTTATAATTTTAAAAAATGACATCATCATCATGAAAAAACTGGCTATATTTTTAACAAGGAAAAATGTCCTGCGAAAAATAAAAACCTCATTCACGCGTGCTGCTCTTTTTATTTGGTTTTATTCTGGGCCCATAATTTTTTTTAAAAAACATAACAAGAATTTGAGCAGAACTTTTAGTTTGCACAGTTTTGATTTGATCACCTAGAGCCATCAGAAAATAGGTGACCAACATCGTGCAAAGAAATCGCGGACACAAAACCATTGGAAACATTTTGGTGAAGATAAAAATGATTCCCAAAACAAACTTTGAAATAATTACATATTTGTCCTTTCTTATTTTGAGATTTTACTAACCATTGCCACTTGCGTTGTTATCTTGGTTCCTCCAGCGGCACCAACAATCATTCTCACTCCTTTTCCTTTCGTCACCACTACTGAAGGTACCATGGATGACAGGGGGCGTTTTCCAGGCTTGGCGAAATTCGCCGGAGAAGGGGGAAGGTCGTATATATTTGAAATGTTTGGGTAAGAGAAATCGTCCATCTCGTTATTGAGAATGATGTTGGTTGAGCGAGATGCGAAAAACGCGCCAAGACTGAAATAGGTATTGTATAAATGTTTTAATTTTAATATGAACAATATTTTTATACGCATGTTCTGAGAACACAATTATGTACTGGATTTGTCCATTGCGGGATTATTATTTAATTAAGATACATTATAGAAGTCTCACAGAAATGAAGCTATTTATATGATAAATATATATGTAAGTCTTTTGTACGAAGGTCTAGGGCTTACAACCTATACAAGCTGGCTTAAGTGATCAGTCTTTACAATTCCATCGTAAGAACATCTACACATTGAACTTTTGAAAGTTATATTAGGTGTACCCATAAGTATTCAATTATTTAAGTGGCAATAAAAAAAAAGAATTTAACTACATTTGTAATTAACTACATGTTCCAAAAGTGTCAAAAATCAATGTGTTTCAGAGCCCATGGCCCATTCGTCAGGATACAAATGTAAACTAAACAAAATTAAATTTAAAAATCGAAGTATAGATAATCAAAATATTATATTAGGTGTACCCATAAGTAATCAATTGTTTAAGTGGCAACAAAAAAAGAATTTAACTAAAGAATATTAATCGATTTAATCTCCATCGTTAACTAGGACCTTTTGCCATCTTGTTGGTAGGCTTTTAAGAAAAATATGCTTCTAGTTGTTTTTAAAGCGTCATTATCAAACCCTGCCGGGCGACCACTTCGATCGCTATCAGACAAGTCAAAATCACCATCAGAAAATTTTCTAAACTAACGTTGGCACTTATTTACTTTCAATACATCTCCATACACATCACAATTTTTTTTTGTTGCAACCATTGCATTAACACCCGATAGAAAATGAAACAGCATGCAATGACGTAAATTTTCTAAGTTAGTTGATTGTCCGCCATTTTACAACAGAGTAATAAAAAAATTTAAATTTAATTGTCACAAGTCACAAGACCACGGATAAACATTATTTATAAAACACGTCTTTACACATTCACTTTACTGAGCTTGACTGAAGCAAACATTCCACACCAAAAATAATTGATTACTTATGGGTACACCTATTATATATGTTCCAAATAGGAAACTGTACATCAGTTGTCTCTTTTCATGAAACAGTTTTTTTGTATGTTTTTAATGTAGGTGTACGGTATTCTTCTGAATTATTCAACATGTAGATTAGAATACGCCTGAAAATTAATATTTTAACTCCTTTTATAGACCAGTATTTATTATTATAAATTTTATATATTCGTGTTCTGAGAACACAATTAATGGATTTGTCCATTACGGGATTATTATTTAATTCAGATAAATTATAGAAGTCTCACACAGACGAAGTTATTTATAAGAGAAACATATATGAGCTTACAAACTGTATGAGCTGGCATTGTTAATAATAAATACTGGTTTGTGAAAGGAGTTAAAAAATTAAAAATACTGATTTTCAGGCACATTCTTATCTACATGTTGAATAATTCGGAAGAATATCATATATATATATATAATACATTAAAAATATTATTGCTTAATACTCCACATTATAAATATAGCCATGTTAAATCAAAGTTTCTATGTTCATCATTTATTTCATTTCCTTGTACATGTTTATTTGCTCCCGTGGTTTAACTCTGGGAAGAAATAAACATAAACAATCACCAATTGCTTTTTCATTCCGATGACCTACCAACCTTCCCCAACATAACATGTATGTGTTGATGTAAAATATTAACTGTAAAATGTTTTCAAAATCAATTAAAATGAATTTTCTGGGATTATTACATCATCCAATGTAATGAATAATACATAATTTTTCTGTGTTTTTTTTTTTTTTTTTAAATCTATTATATTATTCACATGAAATAAAGTTTTCATCTGAAAATATTAAGTTTCTTTGAATTAATGTTTATGACAAACAACCAACCACAGACAAAATTATTGTGAATACATATTTTTGATAATATGAGACTTATTTGGATAAAGGGAATAAAAAATTAACAAATAATAAATACCCTCATTTGAATTATGTATCTCAAAGTTTTTAGTAGTCTATCGATCGATTCAACATTTCTAAAAGTTGATTATTTATGTCTTTCTGATTAAAAATCTATCGGTTGTTTGAGTATTTTCTACTTCCTTAGTGTAGACATGAGATGTAGATTAGACAATGAACTAACTGTTACACATGAAGTTTTACTGTAGTATAGATTCTTCAGTATACAATTACCGAAGAATCAGAGGAGATATCTCATGATCGGTAGGTAGGAAATCTTTTTCATGTTTTTTTTCAATGAGTTTTTCACTCTATTCAATATACCTATCTTACACTACTTAAACAAAAGTATGAAGTTTGTTTATAACATACATAAAGTTGATTGTACTAGTGACTGCGATGGCATCTCCATTGGGCGCTAAAACAGATACATGTGCAGTTCCATGATCTTCGACCGGCATAAACTCTGCTCCGTAATGTGTCCAGTTATTGTAGGTTTCGGTGTCCGATATGAGACTTCTAATGTATTCCGAGAACTCCAGAGATGTCAGATTAGCTAAAAGCTGCAATAAATTGAGTTTATATGTATGTATGTAAGTTGATATATTTCATGATGCTCAAAATGAATAAAATGTACAGGAAGTGTTTATATTTAATTTTTAATTACAGC
The DNA here is from genome assembly GCA_016648135.1 of Agrypnia vestita. Lineage (NCBI taxonomy): Eukaryota > Metazoa > Arthropoda > Insecta > Trichoptera > Phryganeidae > Agrypnia > Agrypnia vestita. The sequence continues at coordinate 144,897 of JADDOH010000617.1, read as the reverse complement.
TTCGATTAATACACTGAGAGCTGTGGTGAGAGTACCACCATATATTGTACGTTCATAGTGATATCCACATAAATTAACTGTTTTTTTTTTGAGGACTATAAAAGCAAAGGCAGAAATATCACACTGATGTGTTTCTGAGATGAATACAAAAAACCAAGCACTACTCAAGGAAATTTTTCTGGAATCAATGGAACCTATACCTTATGGGAAATAAGTTTTCAAAAATAATTGCAACCTCATTTTACCTTTTATATTTAAATTTAATACATATTTAATATTTGATACCAAATAGTGGATATTGATGTGTTTGCTATTTACATAATTGGATATTGCCGTCTTTGCTATGATGTTTCAGTCTAAAATTGACTTCAACTCTGACTTCAGTATGAAGTGGCCATTTTGTCGTGTGACACATCCTCAGGTGTTGATTCGTTTAAGTGGATATGGCTGCCTTTGCTTTTTACACAATGAGGATATTGCTGTCTTTGCTTTAAATAGTTATTTGGAAACATGATTTTGGAAGGGATAGAGCTATATTTCCTATAAAATCTCGAATTCAGTACATTCTAAATTAGTAATCCTCGGTAACAGAATAAAAAACATTTATTTATATTTTTTGAACATTGCTGCCTTTTCTCTTGTGCCACTCATATGTAAATGATATTGATTAAAATTCTATTGGCCAACTTGTCAAACTGAAATTTGTAAAATTTTAATGCTTTGGGTAGGTAATTATTCAAATTGTGTTCTTTGTGCCTCATTTGTGCCTGTCGTAAGAGAGATTCTTCATTCTATTTAAAAAATAATAATGTATAATATTACCGGTTTTATCTGATCGGGATTTATAAAATCGGGATCGCCCATACTAGTCCTCTTTGCATAGGCATACTTGAATACTTCCACAACACGCTGCCAGTACTGTACACTATCTTCTTTCACACTAGTATCAGTGACGTTCGGGAAGACGGCCCAGTCCTTGAGGGTGTTGAGGAGGAAGGAGAGGAGGTGGCCAGAACCAGAGAGTGGAACTGTGTGAAGTGTCATATCTGATCCGAGGTTAACAGAAATGGGTTCATGCCACACTGGTCTAAAATAACAGAAAAAATAACATCATAAACATAATCGTGAAGAAAATTTGTCTAAATACATTACAATATCATATTTGATAACAATAATTAGTTGCTAAAAGATTCACATTTTATAAAATTTAGATTATTTGTGTGGAAACAAAATATTGCCAAATTATTGGGTGAAAATGAGATATTACCTAACTAAGCTATGCCAGAAAATTAGTAACTTATTTAAGGACATATAATGAGACATCTCGGAGAAGTATCAGATATCACATCTCATAAGGCAGAGAAGACTACTGGAATCAGGAAACAGGATGAAGAAGAACATCATGAAAATGAATTTGTGGCCAGTCCACTGGAAAGCTTTTCCCAGCTGCAGTGATCCAAGTGATAATAGTTAACGTCTCTCGAACGGATGAGGCACGAGAATAAGAAAAAATCTAAGGTATAAAATAGGAGTGGAGCATCAGAAACTATTGATAATTGACATACTTGTAACTGAGCAAGTCATCAGCGGTGATGATTCCATTATGTTCTCGAATGTCAGCCAAAAACTGTTCCGTTAGACTTCCGTTGTACAAAGCATCTACTCCTTGCTTTGCAATGAGTTCAAGGGTTGCTGCCAACTTCGGCCTTTTTACCTTGTCGCCTTCCAGCCACACATCATTTGTTGCAGGATTTATGAAAATTTCGCTGAAAAGTTGACAGAACTGTTAAAAAATTATTTTTGTGGATTGTATTTGTGGTATTTTAAGTTCATATGATTTAGAACATTACTATTTCCAATTTCACAAAAGCAATTCTTTTTTTAACAGCAAAGTACATATAGTATGCATTTTAACAATAACTGAAAAACAATACACTAAAATCAAGAAATACATAAAACAAGTAAAACAATACAAAATCAAAATAAAAAAAGTTAAATTTAAAATATAAAATAATTTGTACATATATGTACTTGATTCATTAATATTTATTTTATGATCTATTTAATTCCCTACACTGTTCCATTTATTTACTTATACTTATCATTCTTGCATTATTACACATTTTTCCTTAACATTATATGTATTTGATACGCCCGATGATGTAGGTACCTTTATACTTATTGTTTTTCATCCCAAATGACCAACTAGACTTTTAGTTATTTTTACTGCAGTGCACTTTTGCGACACTACGTTTAGAATTTTAGTACTATATTTTCAGGCATTTCATCATATGAACTGCTTCAGTTTGAAATCTCAAAATTATGTAAGTAATATATTTTCAATACATTTTTGTTTTTTTTTATCAAAAATGCTAGAATCCTATAACGCATTTGAGAAACTTTATATCATGTTGATTAACAATTAATATGAAATATGTCCATGTAAAAATAACCCAACAACTAAAATTTTGATGTGTATACAGAATCGTTAAATACCTCAATAAGATAAGACATGCAATAATCATATTTTTTGAAAAATACATGGTTATTTTGGTGAATACTATTGACCAGATCTATTTTTGGGTGAGTGTAAACGCACTATACATATTACATATTATGCCATTGAAAAAACAGTGGTGTATTTATGGCAGTGCTGGCCGCCCAGAGAGAACTAATGGGTTTATGGGAGTAAATAATAATAAATTATCCCTAAAAATCACTATCTTAAGAGTTTTAAATATAGGCTAGATTTTTAGCACTGACACAATGTCAAAGAAAATCGTTCAGCAATCAAAGTGTAAAGCCACTAAGGAGAATTTGTAAAGAATTCTATGAGATATATGAAATAAATCATGCTTGATATATATTTTAGTTAGAGTGTTATTTATTATTTTTGATTCACTTATAATGATTTTATGTCCTTCACCATAATGATACAATGGTATTTTAAAATATTTATGAGTGGGTCTATCTGTAAATTGACTTATTATTGTAATGATTCAACCATTTCCTGTGAATTCAAACATAATTTGTTTGAAAACATGGACCTTGCACATTTTTTATTACTATTAAAATTCTCACGAATCGGTCACAGCTTCGTAAAATGACGAATGATATAAACTAACCATCAAAATGGATATTTATTCTGAATGGTTACACAATCATTACAATGCAAAATAATTCTGTTTCTTCTTCTTCTTCTTTGGCCTTCACCTCTCCACTGCTGGATGTAGACCTTTTCCACACCCTTCCATCCATCCTTGTTGTTTGCTAGTTGTAGTCGTTTCTTCTCCCCAACATCGGCTTTATCTCGGAACTCTGGGAGTCCATCTTGTAGCATCCTGCCTTGCAATATGCCCTGCCCATTGCCATTTTGGTTTCGATACACGATCAACGATATCCACTACTCTAGTTCTAGCCTAACTTCATAAGTTCTAATCTCTTAGGCTTACGCCGAGCATAGATCTCTCCATGGATCGTTGCATGCATTTGAGTTTTTCTAAGCTTTTCTTTATAAGGGCCATCGTCTCTACTCCATACGTCATCACTGGCAGTATACAGGATTCAAAGGCTTTTCTTTTTAAGTTAATTGGAATCTCTTTATTGTCAAAAATTTGTTTGAGTTTGCCAAAAGCAGCCCAGCTCATTCCTATTCGTCTTGGCAATTCTGCTGTTTGGTTTTCTTTGTCCATTTTTATCTTGCGTCCCAGATATATTTTATATTCATCTAATATTTCAATAATATTGTTATTGACTGTGATGATTTTGCTCTCTAGACTAAAAATTTTTGTTTTCTTTATATTCATATTAAGTCCAACTTTGCTCAATGCCTCGTGTAGTTATTTTATAATTATACTTAGTTCTTTGTTGTTTTCAGTTACAACTGCTATGTCGTCAACAAATCTTAGGTGATTTAAGTAAGTGCCATCTATCTTCTCACCTCTGTTATCCCAATTCAGAGTCTTAAATACATCTTCTTAGGCTAACGTGAAGATTTAAGGCGAGATTGTGTCACCTTGTCGGACGTATCGAATCGGCGATATGAATTTTCCCATACACCGATACATTTTGAATTTCGTACTATAGATAATCGTATATGTGAAAACGCGCCATCATTGCTCTTAATTCGTTCATGCGTAAACTCGGCACAATTTATCTATGTCAGTTGTTGCTTTCGATGCATAATAAAATAAATAATTTATTTATTTGTGGTTGTGACTTATGATAGTGACCTTTCTTTCACTAAATATGTATATAGCAGCTCCCTAATCATAAAGATGGTATAAAACAAAAGTTAATTAATAATTGTCAAATTATTAATTAACTTTTGTTAACTAAAATGTTGTATCCGCATTTGAAAATTCTAAAGCAAAATGTAAGTTTTGTAAAGAAACTGTGTCCTATGGTACCAATTCAAAATATTATAACATATAGAATTAGTCGATCCACATGAAGAGACACCATAAGGGTGAATTGGATACCGCTTCAGTGACGAAACCAACTAACAAGACAACAAGGAGACTACTACCTAAGAGACAAGCAATTCTAACCGAGATGATCGATAAGAAATCATTTTCTAGAGATGATGATACTAGGGTAAAAGAAATAACTCGTACCATTGCTGAGCAAATATGCGTCGATATGGAGCCATTCGACTTAGTCAACAAGGTAGGCTATTATCTAATAGCATCAACGACTATTAATGAAGCTATGCCCGAATTATAAAATGGTATCTCGTTTCCAAATATGGAAATATTTTCCGTAATAACGGAAAAGTCATACCAGAAATATATAAGCGAGTGAGAACTAAAGTACTAGAAATGATAAAAGAGCTGTTGCATATTATGATAACCACCGACATATTGACAAGTGACTCCTCTTCGCAATCTAATGATTTTATTAGCTTGACAGCTCATGGGATCTGTTGGGTGCTTTGAACAATCTATGTTCCTCTGTCTTATTCCACCTTTGTTCGCTCCCTTCCCCCTCATTAGGAGACCGTCGGCAAAGCAGTTTTCTCTTCTCATTGTTGGGCAAAAACAGTCACAGGGCCGGCTGTGTAATTTTTGTCGCCGCTAATAAAAGGTTTCGGAACTTTGGAGTGAAATAGTATTTACTATTAGTGCATGTGTTTTGAACAAAGTATCAAGAACAAATAAAATCCATCAAGAACTAGGAAGCAACAGGAGACTGGGAGAATTATCAGAATCCGGTGAATAATTCCATCCTACTTTCTTTTCTTCTCACCGCGTATCTGCTTTAGCACCATTGGTCCTTCGAGCCGGATGCGGCTTTTTAGAGCATGTTTTGTTCAAGGTATTTGGGGCTTTAGTTGTTTAAGAAGAAAGTAATCATTTTTTAGTTCTTTTCATAATATTGTGTTCGTGGGTGGTTTGTATTAGCGCCCGCGCTGACTCTTGGCGACATGAGCGCGTGGGTACATTCGAACGAGTGAGTTTGTTTATTATATCAGTTTAATTGATAATATGGATTTAGCTTTGTTAACTAATCATGTCGAGGTTGGCTCGTTGCAATTGTCGATGTTGTCTATGGAGGATCTGCTTCGGATTTGTATTGGGGCACAGTAGCAAAATTTTTATAGGTGTACTCCTGCCTTGATGGTGAGTCGAAAATGTTCAAGCAACCATGACCTAATATCAATAGTTATGGAGATATGCAATATCAAAGTTTGCATTTTTCTTCAATCGGAGAAACATACAATTTCAAATTTATACAAGTTACAGTGCAGAACAAATCCTAACATTCTCAATGCATTACCGCTGACATGATCGTGAAATATGCTTACACATCTATCGCCTAGATCCCTAACATTCAACGTTGTGTCAGATTTTGGTCATTCATATTTTAGTGATAGAATAGAATGTTGAGGTTATTATTACAGTCGTTGGACATATTTATGTGTTAAATAAAACGGATATTTTATACGAACCGTATATTTTACTGCGAAGCAAATCTCAACGTTTTGCTGAAGTTTTATTCAGCGTCATCAGGAGAGCGTTCTATCATGGCGGGGCTGTAGGCCGAACTGATTATTTCTTCCACGGTCGTAAATTATATGCATTTTGTTATAGCACAGGTAGAGTGGAGTTTTTTGGGTCCTAGTGAATGATGTAACCGAAGACTTGGAAATATTAAACATAAGTTTGATTCACCTTCCCCATTCACATAAATATGCATTAAAACTGAATAAGTATATCCATCGATTTTGTGTTGTTCAAACCTTCCTGTATCTTACCACATCGAATAAGTTAATCTAAACACACTGCTTTAAAGGTACAGATACACATGCTTATTACTGGCATGCTCATTAGCATGCTCAAATCTACACATTTGCTCATTATTAGAATCCTTATTTTAAGCATACTCATAAATAAGCATGCTCAAAGCTAACAATCAAACACATATGCTTATTAATGGCATGCTCTTGTCATAGAATAGAGAGGAACTCTAGTTCAAAATTGAAACTGAAAAAGAAAATTCAGGTGAACCAATAAATTAAAATATTTTTGATAATAGTTTTTATAATTTTTATTGTAAGATTTGAATCATTCATGTCTTTTAATACAGTTTCATAAACATAATTTCTTGCTATATTATTTTTACATAACGGTGACCGAGTATTCCACAGATATTCGTGATTCCTATAATAAGTCACGAAAAGTAATGTTTTATCATCTCCCCAACGCACCATATTTGTTTCATCTGTCGCGGACTGAGAAGATCGCATTGATAATCAAAACTAGCCGCGAATGACATATACATGCTCATAAATCAACCGGCGGTTGATTTTGGAGCATGCCACTAATGAGCATGCTTATTACTAGCAATGTGCGTACACACATGCCACTAATAAACAAGGGCTAAAGTAGGTCAATACTGCGCATGCTCACGTGCCACTAATAAGCATGTATATCACTACCTTTACGGCATACAGTAAGCCTAGCCACTTCTCCGGTCATCCCGATATGTGAGATATACATTTATTTATGGCAGTAAAGAAGTACCTAGACGTATGTGTAGTTGGTATACGAACCTCAAGGACAGCTCATTCTTGATTAGTTCCGTCCTTTCTTTGAGAGCTCTAGCGAGGTAATTTGTCACAATATAGCCGGACTTGCATAGGTCAATAGTAGGCTGAACCAAGTCTGCCCAAGGCAGCTTCCCAAATCTTCTGTACAATGCCTCGTATCCCTTGAGCTCCCCGGGAACAGCGACGGCCATTCCACCTGGTAAAATATATGGGAGATATAGATGTCTCACAGAGAAGAAGCTATTTATATGGGAAAGTATGAATGGAAGTCTGTTTTGGGCGTTTACAGGGCTTACATCCTGTCATTGGCTGGCTTAAGTGATCACTTTACACAATGCAATGTTAACCAATTCCATCCATGATTGACCACACATCTATCGAATTTGGAAAGTTGTATGTATGGTATTTACGTACCTCGCTTACTTTATTCAATACAATATCGCCAATGGATATCACCGCTGGTAATGAAAATTCTGTATTTTTTGAAGTAATCACAAACTGTAAGCGTAAACTGTAACTGCTCAAAAAAGGACTTCCATACATACTTTGCCATTTAAATAGCTGTGATATATCTATAATTAATATTAATTAATAATGATCCCTCTGAGGGAAAATATTAAATACCAACAATAAAGGTTAAAAATTAAATAATTTATAAATTTTTTACATAAGGGAAGCTGTAAATAATAAAGCATCTCTAATAAATAACCAAATCAATTTTCTACACAGCCCTTTATTCAATTTAACTTTCCAAAAAAATTGGTAACACCCACTTTAACTCCCTCTCCCTCATAGATTCCTGATCGTTCTGTAGGCAAGTTTTTGCATGCTGGTTTTTGACAAGTCAAAATGTGAATGATCTGTACAGTAAAAAAAAAATGTATATGTGGCGTTACCTGTGTAACCCTGCGCTAAACAAGTGGACCGAGTGATTTGTTTACATTAATATAATTAAACTGCCGCGCCCGTAAACATACGAAAACAAAGAAAGTCGCTAGGGAGACAAAACAACGATGCCACTTTTTTAGTCGAATGTCTGCCATAACATCTGGCGGACATGCGGTTCGTCATTTACTTCTTTATTCATTATTTTACTTCCTTACTTTACTTACTTGTACACCTTCATTTGCTCTCGGAGCATATCTCCGGTTGAGGAATTAATATCAAGAAATACAAAACACTATTTCATTTGACGAATTCTGAACCTTCCCTATATAGTTAATGGTATATAGTCTTCAGGGGAAAAAAACATAAAAACTGTTAAATATTCATGTTTGCAAACAAATAATCAAAAAATACACTCTCGGTTTCTTTAAAAAATTATGATTCTTCCAAGCGTGGAATTTCTATTTATGAGTTTTAAAAATTATTGTATTGCAGCTAATTCTCTAAATTTTGATAACATGTGTTTGATAAAATTCATTAAAATGCTGGCAGGAGAAACTGGATCGGTCTGTTCTACATATGACCCAGATGTAGATGCTTATAGAGACTTCTAGAGAGACAAAGTAGCAGAAACTAGGTGGGAAGGCATCTTACTATGCTACAATACATAAAGAAATCTCATTCGAGCTGGCTTGGACATGTTACTTATATGGATATTGGAAGAGGTAAGAGGATGTAAAAATATTGATGCAAACATAGAATCAGATATCAAACACATGGAGCAGCTATTAGAGAAAGTCAAATGTCAATTTAATGAGAGGAGGAGGAGTGAAGTGGATGATGTTCTTATAAAGTTCAGTTTGGTATACTTTGTTGGTACACTAACTGCCATTAGAAGGAGAAATGAAAAGATATAATCTGCACACAAAGAAAACATAATTGTTAATTTATTAATTGATTAATTGTTCGATCTTTATGAACAGGACCAGATTTCACTGAACACAACCACTTTCCTTACACCTTTTCATTACATTACATTACCATTCAACTTTGAACTGTCTTGTTTGCTGGACGTGTTTTGTTCTGAGTTTTGTGTGCCCACTTTTAGGTGATCGTAAAGCCTTCGGATAAGGATCAAGGTGCCACAAGAATTCTTGAGCTACTGCCCTTCTGATAAGGGAGAAACCAGAGTTGTTCCTTCGACCTGGACCAAAAGGACAAAGGTAAGAGCGTGCTTTCCTTTCTTTTTGCTGACTTTTCTTTCCTTCCAGAACCCGTCTTTCCCATCTTAACTTATCCATTTCACATTCCGTATTCAAACATTAATATTAAAGATATTTTCAAAAACATCACTGTGCAGAGAATTACAATTGAAATTTATTTATAGAAAATTTCCCTCACCTTTGGTGGTAGATATGGCCCCACCCTCGAACATATCCTCGTGAGCAGCGCCGGGGGCCGTCTCCCTGGAGTCCAGCACCAGCACGGAACCAGTCTCCTTCTGGTACATGGTGAGCAGGAAGCCTCCGCCTAACCCCATGCACTGCGCGCAGGCCACCCCCTCGCAGAACATGGTGGCGATGGCGGCATCAGCGACAGATCCACCTTTTTTAAGTGTATCCCTGCAAAAATAATAAACGACATTGCAGTTCACACTGTTTATTACAATTATTATTTTGCGTACAGAAAACCAGACGCATTTTGAAAATAGCAATTGCTATCCCAACACTAAGACTAGCGGTACATAATGGCGTTCTAGTGCTAACCCTGATGTATGGAAGTGAAGCCTGGAATTGGCAAAGAAGAAATGAAAGCAAACTGAATGCGATGGAAATGCGGTCACTAAGATGCTTGGACGGAAAATCTTTGGTCAATAGAGTGAGGAATGAAAGTGAATGTAATACTGGCTGTAGTGTGGTAGATAGAATAAAGAAAGGAGTGCTGAGATGGTTTGGTCATGTAGAACGAGGAAAGGTTGGTTAAGAAAATATATGAGGCGAATGTTGAAGGCAACAGGAATAGAGGGCGTCCGCGAAAGATCTGGCAGTATTTGAGGATGGCCCTGTTAAAAACCTCAACAACCATAGAACTTGTAGTGTAATGAAAAGATGTATGAATGTAGACGAAGCAAACAAAAGTGGTGTGCCAAGACAGAAGAATATGGCGTTCTATCCTCTTTGCCTACCGCTGCAGGCAAGCGGCGTGATGGTTAGTTAGTTAGTTAATATGCGAGAATAAAAAAAACTAACCCATAATATTAAGATTATAATAAGATTATAATCCCTTTCTTTGTAAAATATAACAACAATTAAAGACGAATTAAAACATATAACATAAGACTAAACTTACAGTAATTTAATATATTTCTAAAATGTCAGATGTATTGAGCTTTGATAAGACACTTCATGCTTTGAAGATTAAATTCTAAAAACATTTGTCAGTCAATTTAGATTTTCGAAATTCGTAGTGAAGTACTTATTATGTATACCGACGGAGTAATTCAAATTTAGAAAATATTCCGCGACGTTATCGGGCCGCCGTTGCTAGTAATCAAACTTTTGTAATGATTCCAATTTGAAAAAACTTATAAAAATTTGAAAAATCCAAAATTATACTATAATTATTATTATTTTTAACGAAAATTTGATAGATCTTCTTGATCATCACCACGAGTCTGCTTGCAAAGTTTCAGCTCGATTGGATCATGGGAAAAGGGTCAAAAATCGATCCAAAGTTTTTTCGACGGCAAGCCGGCAAGCAAGCAAGAAGACGCCACGAGTTAATATAATGGGAGTAAAAAAAACGATACGCCTGTGTGTGTTTCTTTCAGTTTCTACTTGAGAACCGGTTTGCTGGCCCGGGATTCAAACTCCATCTCCGGCCATTTAATTTAGTTTTTTTAGCCGTGAATTCGAATGAAATTACTGACGTTACACGAGTTACGAGGACAGACAGACAGTCGGACGGACAGACGGACCAGGGTGGTTTATAATATATACATATATATATATATATATTAAAATAGAGATGCGAACACGGAATTCGTGTCACATCAAAATTCTTACTATTTTCAAATTAAGCTAAACGCTTGTGCTATGAAAATAGGACTAACTTGCTTGTCTGGAGTGAGTTACGAATAAATTTATAACGTTTATAATAGGGATGTATCGATACGCACTTTTGCCGATACGATACCGATACCGATATTTATGAAAAAGTATCGACAACACCGATACGGACAGTGAAGATTTCAAAAGGTGTTAAGTGTTGTGGGTTAAAGGTAGAAACAGACGAAATTACTTGTATAATTAATTGTATAACATTTATTTAGAATGTTTACTTTATAATGAACTTTTGAACATTGTAATTTAACATTACTAATAATGGTCATGACTGGTGGTCAGTGGTGGTAGTCCTGTTTTCATAGCATAGGCTTGGTTTGAGAATATTAAGAATACTGATGCGACACATATTCTCTGTTCGGAATGAAATTAAGAAACGCGGGGATTCTCCGAGCATAGATAAATTGTGCCGCGTTTAAAAATGAACGAATTAAGCGCAAAGATGGCGCGGATAATCTATAGTGTGAAATTCAAAATGTATCGGTGTATCGGCAAATTATTATCGCTGATTCCGATATATCGAAAAAAAAACAGGATATCGCCGACATATCGGTATCGGTATCGATATAGGATGTATCCCTAGTTTATAACATAACAATTCGACATCACATTGATAGCAATTTGATGTATTGTTGGAATATATGTAGGTACATATGTGAATTATTTTCAAAATGAAAGATATTGAAGAAAATTAATTACTAATTAAGGAATATTATATAACTAAGAACATTTTCATCGCTGGTCTTTGCTTCTCTGTTAATGTAAGCCATGGCAGGAGTAAAATCACTTAAAAATTAACCCATTTTTAAGAACACAAGAGTAATTAAATAGCTTGTAACTCAAATATAAAGCACATCCGAAATCTTAAGACGGCTGTGGTTAAAAATTTTTTTTAGCCAAGAAGCTTTTGAATTGATGTACAATCTAAAATTGTTTTACTCTTTCCTAAACGTTCTTCCAGTGCACAGGAACTATTCTTGTTAATAAATGAAAAAAATTCGCAGATTATACAAGAGGAAAAAAATTCGCAGAATAAAAACAAGAGGCTCATAATCATAAAATCACGAAAATACGTGGATCGAGAACAATGGAAATGTTGTACCCAAGTCAGAAAATAAATTACATGGTTTTATACGAAACTAGCTGTTCGTACCCGGCGTTGCACGGATTAAGGATTAAGTTGAAAATAAATTTGTGGGGGAAACCTAGGTTCGATTCGAACGATATAGATTTTCACCGGAAATATATCAGGGGGAGAGGAAGGGTAAAATGGGAGGGAGGAAATGTTACCTATGTTACTCGCCAGGTCCTCAAGAATAAGTTTGCAAATTTTGAGTCTGATCGGTCGAACGGTACATCTAAAATATGTCAGGGGTGGGGAAGGGGTAAAATAATAGGAAGGAAATGTCACCTATGTTACCTGCCGAGTCCTAAAGAATAAGTTTCCAAATTTTGAGTTCAATCGGTCAAACGGTACAGATTTGCATGAAAACATATCAGGGGGAGGGGAAAGGGGTAAAAGAATAGAGGGAAAATGTCGTCTTTGTTCCCCGCTAAGCTCTAAAGAATAAATTTCCAAATTTTGAGTTCGATCGGTCAAACGGTACAGATTTCCATCGAAAATATATCAGGGGGAGGGAAAGGGGTAAAAGAATAGGAGAGAAATGTCGCCTATGTTACCTGTCGGGTCCTAAATCATAAGTATGCAAAATTTGAATCGAATCGGACAAACGGTGTAGATTTGTATAGAGAACAGACAGACAAACATACAGAGTTTTATAGGTATAGATAGTACCTACGCTCACTCCCAATTTGGAGGAGGTAATAAAAAAGTGGCATTGTTATAAAAAAGGATAAATTGTTTTGACCGAGTCACCAAATAGCTCTTATGTAAATAAAGCGTCATTAATTCTTCTATTTAATTTGGTATATTCGCTTACTGTTTTTTTTACTATTAATATTAATTGATATAATAGTTTTTGTAAGATGTTTTTAATTGCGTATTAATTAGTTAATTACTACATGGATGGACCTGCAGACAAACATCTACCTAGATAGATTTTTTTGTGTGTCTAGCTCATTGTAATATTATTCTATTATTAACATTTGTAAAGTTATTTAAAAAAAATCACAACACCTTTTAAATTGGTTTGATGAAAACAGTTAGGGCCGGTTCTTTCAATTTGGATTAAAGTAAGCGTTCTTTTAAAGCATAGATTTTTACGTTCTCCACCAATCAGACGATCTGTTTTCGTAAAAATCTATGCTTTAATCGACCGCTTACTTTGATCGAACTTGAAACAACCGGGCCTTTTTATACATTCCACACCAAAGCAGAATCAGGGGTTGATAGTCGTTGTCGCTTTAGCGCTAAGAGGGTGATGTTAGGTTTTCAGAATAGTAATCTTTCAGATTTTTCTAAATCGTACTGAAACCTGACAGAGGGAACGGGGTTAGGTGACTTGGGAATTTTATCCTCGCCACACGTGCTTCGCATACCGCGTACAGCCCGCAGTAGGATTCGATTCTTGGTAAGGTCACAATAGAAATATGTGATTTTCTCAAGCTTGGGTGTTTAAATGACGTGTTTCGCTTCTGTAGCAGGGCCTCGTAACACGAGGACACAATCGAAAAATTGGCGATCCAAGGGAGGATATAAGGAGCCAGATGTCACTCATGAGACCAAAATTCACCAAAACGATGGACACAGCAACTAATAATAATATTCATAACATAAAATTATCAAATAACTTGATTTCGTCAGACTTAAGAATTGCTATTGGTTAAATATTACTCGGAAAACCACCACCTGAGCCTTTGATTGGTGAATTGTGACTTCATGGAGTGGCAATATTCCGTTGCATGATGCGCGCGTATTTCATTGCACCCTAAAATTTCACTCTCAACTAGAGATGGGTTGTTCGCGAACGAACGGGTCTTAATTAACAGGTCAGTTACAGTTACAGTTCTCTTGTTCAGTGTAATTGACCTTAAGTCAGTTACACTGAACTAGAGATACCTATCCCAATTCCAGCTCAATCTAGTTCACACGAACTAGATTGAAGATTGAACTAGAGATCCAAAATATCTAGAGACCAAACGAATGATACGACGGATTACAAATTACGGGCCACAACTGAGTCACGTGTTTGTTTTAATAACGAGTATAAAAAGATCTTTGCAATGTCATGGCAGTCTTTATCATTACGATATTTGAGAAGATATGTCGGAATTTATTTTGTCGGTATGCTTAGTTGTTCGGTGTGCATCTAGGTTGTCGAGTTTAATTTTTAAATTGCGTTTATTTCTGATATTTTCGTAATTTAAAAAATATTTAAGATGAGACCACACAACAATTATTAAAGTCAAAGCTTAACATTTAAATACAACAAAAAAATCTTATTGCCGAATGCATATACATAGTATAATAAGTTAACAGGCTGGTTTTGCAATAATATGCGAATTTATGAAAACATTTTTGTACGCGTGTTAATTACTTTATTTATTTATTATCTCTAGGACAACATATAGCGTAGCATGACTAATTTAAAAATTAAATAATAAAATTGTTAGGTCTGAAATTGCCACATGGAATATTGTGTTGTTGCTGAATAATGTGTGTGAGACACTGTGAGATGAAGTAATATTATTAGCTTTAAGAATTAATATAATTGCGTTATTGGGTTGTTTTCTAGATATGATTTTATGGGATTAAGTACTGTTGTTGGAAGCACATATTGAAATATGTATTTATAATAAAAATGTATGGATAGACTAGCCCGGCGTAATCATAGCTACACACCGGCTAATAGCTAAAAGATCTAAACATTGTGCCTATTCATATTACGAAATATGCCTGGGTTTCCTTTGCGAACGGGTAGTACTCGACAAATAATATTAACATACATATCTTGTAAAATAATCGCTGTAACAAAAAAATATTTAAATGGTTGGGCGTACGTTTTGTTGCATTAGACTTGTAATAGGTCTTTTGATGATGTTATGATGTTTCCCTAAGTTTCTGTCTCTGAAGCCATTCATGGTGTCGAAACTCATCAGACTTCGGCTGCTCAGGTATCAACAACTCCGGCCGAACTATTATTTCTACTTTAACTTCTTCGCAATCTTGAGTCATCAATTTTCGTTTCTTTTCGCTCTTGCATCTTTCTGTTTTCATACCTCGCTGTTTCGTCTGAAGGTTCAGTGTCGCGTTTGATGTATATGTCTGGGTTTCATTTCTGACTGAAAAGAACCAGCAGTAAGTCATGTATGTCAGTTTCTTTATTTTTAGGCTATAACGAGTTACGAAAATTTACAAAATTTTCCTAAGGTGTTCGAAATCCTGGCACCGGTTCTGTGTTCACTATATTAATTCATACATGTTTTTTTAGGGGTATAAAATTTTAAAATGAAATAAAACATATAAAAATCGTGGCGTGCCATGATATCGACTTTATTGGAAAGTAATTTTATGCCCTTAATGTCTAAATATGATTACGATATCACAATTTTTGAAATAAATTTGCAGTTGAAAATCGTGGTGAAGTGGCAAATCAAACTGGGCACAAATCAGCTGTAAGTTGTCAAATTGGCTGTCGTTGGAAAAAGTGTTGCCAATTAAAAAAAAACAAAATTCTAAAAAAAACTTATCTTTCCAATTCAGCCAAATACTATGGCAATTAACACGTTTTTTTATGCGTTTTATTTCATTTTAACATTCTATACCTATAAAAAAACAGTACGCCATTTTTGAGAGCTGAGATTTATCTCATTTGCACGACGTTTGGTACATTTAAAACTTTTACAACAAGTGTAGGCAATTTGTTAAGCTTGAGGTACAATTGAAAAGTTTATAAAGCTTAAATTAATTGGCCGCTCGAACGATGTAAATCTCTTAAAATATAGACACACGGATGGAACGATTAAGTACAATCGCAATAAAAACCCATGAGTCATTCCATGTCTCGATGAAGCTGTCATTACTTCACACGTGGGAAGTCCATGATACAGGTAGTTACATCATATTATGATGTTTAAATTCGCTGCTGATATAAATGCAATAATAATAATACTGCTCAGCCATATTCGTAGGAAAAGCCAGAAATGAATTCCCCAAATGTATTGATTGGCAAAATGGAAAGTTAAAATGTTGTAATTTTAAACATACCTATGTAGTAAGATACTGTGCAGTGCTAATAATATAAAGTCTTGTGCAAGATTTATAACATTACGAAAAATTGGAGCACATTAAAGAACTTCGGGAGCAGTGTGATGCCCAAGACATTCTGAGGATCAGGGATATGTAGTTGGACTAGTGGGAGTAGGCGCATGAGGCCCGTAACATGCACCAGGCCTTCTTATAATCGGGCATATTCCCAAAATAGAAATATTGGGATCTCAAGATCTTTATCTCAACACCTAAGAGACGAGAAAAAAATATTTTAAAAAAATTTACGAGACGTAGGTACGCGTCGGTGGTGTGGTCAGAGGGAGAAAGACGTATATGACGGTCATCCGTCAAACGTCAAAAATAAATACGAATCCAACGATATTTCTCTTTTCTATGGTCCGAATATGAAATATTTTTTTTCTATAAGCTTTAAATACAACTTATAGTACTTATTTGGTGTAATTTTAGCCAAAAGTTATAATTGTGAGGTTACTTATGCGGCAGAGTGAAGCTCTATCAGATCAGACCGCCCGGATAAGAAGGTACTGGAGAAATTAATCCCTTTTCTAAAGGCATTGCAAACATCGGAAACAGCAAATAAAGGTATTTACTTTGAGAGAGATATGTGCAAATATACAAATTTCCTTATTTAAGTACGACGAACACCGAATACCGACGTATACCTACGTATCGTCTATTTTTTATTTTTATTCTCTCCTATAAATATATATCTTAACATCCCTATATTGCTATTTTCGGAATACGGCCGACTAAGTACCTGTCGCCTGCACTACGAAAAAGGAACATATTACTCAGCTAATAAGTGAATGAATTTTTAGTATAAAGATAGTGTTTTTTATCGATTTGAGTACGATGAACACCGAACACCGACGTATACCTACGTATCGTCTATTTTTTTTTATTCTCTCCTATAAATATATATCTTAACATCCCTATATTGCTATTTTTGGAATACGGCCGACTAAGTACCTGTCGCCTGCACTACGAAAAAGGAACATATTACTCAGCTAATAAGTGAATGAATTTTTAGTATAAAAATACTGTTTTTTATCGATTTGAGTTACTTTAATGAATGTCCAATGTTTTTCTTAAAATAAGTCAGAAATAAAAGATTGAAACTTTGAAGTCATCAAATATCGATGTTATAAAATCAAATTAAGTAGTATAATTTAGGCAGGAATCTATATGTAAAGTATCTTGAACTGAATCTCTTACACCCTTTAGGTTTACATTTCGGGTTGAGTGGATATTGATCTGTCTGGACGTTGGATTACCTGGATTTTGCCTAATATCGTGGTTATGACTTAAATCGAAAGCTTGCATATGGAAATATGTCCTATCCGAAGTAGTAAATACTGCTGTACCTACCATCTTGTCCTGGTGCAAGAATCACTTTCGAAACTTTGCTTTTCAATTTATACATAGTTACCAGATTCACTTGAGGTTTATTTTTGGTGTAGGTATTTTCTCTCACTTGCTCTTCATGTTTACGTTTCTACCCCATATTATTATGTGGCAAATACAAGATCGTAGCCAGGCTATCGCTAATGCTCAGTTGTAACTAAATTGAAGCGTCAATGAGCATTTCAAAAGCGTCAAGTTTTTTCTCTCACTTGTTCTTCATGTCTACGTTTTCACCCCTTATTATTGTGTCGCAAAAACTACTGACTTAACTAGACAAATTTTTGTGTTAAGGTGATCATTCTGTTTTTCAGATTGTATCCAGCTTTGACATCGCACCGGTTCAGTCAGGCGGGATTAAAAGACCCGTTCGTTTGAACGATAGGTACAGTTCACTTGTTTCAATAGCTCATATCATTCATAAAGGTATTTTATTACCCTCTTAAATATCATAACACGAGGACAAAAGCACCGACGAAACAATGACTGATTCACCAATATACGAGTCAGTTGTAGTCAGATGTGACTTTGCATTGTTCAAGTTTAATCGGTCCTCAATTCTTTCAGTTCTTTAGTCCGCAAACCAGACTATTAAATATAGTTTGTTCGAACTAGATTGAACGGGATTGGGGAATTATATCTCTAGTTCGGTATATCCAACTCGTTTGTTAAAATCCGTATGTTCGCGAACTATCCACTTCTACTCCATAATATATACTCCATACTATACTCCAAATACTCCAAATAATACTAATCACTTCATTTAGCTACACAGTCAATGTTTTCAGTTACACAGGACCAGAGATAAATCTTAAACTATATTTTATGTTCTGCATCGTTAATCATGAATTTGATTTTATTATTTTTAGTTCTGTTTTATCTGTCAAAACAATGCTGTTCAATTATCGATTGTCATTTCTTTCTCGAAGCAGGAATATAACTTTGACGATTTTAATTGAAATTATTTGAATCTGATAAAACTGTCAGTGGCAAATGAGATAAAAATGTAAGATAACCAAAATTCCCTAATAACATGCCGATTGTCATTGAAATAAACTAGATTAATCTCATATATTACCTATATTCAAGAACACATACTTATTGTGAAGTTGCGATTTTTTCAGAACAAAGTTCTGTGAAATTTAAAACCAAATGTATTAATTAATTAATCAATTAGAAAGACATACAGAAAAATCATATCCACGAAAAAATATTTGGCTGCTACCGGGATTTGAACCACGGATCTCCTTCTATCCGGGGCAAGCGTGTTATCCAATTACGCTATAGCGGCCTTGCACATTTCCGTGAATATATCGACCTTATCTGTAAGTCTCATTTATTGATTGAATAACATAATATATATTTATCTCAGAAATATCTCTACAGGCCAGGTGAAAGATATTCGACTGTATTCTGAAAATAGCAATATTGCTATTTCTGTATCTTGACAGTTATTATTTAACATTGCAATGCCATCAATTTTGACGTTTCAAGTTTGACAGGTTTGCAATTCATGAATTCAACCAATCAGAAAACTCTAAAACATAAACAACGATCCCATAGGAGAAGATCCGTGGTTCGAGTCCCGGTAGCAGTCAAATATTTTTTCGTTGATTTGATTTGATGTATGTATTTCTAATTGATTGATAAATTTGGTTTTAGATTAATTTTTACTATTAATGAGTAATTACAAAGAACACAGTTAAAATGTATTTTATATCCATAATAAAATAATATACACATTTTGTTTAATACATCAAATAATTTGTGTTTATTTGAATTGTAGGTATGTACTACATTGACTTCAAGATGTAATATTAGGTTCACGATAAAACGTAGTGATTGATTCAGACACCGTTGTATTGTTATCACCATCTCGCTACACTATTGACATAGTTGCTTGTATATTTTCGACATATAATTTAGGCGGAACATCTGTTAAGTATTGTGGACTAGCTCTATTACACCCTGTATACAACAATATTTTAATTTTATTTTACAGTGACAGTTGAGCGAGAAGCGTAATACGCACATATTATTTGACAGAACTTACCTACCGATAGCTGCACACTCCTTGCCGTTGGAAGTCACGGCAGCAGACCTGAAGGTCAGACCGTCTTCCTCGTCAGGGTGCTTCGTGAAGACGACCGTCAGGGAGACTATCAGCGCGATCACGAGGACGATCACCAGCGCGATGAAAAGAAATTTCATCCTGGAAAGAGAACAACTTCATTAAACCATTGCACACAAAACAGTATCTGCATATTTATGATAATACTATAAAATACGACAGTTTTCTAAATAACATACGATGAACACGACATAATCATGTGCCTGGCACGGATGCTGAAATGAAAAAAGTTATTAAATTAAGTTTAAGGTATTACAAGTTAAGTTCGTATGACGCCAAAAATATTATAAGGCAAGACTTTTTTATTTGCTAGGCTATGGGCCGGTTGAATCAACTTGGTATATTTTTCATCTAAACCAGTGGCGGACAGACTTTCTTCATGGGGGGCCAGAAAGTTTTAAGAAATTTCAGAGGAGGGCCAGGAGTATAGCCAAAATGCATTTTGTTTTAAAATCTATACTTTAATTATAAAACTTTACACACAAACGCTAATATAAGTTACAGTTTACAATTATTTAACTTTTATTCGAAGGCCCTGCCATATGAAATTATTTTTTTTGGCCATAATGTCTTCAAGTGCAGGTTTGAGCCGCGACGAAGTAACCTTTAGCAGCGAGAAAAAGTGCTCATCAGTTAATCGATTTTTGACTGAGTTTTTCCGCAACTTCATGGTCGAAAAAGTCTGTTCGCAGACATACGACGACCCAAACATCGCTAATATTTTCTGGGCGTGATCAATTATTTTTGGATATTCAGTATTCGGCAGTGTTCTATAAAAATCTAATTTAAATTCAACTTGCTTGAGACCCGCATAGCAACGCAACACATGAACTACGTGGCTACTCTAGAAATGGCTTCTTTTTACTCCCTTTATATTAGGTCCTTACATATGAAATTGGCGTTTTGCCGTACTGGCAAATTTGATCTCAAATATCTTCTCTTTGGTTAGGATTTCCAAATCCAAATTTATACAGCTATTTACTCATGTATTTGTGTTTTGAAAATTATAATTCATTTGTTTTTTCCTCAATTGTTTTTTTCTTTGCGTCAATCAGTTTACAAAATGAAAAACTTGAAATATCGCGTTATTTACGAGTACGAGTTCCACAGTGGCACCAGTGCTGCAGAAACGGCTCGAAGGATTAATGATGTGTATGGCGACGGTGCCGCAAAAGAAAACACAGTGCGTTTTTGGTTCCAACGTTTCGTTCTGGAAATTTCGACCTGCAGAACAAGCCCCGTGGACGGCCGGAGACCAAAGTTGATAATGAAGAATTGAAGGCTATTGTGGAAGCGGATCCATCGCAAACCACATCCGAGTTAGCTGCAGGCTGCGGTGTTAGTGAAAAAACTGTTTTAATCCACTTGAAGCAAATTGGTAAGGTGAAAAAGCTTAAAAGGTGGGTACCTCACGAATTGAGTGAAGCAAATCAACAAACGCGCGTTGACTGCTGCGTTGCATTACTCAACCGGCACAATAATGAAAGGATTTTAAATCGAATCATTACCTGTGATGAAAAGTGGATCCTGTACGATAATCGGAAGCGCTCATCGCAATGGCTGAACCCTGCCGAACCAGCCAAACCATGCCCCAAGCGAAAATTGACTCCAAAAAAGTTACGTGTGAGCGTTTGGTGGACTAGTGCTGGTGTCGTTCACTACAGCTTTCTTAAATCTGGCCAGACGATTACGGCAGATGTCTATTGTCAGCAACTGCAAACCATGATGGAAAAGCTAGCTGCTAAACAACCGAGGCTGGTTAATCGCTCTAGGCCACTGCTGCTTCATGATAACGCTAGACCACACACTGCACAACAGACGGCTACCAAATTTAGAGGAGCTTCAATTGGAATGTCTAAGACATCCACCGTACTCTCCGGACCTTGCCCCAACAGATTACCATTTTTTTCGAAATTTGGATAACTTCTTGCAAAGGAAAAAATTCAACTCCGATGGGGCAGTCCAAACCGCCTTCAAAGATTTTATTGATTCCCGTCCGAATGGTTTTTTCAGTAAAGGGATCTATGAACTACCTATGAGATGGCAAAAGTGCACAGATAGCAGTGGTACATACTTTGATTAAACAAATATATTATAATAAAAAAAATCGGCTTTATGTTCCTCCCATACTAAACGCCAATTTCATATGTAAGGACCTAATATTAACTCGTGGCGTCTGCTTGCTTGCCGGCTTAATAGGCTTTTGTTACAGTCTCTCGCACTATTTTTTTTATATAAATTGTAAAGACTAGGAATCAGAGGAAAATTACTTGCATACTTATCTGACAGAATGCTTTATGTAAACATCCTAGCATACCTATATTATAGATTCAAGGCTACTAGTGGCGTCCCCCAGGGATCGCACATGGGTCCTTTACTATTTTTTTTATAAGGTTTTTAATATAAATTATATTGTGAATGTGTTTACAGATGTCGATTTGCGGATGACCTAAAATTATTTAAATCCGTAAGTTGTTTAAGACTGTCAGATACTATAAGAAAACCTTAACAGTTTTCATAAATGGTGCATTAAGAATAGACTAAATTTAAATACATAGAATACATAAATATATACATAAATACAAGTATATTTAAATTTAGTCTTTCAATCTATCTCAGTTGATAAAAGCATGCACTGACTGTTTTGTTGATTTGTGCATTTATTGAGATCTCAATCAAAATATACGCTCAACAACACAACTGCTGATTAAGCATCTACAGAAATTGATCCCTGGATAAAATATTTCCTTCTAGTATTACTTGAGCCCGTTTTACGTCATCTATTTGCCTATTTTTTCGACGTAAAATACATTTAAATTAATACACGTAAATACATCGGATTCTGTTTTTACACGAATTTGAAATTATTTTTTACATGCCGCAAAAATTAGGAGACACACGCAGTTTGTTTACAAAATCACAAGTGATAATGTGATTTCGGAACCAAACATTAGTAAGCGGGTGCATTTATTGTCTGACAGAGAGTGAATTAATTTTATTACGAATTTTTAAACTGATTATTTTTTAAAATAAAAGTTTGATAAAATAAACAATAATGGATTGTATTTCTTAATACAATGAATGATTTTTATTCAATGAAACATGTCTCCCATTTTACTGTATATTTTACACGGTTTACTAAGTATTTGTTCTTGCATACTTAAATTTCCTTGGAAGCAGAATTTTTAAAGTAAAAACTCGTCTTGTAATAATGAGCGACTTATTTACTTTTTAGTTTGATCTTTTCACAAATGTTTAAAAATTTACAAGCTCGTAGTATATCGAACGTATTGGCAGCAGATGTGGTGCGAAATTGTGGACAAGGAATTTAGGTTAGTTCGTGTATATGTATTTTATTGGTCTGCGGTCTCATGCAATGGTGCAGATATCATGGATGACGCCGTGGGTTTTTATTATTATTTTTAATAAAGTATATCTAATCTGATCGCGTAAACAACACATCAATCAGCAAATTATAATCCTCCAATATTTTATCGTATAATATTTTTCCGAAGTTGAAGGAAATATAATGATTAGGTATCTGTCTACGTGTGTTGGCTGTTTCTGTATGCTGCGTGCACATTGCGTGCACTGCATGCAGCAATGCCCCACGTGCATTTTTAAAAACGTCCGCACCCGTAAGTACCGAGAGAAACAGCGAAATTCTCTTAATGCTTTCTAGGTTCTTATCTCCGAAACTATACAATAGAATCGACTGTAGTTCGCTAATAATAAAAATAATTTTCTAATATTTTTTATTGAATTAAAAATAAATAATCATAGACCTTATATATTATTATGGTTTATATAATTATACTATATGTGGGGTATAAAAGCAAAGGCAGTAAATATAAAAAAATATTTGGAATGCATTCACCGAGGATTAGATACTAGTTTAGAATGTACCTTCTGAATAATAGACTTATAATCATCCGTATTCTGAAAATAAACAATGTCTTGGATCTTTAAAGATCTTTATCCCACACGTAATAGGACGTAATAAAATTAAAATGTCCAGAGCGGATTTGTATTCTACGCTCAAATACAGTGTAGTCAAGATGGAATATACGAAAGATTGTTTCTCAATCGTTTAATTTCTTAATCCACAGCGTCCAGATGAAACTATTAGGGTAAAACTTGTCATGACCACGTTCGGCGTTACCGCGTATTCAAATCTTCCCATCTTGACATTTGACAGATAACAATTTGCATCTTTCTTCCTCCCTCATAGAAAGAAACACCGACGTAAAGCTATGTCTCGTTTATTTTTAATTTTTATTATCGTCTATTAAGTGTTGGGATAAAGATCTTAAAGATCCAGACGTATCTGTCAAAAAATGTCAAGGTGGGAAGATTTGAATACGCAGTAACGCCGAACGCGGTCATTCCAAGTTTAGCCATGGTATTTCACCTGGACGCTGTGGATGAAGTAATTAATACGAAACAATCTTTCTTATATCATCTTTTAATACAGTGTATTTGAGCCGTAGAATTACAAAATCCGCTCTGGACATTTTTAATTTTTATTATCGTCTATTAAGTGTTGGGATAAAGATCTTAAAGATCCAGACATTGTTATTTTCAGAATCGGGCCGATTATGTATCATTTCTTCCAAAATCATGTTTCCTATAAATTTATAGGCTACGTTTCCTTTAAAATCTCAAATTCAGTACTTATATTTATTAGTAGGTAATCCTCGATGAAGTCATTAATTTTTTTTGATATTGCTGTCTTTGCTTTTATACCCCACATGTAAAGTGGTTAATTTCTTTAACAATTTGTATTAGGATATTAATATAACAACATTTTTGGCTAACAATTAAGGCATGTATTAGTCTATGTAATATTGTGGACTAGAAAAGAATGTACATGTAACTATGCGACCTCATTTTCATTGCATTCAGTATTATTCTTTTGTTAGTTCACGCCTCACTTCCATACATTTGTGTCTATTATTTATCATGGCTAATGTGATAAATTTCTATTCGTGTTGAAGCACCATTTCAGACAGTCAGTTCACAAAACACTTTTCTCTTCCTAAATAAACCATTATATCACATTTTGACATGCTTTTTTTTTATCTTTCGACTTGCTAAAAAGCCTTATATATCGTGCACCAGGAAATTCGAATAAAATCGGTATTAACCACTTCCTGTAAAAAACACATAGTTAGTTCACCCATTCTCAAAACCGCAATATGATGTCAATGAAAATAAGTAGACTTTTCATATAGTACTTTTTATAGGTCATTGTAGTAGATACATAGATACAAAATTAACTGAAGATTTAAATATTTTGAATATTTAATTCATAATATAATTTACAGTAGCTAAATAAGTAATGTGATTAAAAACCTTGCAGAAATTTGAAATATATTTTTTTCTAAGGATTTTGTCATTTCATTGACTTGTACTAAAGCGAATAAATTTGTAATATTTTATTTAAGTTACTGTAATGGCATTCCAACGTTTTACAGAAAATGAGTTATAAATAATGAATAAAAAAATGCAAACTTTGATAGTTGATGATGATGCGAAAATCGCTTATCTCCGTAACTGCTCGCCACTGCCATCTCTACTCGTAAATATAGTTAAGTAAACTCAGTTTTTAAACATCGTCAATGCCTAGGGCTCATAATACACAGTCTAAAATCAATAATAGCTCGCGTTTGTGTGGATAACTATCTAATCAAATCTGGAAATTACATGTTGTGTACAATGCGATTGAAACGATCGATTTTACAGTATAGCAATTCAAGCAAAAACTACAAACGAAATTGCAAATAGACGAGCAGTTAATTAACAATACGAACCATGATGGATTAAAAATTGATTGCATAGCGTTGTTGTTGCGAGATTTAAAATTACCTAATAAAAACTATTTTCAAAACTATTAAGATTAACAATCTGTGATTTGATGTGTTTTCAAATACGGGACGTGTATTAATAAATCTGACCGGTCAGGCTTTAGTACCTATATATATTTATTTCAAAAATATTTCTACAGGGCAGGTGGAAGTCATTTGACCTTTTTTGAAAGTAGCAATATTGCTATTTCTTGACAGTTATTATATTATAGGATAGGGTTTGCTATACAACACTTTAAGCAACATGATCTCGATACATTGTTTATAGCTATAAATGCTCTGGCAGTAGTGTGTATAACAGAGTAAAGCGTATAATAGTTCCTCGTAGTCGGGAACTGTCTGATTTGATATTGCCTCATGACCATTTTGGGTCCCGTTTAGGGATGACCGTGGCGTTACAATTAACGAAAATTTAGAATGATCCAATTTTGAGTTTGCCGGAAATGTATTACCAGAGGTATGTAGCTCAATGGAAATTTATGATTATCATGTTGCTGCATATGTTGGGTCCGGTGAACCAGATCTTCCTGATTTCTAGACATTAAATGGTTTCCAGAACATGCGCGAGAAAGCCAATATTTACTTCGAATCGTAAAATGTTTAACCACTGCTGATAAAGGAGGCCCCCAAGTCATCCACAATTTGTATATAATTTAAAGTTAGTTTACGTGTTAGAGCTGTCTGATTGATTGAATTCGTGAATTACAAACCTGTCAAACTTAAAACGTCAAAATTGATGGCATAAAAAAGTTATTTAATAACTGTCAAGATAAAAATAGCAATATCGCTATTTTCAGAATACGGCCGAATATCGATGAACTAAGTTAAGATGTGAGATATCTTTAGATTGCACCGCCCCACGTTCTGCGCGAGAGGATTACGTAAGTGAGAGAATAGCCCCCAGAGAATAACTATAGCCAATATAATTAGGAACCAGATAAATTTTACAAATAGCCCGTTACTTGACATATTCCCCGTCATTTCGTTACTGACATTTCGGCGTCCACTTCTCAATTACCCCCACCATAGCTGTAGCCACGCCCACGTTCAAAAATGGATTTTTTTGCTAGAATAGATAATGGATAGTTAGTTTGCGTCCGTCCTGATGAAGACACAATCTTATCGAAACCGGCAGACGTAGAGTTACTAGTTAAGTG
The DNA here is from genome assembly GCA_016648135.1 of Agrypnia vestita. NCBI lineage: Eukaryota > Metazoa > Arthropoda > Insecta > Trichoptera > Phryganeidae > Agrypnia > Agrypnia vestita. Next base: position 118,092 of record JADDOH010000617.1, on the reverse strand, counting down.
GTTAATACAAAGTTGTTTAATTAAAATTAATTATTAAGCTATAAACATCGAAAATATAAAATCTGAATAATCAAACATAATAATAATAAACAAACTAAATGCGGAGACCTGTAATTGGCCGTCTATATTATATTAATGTTTTCTATGCTTCTTTGTTGTGCTGTTGGACTTCCATGAATATTAAATAAAATAATAATTTCGTCGACTGTCCGTTCGTCTGTCTGCCTGTCTGTCTATGTATCTGTCCTTAACTTCGGGTAACCTTCGTAATTTCGTTTGAATTCACGGCTAAAGAAAACAAATTAAATGGCCGGAGATGGGGCTTAAGCCCCGGGCCAACAAAACCGACCCGGCCGCTCTATGCATCTTGCTACCGCCGCCTTTCCGTGAACCGCCGAAAAGATATTATAAATATATGCTAGGACTTGGCAAAGATGCGAACCAATTTTCCGACATTTTTCGCGGGTTACAGCTAGTATGATGATATTTGTGACAGAAATATTACGAGATGAATTTTTTATTTCGATTTATTTTGTAGTAATTATAGTTAAGTATATTTCAAAGTACTGACCGCATGCCGCTGGATATATGTACAATGTATGTTACTTATTTAAAAAAAATGTGAAGTTTAATTATAATAATTTAATAAAATAAAAAAATAATTAAATAATGTATTGACCCTAATGTGAAAGGAAAAAGAAATCCTGAAAACAAGAAAAAACCCCGAAAATTATGACTTTTGGTCACATTATGATGAAACCAGAGAAATATTGTAAATGGATATGATTCAACTCCGGTTTCTATCACCTCAGGAGTTCCTCAAGGTTCTCACCTTGGTCCCTTGTTCTTTCTTATCTTCATAAATGACTTGCCAAATATATTAAGAAATAAGTGTCTATTATATGCCGATGATTTAAAAATTTATTCCACCATTCGTAGCCTGGAAGATAGTCATCTCCTACAAAGAGATGTGAACGAACTATCAAATTGGCGTAAAGTAAATAAAATGTCACTTAATGCTACGAAATGTTCATTTATTAGTTTCACTAAAAATATTAAAAAAATAGAATTTGTTTATAAACTGGATCATCATGCTAGATTCTAAACTCACTTTAGAAACCACTTTGATAATATCACAAATAAGGCATATACTATGTTGGGATTTATCACCAGAAATACTCACGACTTTAAAAATTCTCAAAGTCTAAAAATTCTCTATACATCACTAGTACGAAGTATATTGGAATATTCGTCAGTTATTTGGTCACCTTATTACACAACACATGTTACGAGAATCGAGAGAGTGCAGAAAAAGTTTCTACGTATTTTGTCATTCAAAGCTGGTCAACACAACAACCTTCACGGCTACGAAGATCAATTTGCCTTTTTTAAGATGCACAAACTTGAGTCCTGACGGAAAATATCCGATCTCGTTGTGCTACACAAGATTCTCAGCGGAGCTATTGATTCTCTCTCTCTATCTGATATAAATTTGCATGTTAAACCCCGTATAAGAAACCCAGAGTTCTTCAGAATAAGTCAGCACACTAATAATGTCGGTTACTTTTCTCCCATTACAAGGTTGTGTCGCACATATAATTTGTATTGTACTGACCCTAACATTGATGCTTGCAGATACCTTATCTTCGTTCAAAAACTCACTCATTTTCTAAACGATGACCTGAACCTATAGATAGATAGAATTAATCAATTATTCATAAAATACTAATCGCACTACATTCAAACTCTAATTATACAATACACATAAATGTACATGTAAAATATACTTAAATGCAAATATATGTTACTAGAGCGTGCCGAAGACACTTGTAATTGGGATAATGGGTATAGTCTTCACTATAATATTTATTATCAGAGTATCATGTACCTATTATCCTGTTAGTGTCTCTAATAAATAAAAAAAAGAAATACTGGATCCTAACAATAATATAATAAACTGTAGATACGTTACAAGTATGAAATCTTGGCAACTCAAAAGTAACTTTTTTTGCATTCGTATTCGAAATGACGGAAAAAGTTCTGGGGTAAAAGGAACAGAGTATAGTACACTATTGGAATGAGTATGTAATTTTAGTCACCGTGACTTCAAGTTACCTGATTTTTCTGTCTACACGCAGAGTGTTTGTGAAAAAGTGTGCCGTGATTTGTTTTCTCTTTCAATGCAATATTTGCTACATAGCTAGTATGGGAATAACGTGTCTATATTATAATACGTCAATAGATCCTAACATCTAATTATTAAAGTAAAATTGCAAACAGGAGATCCTGACTAGAGAATAGAGATGGAAAAGTTCGTTCAGTTCACTGAACTATTCGTTCACCCGATCGTTCAGTCAAATGAACTGTTCACTTTAAATCATTCAGTAGTTCTTTGAATTTTTGTTTTTTATCTAGATTTTTGTAAAGTGAACTGTTCAATTAGTAGATATCTTTTTTCGATATATGTTTTCAAAGACCAAAAAAAAGGGTCACCGGGGAAAATTTTATTTTTTATTTTTTTATTTTTTATTTAATTAATAATATATATATAAATGTTTTTTTCTACAATCATACATAAATGTTTACAAATCTATATTTTTTGTGTGTTTATACCTCACCAAAAAGAATTATATTCTTGTGTGTGGTGAGGATCGATATATTGTATATATTGTTAGATCGTATAGATATATAAATAGATCGATATATAAATCGTATCGTATAGATATATAAATAGATCGTATAGATATATAAATAGATCGATATATTGAAGAACAATATCAATATTTTCCCAAAAATAAAATTTGGCATAATATACATACGCCGACATTTTTTCCCAAAGTATAATTTGATGACCTAAGAAAAAAAAAGGTCGCCAAGAAAAATATGTCGAAAAACATACTAATACGAAAAAATGTCGATCAGATCACGACAACATACTGTTCGTTGCCTAAAAGATTACATTTCCAAAAATTTTAGCAGAATTGCATGAATGATTTATTTTTCATCTACTGAACTAGTCAACGACTAGTTCACTTAAGGGAACAGTACCTTTTGTTTGTCTGAAAAATTTTAGCAGAATTGCATGAATGATTTATGTTTCATCTACTGAACTAGTGAACGACTAAGGCCCGGTTGTTTCAAGTTCGATCAAAGTAAGCGGTCGATTAAAGCATAATTTTTTACAAAAACGGATGGTCTGATTGGTGGAGAACGTAAAAATCTATGCTTAAAAAGAACGCTTACTTTAATCCAACTTGAAACAACCGGCCCTAGTTCACTTAAGTGAACAGTACCGTTCGTTCGTTCAGTAAAGTGAACTGCTCAAAAATAACAGTTCGTTCATGAACAACCCATCTCTACTAGAGAATCTGAGGCAATGGTTCGGAAAATCCACGGTCCAACTATTTAGAGCTGCTATCAGCAAGATTATGTCGCCAATATGGTCGCTAATGTTGGCGACGATAACAGGAATGGAATTACAAGAAGAAGAAAAATAAAAAGAAGAATAAGAAGAAAAAGAAATAGAAGAAAAAGAAGAAATTTTATTGGAGATGATAAAATAATAGTTAGTATTTATCAGCGACACCTCGAACGGGTATTTGAGATACGTTTTGTCGAATTTTTGGCAGTATCTTTATTTATGTAAGAGTGAGAATTAATAACTGCATATTTCGTACTGAAAAAAGCATTCAAAATCATTTAAAAACTACACTCAATAAAAATGTACTTGAATATATTATATACTTGTTGACCTTTGTTGAGGATAATCATTGAATTATTATGACTAATAAGGAAAACCTATAGTATCGAAGAGCCGAGCGCGACGTTGAAAATATATTACAATGTCTAATTTAACTATAACTGGTTGCGGATATTTTATACAAACCGTATGTCTAACTTATTTTATTTCTATTACTTTTTTATTTTATGTTTCAATATCTGGTAAAGGCACTTTCGTGGATTCAGCTATTTTTTGTGCCATCTCGTATTAAATTACCTACCTTCCATAACCTCATTCAAACGATCTCAAAAATTATAAGTGTAGCTTAACACTTGCTCCTTAAGTTAACTCGTAATCACAATTTAATTATATATATATATATATGTTAGTTCTAACTACTTTGGGGGTAACCCGCGTCAAGCGTTTGACGCGGGTTACCCCCAAAGTAGTTAGAACTAACACATATTGTACCCGTGAAAGCCTTCGATTTAACATATATATATATATGAGAATACAATACTGGATTTTGTCCGCAAAGGGATAATTATTAGTTAGATAAATTATAGAAGTCTCACAGAGTCTTTTTATAGGATGGCCCGAATGTTGTAGATTATTCCAGAGTGTTGTAGGGCGTTCTGTAGGTTTATTCTCTTCAACGAGTATGAGGGATTCTAATCGTGCGTAATTTCTCTGAATTCTATCACCACGTTACAATATTAATTAATCTTTTTAATCATCCAGATGATGCACCGAAATCTCTAGGATAATTTTAATTATTCGAAAAAATGCCGCAAAAAAAAATGTGCGTTCATAATCATGTTCATCAGGGCGCGATAAAACGCTGAAGCAAAATGCACACACGACTCTTAAGTCGAAAATACAATATTTGGACGAGCATTAATAATTACGGTCTCCCGATTGTGTCAAAATAAAAACCACGAACACGACGAGGATTCTCGAGATATAAAAAAATTACTTTTATAGATTTTTTACTATCTCGGTTGATCCGCAACCCGGTTAATGCGACCCCGGATAATCGGGAGCCCACTGTACGTACGAAATACAATGGACGCCAAATGATTATCGATTATCATCCAAATTATAAATGAGAGTTACGAGGCTAGTCTCGTAATATGTGTACATGGGTCATTAAGGTTATTAAGGTTATTTCTCACTCATACACGTATAGCTCTCACACATGAACTCATTAATATTGTCAAAGTAATGCAAATTACTTTTTAAAAATAACCTCTGACTTACGCGCAGTAATGTTATTTACATATTATGCAGTAATGGTTGCAAGGTCGATTGTGATGGATGGACGTATCGCTTCTCTACGATAACACTTATCTAAATTGTCGTGTACGTCAGGTTTACGCAAAATTTAAATTAAATCAACTGACATGCCGTTTCTCCGCGCGGATAGGCAGAGAAGATAGAGCGCCTCGCTCTTCTGTCCTGACACACGACTCATCCACATTCACACGTCTTCTAGCGATGGTATTGTAACCGGTGACACGCTAACCGTTATTTGAGATTCGTATCTGATGGCGTCGATGATTGGCAACTGATTTTTTACAATTCGACGGGCAACCATCGGTACTAGACAATAATCATATCTTAGTTATAAGTCATCGATACGATCAGATACAAATCCCAAATAACTGTATAGAAAATAGCCGGTTAAAATAACGGTTCCATCACTAATGTTTTCGCATGCAAGCTCGTCGATTTTGAGAACCATCTTCCAGCATCTGGCCAACCTGGTCAAGCTAAGTCTTTTGCGGTCTCTGTCATTCCGGCACCGTCAATACTTATCCTTTTTACCATATTTTCCCCCTTCATTCGCTGAATATACCTAAACCACCTGAATGGCCCTGTTTTAATTCTATTCACTAAGCTCAGATCAGCTTTACATTCTTTCATAATTTATTCATTCTGTCTGTCATAAATGGATTTGCCACACATCCGTCTAAGTGATTTCATTTCCATAGCATTCAGCTTACTTTCGTTCCACTTCTGGCAGCTCCATGCCTCACTTCCATACATCAGTGTTGGTGCCAGAATTCCATTGTAATGTGTTTAAGTATACTAAATTAGTGGCGTTTAAAAAAAGTCTATTAGACATTATTCTCCGTTAATATAATAAATTGTGAATAAGGAGGCCGAAATTTTCTCATTTTGTACATTAAATAATAAATAAATTTAATCTAGAATTAGTTAGATATAATAAATATCTTTTAAAAAATATATATTTAAATATACACGAGGTTCACAAAGGGCAGCTTTCGAAATATATTGTCACAGATATGTTATTTTACAATCGACAGTACTAGCAACGAAGCGACAGCAATCTCTTCATCACAATCGACTCACGGATTAAAAATTGCGATATATTTACCATTTTTTAACCATTATGATGGGGTTTTATTGACACTGATAACTGATAACAAACTTGGGAAAACACAATCAAATAAACACAAAACGAAACACTTTATAAAAATAATGTAACGTTTGAATTGAAATGTACGCGGTAATCTCAAAGAATCATTTTGAAGAGAAAGTTGTTCAGAATTCGATGAAGATTACCGACTGCCGACGACAATGCCGACTGGACCGTCCCGTTTCGCGCCAAAGCAAAGACTAGCAGAGTCCTAGTGTTAATTTCACCGCGAATGGCGAGTTGTATAATAATCTTTCACAATTCTGTGTCGTCACGCCGTCAACCAGGGTTGGGAAATAGCTCGTTGGAATTTATGACAAGTTATATACGGGGCTATTTGGAAAACATTAATAACCTCGCAGGACTATATTCTTGCCTTGATTATCATTCGAAAATGTTCAAGCTATCATAGACATCAAATTTTGATTTTTTTTTCAATATTTCTGACTTATTTTTGTAAAACGTTGGACTATCATTACAGTAACTTATATCAATTACGAAAAATTCATTTTTTTCAATACTAGTTAAATAAAATGATAAAAATGATAAAAAATGAAGAAAATTTTCAATTGGAAACCAAAGGTTTTTATTATTTTATTTGACTTGTATCAAAGGGAATAAATTTTTCATATTCGATATAAGTTACTGTAATGACAGTCCAACGTTTTACAAAATATAAGTCAGAAAAATTGAAAAAAAAATGCAAACTTTGTTGTCGCATATCTCCATAACTATTGTTATTAGGTCATAATAGCGTAAACATTTTCAACTCATTATCAAGGCAGGAATATAGTCCTGCGAGGTTATTAATGTTTTCCAAATAACCCTGTATATATTAGCAAATTCTGTAGAACTTATTTTTAAAGGTTGATAATATGATTTCCTATCAACAATAGGAAGGTGGACAAAATCTTATGAAACTTAAATAATTAATTTAATATATGTTTTATTTTACACTGACTCGTAGTTTCGGAAGAAGCAGCCCCTCTCGTCATCAGATACAGATAATAATAAATAATATATATTGTCTATACCTGATGATGGGAATGACCGCTCTTCTCGAAACTATAGTAGTAATTAACAACTCATATTGTGTGTGTTTATATTACTAAGCTAAAATAAAACATATTTTGAATTATAATGTTGCTCCACGAAGTATCTGCGAAATCCATCAATGATATTAAATAAAATAATTAATCATTATCATTTAAGATAAATTGTATAAGTCTCACACGAAACTTTTTATATGGAAAACGTGTACTAATTTATTTAACATCACGCCGTCTCCCGCGGGGGTAGGCAGCGAGGATAGAGCGGCACACTCTTCTATCCTGACACAAATCTCATCCACATTCATACATTTTCGCATACAAACGCTTGTGGACGTCTTAATAGGGTGGCCCAGGGCCCATGACATGTATGAGCTGGCTTAAGTGATCACGCTACACAATGCAACATTATTACGTTTATAGTTGTTCTCAGAACATTAGTAAATATAAAAATATTGTTAATTAATTAAATATTGTTTCATACAAATCTACTAATTTCTTCATCCAGTGTCCAATTATTCCAAATTAATCCAAATTAAATCCAAAAAATAATTAATTCAAAATAATCAAAAAAAAAATAATTCAAAATTAAATGCAATATTTGAGCTGTAATGGTAAAAACATTGATATTTGACACTTGTCTTTTTCATTTCGTATAGAAGCTATACGCACACGTAAATATAAAAACTACGTTTCGTCTATTATCTTTTAGTATTAGTATATTAGTATTGCTTTCGCAGTGGCTGGACCAAAGTTATGGAACAAACTACCTAATAAACTGAGACAAACAGACAGCTTACCACGGTTCAAAAAACAACTTAAGACGCATTTATTTAGACAATCCTATAAAAACCTATAGAATCTGACCACAACAACGCTAGCTAATGTTTTCCACTCCTATTGTGCACTCCGCGAAAACACCTTATTCTTTCAGGCACTCACAACTATTATAGTACTCAATTTTATATCCGTTTCTTGTACGCCACCTAGCGAATAAGTAATAGTAAATAAGTTTTTTCTTTTCTAGCAGTAAGTTGTTTTGTTAGATAATAATTTTTCTGTGTAAAGCGCCCTTGAGGTGAGTATTCGCGAAAACGGTGCTATATAAGTTATCTAATTATTATTATAATTATAACGATGTTGTACAGCGTGGTATACAGTGTGTAACAGAGATATTCCATAGTAAAGGTAGATCCTGCCTAAATTACGAGTCGAAAATTTTCCAGCAACTATGTTCTTTTCGAAAATGTTCAAGCAATAATGCCCTTATATCAGTAGTTATGGAGATAAGCGACTTCAAAGTTAGTAATTTTTTTCAATATTTCCGATTTATTCAGAATATTTTGAGTATGTACAAAATTTTTAACAAATAAAAATACTGGATTTTATCCATAGGGGACTTCCAAGACACGTCCACACATCCACCCCACACAAGTTATATTATAGACGACTCAGAGAGACGAAGCTATTTTTCATATGTGAAAGTAGGTACGGAAGTCTTTTTTGGTGTTCATAGGGCTTACGACTGTAGACGATAGACTATCAAATCTATAACATTTTTTGGAAGTTGTACTCTCTTATTTGTTGTAGTTAAACTATCCCTGTCCATTTTCGTGACGTAGTGGTATTTAAACATGTCAATTTTTGTTTTGTTTAATAACATAGGTTGATGATACCTTCTCATAATAATACCATCTCTAAAGTTTTAGAAACTGTAAAGAAATGAGGTTTTAATTGTATTTAATAAATAATCAAAAACACATTTATGTTGTAACAGAGTCGTTTATTATTGTTGGAACTTTGTACCAAACAAGACAATAATAAGAAAATGACCCATATATGTTTAACTTGCATACCTTGTTACGTATGTGAATTATATTTGAGCTACCGCCACTCGCAGTCGAAAACTTTGTCATTCCCATAAACTAGTACAGATTTCGCCATAGATAATAAGATATCTATATTTTGATGAATGAACGAACATGAATGAACACCCTAAGTGACTTCAAAACCTGCTTTCTCATATAAAAAATAGTTACGTCTCTATGAGACATCTATAATATATCTTGATTATTTTCTAATATTTGTCTTCTGTAAAACGTTGCATATCATGAAGGTATCTCATATCGAACATTAAAAATTCATTTGGTTTAAAACAAGTTAAATAAAATGAAAAAAACTTATTTAAAAATATATTTTTCAAATTTTTGCAATTTTTTTCAAAATTCTGCCACAATTAAAAAATTCAAATTTAAATTTTTCGAAATTCATTTTATTTGACTTGTATGGATGTGAATGTATTTTAAATATTTGATTTAAGTTACTATTATGATAGTCCATCGTTAACCTTATGCTAAATTAGAAATACAAAAAAATGCTAACTTTGATATTACTACATAATTGTTTGAACATTTTCGACTAACAACTTAGGCAGAAATCTATCTATAAAATATTCTAGACTAGCTCTGTTACACCCGTTATATGAATAGTGTTGGTGTTTTGTAAAAATGTTTTAACCCTCAAAATTAAAAAAAAAACAATAAGATTCTTTTTCAAGTCAAATGATTAATTAACAAATAAGTTATATTATATGGCGAAGGCAGGTTGTTTGATCTGTAGTAATAGATAAAAAAAACATAAGTTTTTACGTTTTCCATCAATAAAACAATCCGTTTTCGCAAAAATCTATGCTTTGTGCTTAATTACTGCTTTTACCGCTGATAAAATAATCGGATCTTAAATAAAAAAAGAATTTTTATAACCGCAATACAATATAAGTCACATATATATCTAATGTTGAATTGAAACTTCATAATGATTTACTTTTTACGTATGTGCATATTAATCTTAACGTCAAATATAGAATAAGTCATATTCTTCATTAATAAAGTATATTTATTACCGCAATAATTTCAAAGTCATATATAAATATTGTCACTTGACATGGCTAGAGAGGAATTAATGAAATCACTGGAAATTAATTAGATTTATTAATCGATGATTAATTATGTATTCAATGTACAAAGTCACACACAAAGTCAAATACTTTGTTATCACTAGGTAACACGTATTTAACATTCACTTAAACATTCCGTTTCCAATTTTCGCTCACAGTATTTATCGCATTTATTTATTTCGCTAATTAGGTAGTTCGTTCGGTTATTCGATTTATTTATCGCTTCGCAATTCGCGATTAGCAACACTGGGCGTCGTCTCGCGGCTCGCGCGCAATTCGCATTGAATCGATCTGTCAAACACGACAACTCCCTACAAAAACTGGATTATCGAACCTCCTAGATTTTTCTAGTGTTAAGGAGAAGTTTTTCATTGCTTCTAGGTAGTACCAGGCGTTTTCAGACGCATCTAGATGTTTTCTCGATCCTTCGATAGTGTTGTTCCAAGTGATATATTACAAGGAATTCGGACAGTGCGTAAATTCTTTTAAGCATCTCGTTACAATATATATATATCTCAGGTCGAGTTGAATACGGCTTAATACATTTGCAGACCACAATTAATATTTAAACTAGTTGTTACCAGTCAAAAATGACGGAACAAAGGTTCGCGTCTTTTATGTTAATATGATCTTTTTGGCGGGTCGCGGATATGCAATGGTGGCAACATCGATAGCGTCCTGCGCCTGCATTTGCGCGGCCGTGGTTCACGCCCTACCTTCAGCCGTTTAATTTGTTGTTTTTTATCCGTGAATTCAAAATTAAGATGAAGCGACATCGTCCTCAAAGACATATCTGCCTTGGAGCTTCTGAACTGGAGAGAGCTGTCACTAAACCGAGATGAGCGGAGGAAGACTCTTGAGGAGGCCAAAACCCACCAGGGGTTGAAGAACCAAGAGTAATGATGATTAACTCAAGTATTATGTCTTGATTCTAGGTATATCTACCATATTAAAACTAAAATGGCCGTACCCCTCATTTTAAGAACGAGAATTGATTGCTTTATTGATTTGAGTAGTTTTGTTAAAAAATGTGTGTATTTTAAAATTTATTTGGGAGCAACCTACTTATGTAGGTGCGTTACAAGTTTTATTTCTTTGGCGTTCATAAAAAAAACACGTACCTACTGTGTTGTTATCCCTCACCATACACAAGAATCTTAATTCTTTTAGGTGAGGTATAACATACAATAATAAAAATAAAACACAAATTACTTTGTTTTCACCACTTTATTAGATTAAAAAATCTACATGTTTCGAGAACAATGTTCTCTCCTTCAGGATTATTGTGTACTAACGATTTTTAAAAGTTGAACCAAGCAAATGTGTTACGGTAATGGGTTGGTGAGGGGGTAGGTGAGGGGATGGGGGAGGGTTCGAGGTGTTAATTATTATGGTCATATTATTCCAAATGACCCATAATAATTAACATCTCGAACCCCCCCTCCTCTCACCTTCCCCCTCACCCACCCCTTCACCGTAACACATTTGCTTGGTTCAACTTTTAAAGATCGTTAGTACACGATAATCCTGAAGAAGAGAACATTGTTCTCGAAACATGTAGATTTTTTAATGTAATAAAGTGGTGAAAACAAAGTAATTTGTGTTTTATTTTAATAATAATGTCACCACAAAGTTCAAACCTTCATACAGAAGAAGAAAAAATATTCTTCGAACAGTTAATACAATAATAACCTAATATACAATAATAAATATTTGCTAGTTATCATTGTTATAAAATAAATTATATGTATTATCAATTAAATAAATAAATAATAATAAAAAAAATACTTTGCGTTGGACGGAATGCGCATGTCTATCCAGCTATGTTTCGACTCAAGGTATTCAACATAAACTAGAATTGCTTTCAATGACAATTTTCTATCAAGGAATAAAAAATCTAATTATATAAATAAAATAATCTAGCGGTAATAAAATTTCAAGCACATAGAGAGAAGATATATAAAGTTAAATTTAATTTATTTTCATATAAAGTTACAGAAGAACAGTAACAGAGCCCGGAGGATACGCAAATTTCATATCACCATTTTCGATCGAGTTGATGGCGCCGGGACCATATGCGATTTTCATTTTCAGTTTCACTATTTTCAGACAACTTGACTCCGTCACTTACAAGAATTGCTATTGGTTTAAAATCACTCGAAAACCGCTATCGTAGCTTTTGATTGGTGGCTTTAAATGGAATGAAAATATTCCGTCGCATGCGAGCATTTCGTTGCATCCTAAAATTTCACTCTCAGGGGGTACCTACAACTATAAATAGGGTATGGATTTTTACATTCATATGTTTGAATGTAAAACTAAATATTTTCTTCTGGTTTGTGTCTCCTGGGGTCTTCTGGCCGATGTTAACACATCAGCCCTGATGATGGACCCTGCGATGGGATCCGAAACGCGGGCAAGAAAGGTCGTAAAAACACGGCATAATATACCAGAAGACAAACCAGAAGATTCTGAGTGACCATGAAAACCTAAGAACATTCTAAATATTTTTCTTCTTCAATAATAGTAAATTAATTTTGTGGTAACATTATTAATATATTAAATAAGAAAATACTTTGGTTTGACCACTTATTTGTTGAAAAAATCAACAATGTTTTGGGGCCAATGGTTCTGCCATCATACAACGTAGGTATATATACTAAAAAAATTAAAATCGATCTATAGACAATCATAAAGTATAACTAAATATATGGGAGATGAATAAATAATTAAGTACCAACTAATATGAAAACACATTTGAAAGATAACTTTTTTAAAAAGAACCTCGTTATTTATAATATCCAATTTACAATTAACACTTTTTCTTATTTCCAAAATTTCTAATTTATCCCACTGTATAATTTGTATGTAAAATTTGTAAACCCTTATTCATATAAAAATAATGATCCATTTTCAAAAGGTGATGATCTTTATTATCTATTTTATTATTATGTATAGATAATTTTTTACCAATTTTAATACTTAAAAAAGGTAATAGCCAGTATCTACGCGTGAGATAAATCTCAGAGATTTAATGAATTAAGCGTTGTTTCGTTTACAGAGTGGGAGTACATGATTAACACAATGATTGATACACAACATTACTGTTATATACCTATGTCAATAAATAACTACCCTCGCCCCCCCCCCCCTCCCTCTCTGTCATCCCTTTACTTTCTATTTGTCTGCCATATTGATTTACAATTAGTTCTAATATTGCCTCTGAAGATGATGGTTGTGCCCATCGAAAGCGCTTAGGCTTATATAACTCAAATTAGTGGAATAAAAAGTTGTGTATAAATCATTGTGTTAGTCATTGAGATATATCTCAATACCGCGTTTACAGAAATGGCGAGGTCACGAAGAAAAATGTATACCTTCTCGGTCCTTTAATGTCAAGCACTGGAGGAAAAAAGGCGGAAATCAAAAGGAGGAATGCCGCAATCCCATCAGCGATGAACAAACTGAACAAAATTTGGCAATACAGACACATCATCAGGAAACAATTTTCAGAACACTAGTCTTCAGAAGTCTTTTGTGTGGATCTGAGACGGACAGACAGACAGACAGCAAGAGTGCAGGAAGACAGACGCATTAGATATGATACATTGCTTATCCATTCCATGGAGATCTCACAGAACAAACAGCTCTATTTTTAAAGAAATATATGCTGAGCAAGGTCTATCTTCCACAGTTTGAATACGCATACTGAAATACTTTGGACTAAGTGGTAATTACGAAAAAGGTAATTCAAAACATATTAATACCACTGTGATATACCTACGCACGAATATTGTCTTACTACCTTGTTTATTGCAACCTTGAATTTGTTGAAAAATACAGAGGGGACCAGAAAATGTATACACACTTCGGCAAAAGAAAAATCTTTTTGACAGACAGCTGTACTTACCTGATATTTAATACATACTGTTACGAGATTCTAGAGATTATCGAGAATTTACGAATGATTTTAATAAGTTTAGAAGATTTTGAATAATCTAGAAACCGGTGGAACACAGCATCGCGCTAAAGATAGTCAAGTTTGACAGCTGGAGAATACCACAGAAAAATGCGAATAGATAAGCGACAAACGGTGCGAATTAAGGGTTCCACAGATGGGTGGAATATTTTAGGCGATGTATATAAAGTGTATCAGAAATAAATGAAATATTCTAGTTGGAAAATGGTTCGAATTACGCAGGTTTATGTGCAGTGTTTTTTGTTTAATAAGATATTGGAATTACTTATGAGCGTTTCATTTCACTCCCCACCGCAGTGATCCCGTGAAAAAATATACATGAAGGGATACATATTGTAATAATCTTCTTTCTTGATGAGGTTGCACCAAGTAAAGACTTTGTTCTCGTAAGTATTTATTCGGTAACAATAATGGTTTAGACAATCGTTTATACAGTAAGATGCGGTCTCGATAACAATGGTAGTAAAAGAGGCTCGACTCGACATTCACGCGCCTTTTTATACATTCTCTCTCTCTGTCATGCAGTCTCTTTCTGGCGCCGCGACATACGTTCCTCAGATCTATTACACATATCAAGAGCGGGTTATGTATTTTTTTGGGTCACAATCCTAGGATTGGTCTGCACCAAGCACTTGATCTCTCCATTCCTCTCTGTGACCCGCCAGCCTCTTCGTTTCTTGATAGGTGCTACAACGCACATCTCTGATAACCTGGTCTATGTAGCTTGATATCGGGCGGTCTCTGTGATTATTGCCTTCAATATTTCCCTCGATGATACTAAATACCAGGCCTGGGTGCCTTATGTTATGGCCTATCCAATTCGCTCGTTGTTGGGCGACTCTGTTCAGGAGCCGCCTCTATTCCCCACCCTGCTCAACACCTCGTCGTTTCGGATATGTTCTGACCAATGGATCCTCGCCATGCACCTGTAGCCTGTAGAGTTATGTTAAAAAACATTTTTTAAACATAACCCTACAGGCTACAGGACTATTTTTTTAATTTTATATTTTCATCATGTAAGATGATCAATGATCATGTTCTGTAATTGTGGGCCATGTATGGACTGAATGAAAAATAAAATTATCTTAGTGTGGTGAAAATATGTAAGTTTCAAACATTAATTTCCATTTTTGTAAACTATGAAATATAAAAAATGTTTTGAATGCAGTCACCGAGGCTTACTAATTCAAATTGAATTCTAGATTTTATGCTTCTATCCCTTTTAAAATCATGTTTCCTTTAAATTTATAGGCTGTTGTTTCCTATAAAATCTCAAATTCACTACATTATAAATTAGTAATCCTCGATGATCGCATTAATTTTTTTTGTATATTGCTGCCTTTGCTTTTATATCCCACATATATTTTCAAATTATGGGGTATATATCTCAATACCGATATTTATATGAAACATAATAATACAATATTTAGATAGAGAATGGTTTTAATTTGATTACAATATTGGCTAAGAGCATTACTGAATGCGTCTATTTAAGGAGCCCAATTTTTTTTGTATAGCGGTAATTATTATGAATATACCTATGCAATTCTCTGGCATGTTGGAATCCAATTCCTACTGCAAACTTCATCGCATGTCTTTATTGCAAATGAGCCCTATTTCACACTATCGTCATTCTACTACGTCACTTTACCAACATTCTAAAATTCAAACTACTATTTTAAAATTATTCCTCCTCGAACAATAAGCGTACCCCCGCCATTTTGTTTGAATATTTCTGCCTGTCACGAATTGATGCTAGCGTTCATGCGAGTAGTGAAAACATTTGAAATAAGGAATCAACAGAAATAATAACTACTGCTAAAGTGTGTGTACATTTTTTGACCCCGTCTGTAAATAATGAATGGCTATGCACATATGACATTGCTATTACGTCGCTTTTATTATGCGCGAGCCTATAACTGGTCTATTCCCTCACGATTTAATAAAATAATTTTATTACATTTAAATCAGAAAAATAAAGAAGTGTTATATTTATGCCTCAGAAGTGTATCATGCATACGTCATAGAATGAGACTATGTTTTTATGCCGAGAAAAGATATTCATAAAATCAATAATATATCGTACCTCCCCCGAGTCAGCATATTCTCGATCAGTTAATCATACTAACCACTGCGCTGCCAACATATACAAATGAGACTCGAAAACAGTTATAGTTTATTAATACTTCTTACAAAGTTCAACAGGGTAACAATTATTAAAGAGTTAAGGTTGTTATTACGGTCGTTAGACATATTTAAATGTAATTTCGGATATTTTATACGCACCGTATGTATTACTGAGAAGCGAATCTCGACGTTTCGTTGGATACATATCCAACGTCATCAGGAGGACGACCTTACCCCGCGGAGGTGGAGGTCGGACTGATTAAGGGTGCTGCTTTCTAGGGCGTAAATTGTATGCACTTTGTCGTGGGGTGTTCTCTTCTTCTACAATAGAGGTCGCCAGTGTGCAATATGTACTAGTTACGTCGGCGTATTTTACTGCGACTTCTCTCAAGGGTTGAATCAGTGTCGTTAGAACAGGACGCCAAATACATGACAGTTACAAACTATTAATTTACAGTTAAATAGGGTAACAATTTTTTAAATTAATTTATATTAAATGATTGTATTAATATTTGGCGTAACGGTGTTTAACAATTTAAATTAAGGTATTACACTACCTTGGTAGACTGAAATTTAATTTAATATTTAATTAGAATAAAATGATTAAAATCTTGTAAAAAATTCAATTTATAATTTTTGTGAAGTTAATTATTTAATTCGACTTGTTTTAAAGCGAATAAATTTTCCATGATCAATATAAGTTACTGTAATTATAGTTCAACTTTTTGCAAAAAATAAGTCTGGATTATCAAAAAAAATTAAAACTTTGATATTACATATCTCCAAAACAATTGATTTTAAGTCATAGTTGCTTGAAAATTTTCGACTCATTATCAAGGCAGGAATCGAGTTATAGAGTATTTGCTACTAGCTGTGAGACACTCTGTGTATACTATACTATTTTCAAATATTTGATAATGTGTGGATTCTCTTACGGTGAAATTGGTGAACGTTGCATTGTGTAAAGTGATCAATTACGCTAGCTCATACAGGTCATAAGCCCTAGGCTTACCCTACGAAGATTTCCTTACACATTTCCCGTATAAATAGCTTCGTCTCTGTGAGACTTCTAAAATTTAACTTAATTAAAAAGAAATTACGTAAAATATTAGGCTACGTGCAATTCACAAGGTCAATAAATAATTATTTATATTTTAATTTATACTTATACAAATATATGCCTTTTTCGACACAAACTTTTCAATCGATTTTCTTGGCAAATCATTTTCACGGCATAAGTCATTGAGTTTTATTAAAAATATAATTTCATACAATCGATCGGTGTCTCATTATGGGGGGCTACGTTCCGGTAGCTCGCATTGTATTCCGGTTTGGCTTGAAACGGAATCTGGAATCGGCGGAATTCGATCCAGACCTCATTAGCGCGTGTCGGAGGTTAACTATCGATGATGACATCTGCAGTACCTACCTGACTTCTCTCCAGTTACGCGCAGTTAATGACTCGGCAGTAACGACCTGTAATTAACTTTGCATGTGTCATGTTTACTCATTGTGAGGTTAACGCGTTTAAAACAAGTTAATTGTGAAAATTACACTTGTTCATAAAGCCTAAACTAGATCGTATTCATCATTATTAACAGCCATTATACATCTGCTGAATGAAGGTCTTCCTAAACCTAAAATCCACTTTTCGTGGTTCATTGTTTTTCGTTGATTTTCATTTTTCATTTTTAGTGAGCTTTAGGAAAATCCATTGGCCATTCAATTCCCTTCGAGAATCCTTCTGAGTGTCTTACCCATTGGTAATTTTTTCTTGGTTTATTGTATAGTATGAACTACTTTTATCTATTGTTCTATTTTGGCTTGTCCACACTTCAAAACTTCTTTTTTCTTCTTTCGGCTTTTCTTCTTTGCGAGAGATAAAACTAATCCTTCTGAGAGTAAGTTAGTATCCACGGTATAGTTGAGTGTCCTGATTTCAAAATAAAACGGAATTGACTCTCAAGTAGAATATTTTTGAGATTGTCCAAATTTTTTCAGAACAGGACTGGGTTTTTTGTCACAGGGATATAATTAATCAATCAATGTATATACAGATGTCTCACAGAGACGAAACTGTATATTTATTAAAAAAAATAAATAGATATGGTATTCTATCATGGGTGGAAATGTCGAATGTTAAAGTTCAATGTTAAAGTGATCACCTAAGCCAACCGTACGATAGGTCGTAAACCCTATGTACACCCAAAAAACTCCTATACCTACTTTCCCATAAATATACAGTTTTGTCTCTGTGAGACATCTGTATATACATTTATTGATTAATGACTCTCAAGTAAGTATTAAAATAGTTATTACACTTTAAAGTTTCTGTAATTTCATTATATATTTGACACTTGAAAAACTTTATCTAAGGACTTATAGGTAATAGAAATTACAGATAATATTTAGTTGAAGAAAATTTTATTTATGGATAATACCAAATGTTCACGGGAATTATAAACAATAGAAAACTATAAACAAAACCGAGTGTAGGAACTCTTTGTATTTTTTTGCTTAGTATTTTTTTGAAATCAGATATCGAGGATAATTATTATTCTCGATATCGTTCGGTTATATTCGGTTATACCGCCCATATTTTACAATTATGCCTCTTTTTCTGTTACTTGATGTCATAACCCAACATACATATTTCAATGAGTGAAGTGAGAACATTTTTTCTTGCCATTAGTAATAGAAGACGGACCAGCCACATCGATTTCGATCCTCGGTTCTTTGCTGGCGGCGTAGATGTCACATTGCCAACACGAGTTCTTGATGTCCTCCCGGCTCTTAACCCGCGTGCACCAATCTTGACCAAAGTCTTATCTACTCTTCACTGTTCTCCTATTCCTCCATGGACCTCTTGTAATGGTTAGTTTGCTCGATACTGAGAAACTATGACTTGCCTGATGACTTGGCTTTCCAATTTCTTCTTTAGAAGGACTTCAACATTCAGGAATTCTCATTGATTTGACGAGGCCTTCAAGTTTGCTCCTCGACTGCCACTACATTTCAATTGGACGAGGCTCCTTGGTTTCCTCCCAATGCAGGATTGGGCCAATACTTGCGTCTTCTTCTTGATCTACCCGGAATCCTTCCAGTTTTCAATTGTACGCCATTGTTTCCATTTGATTTATTTTTTTATTTTATTTTGGGAATCTCGACAGTATACAATTTATTATAATAATACATAACGTATTGGGTAATTCGTAGACCAATTATAGAGATCCACGGCATAAAATGTTAAGTCAAGCAATAAAGAGAACATATATTAAATAGAGGGATAGGAGTGGGAGTTAGAGGGGAAGTGGAGTGAGGTGTATGGGATTGTGGCTGAGTGGAGTGCGTGTGTATTCTGTGCGTGACATTGTATATAGATATGGGGGTATGTGCAGAGAGTGATGAGAGTTTGGCTCCGCTGTGTGTATGATGATGGTCGGTCTCAGTTAATCCGGCGAAGATATAGAAACAAGTAATATAAGCGGTTTAAATACGACTTTTAAGAGCTGAGATGTTGGTATTAAATATATCAATGTCATTGAAGTGGTCCTTGTATGCTTTGCATGTTCGCTGGATGAATGAGTTCTGTGCATAAGAGGTTCTGCTTATGGGTACATGGAAGAACACGGACTGTCGGGTTCGCCTTGATGGAGCGTGGAGAGAAACCAGCTCCAATTGGCTGGGACAGTCAATATGTCCCTGAAGTAACTTGAAAAGTAGTATTTGATCAGCTCTTGCTCTTCTATGTGCCAGGGTTCTCATGTTATAGAAATCCATTGCTTCCATATATGAGTCGAAATACATGCCGGATTTACCATTGAGGCGACGCAAAAACCTGTTCTGAATTTGTTCTATTCTCGCAATGTATGTTGTCTGTTGTGGATTCCAGACCTGAGATGCATACTCCAAGTGACTGCGAACGTAGGAATAATATAAAAATTTTAATGAGTGAGGATTTTTGAATTGTTTGCAGGTTCGAAGTATGAATCCCAGCATATTGTAGGCTTTGGAGATAATATGGTCAAAGTGTTTAACAACCGAAGACTCGTCTTTCGTTTCAGCCTTGTCCCAATGTTTATGTAGCGTATTAATATCTGATGGTAGTCATCGAAGATGTATGGTCCTTATAAACAGCATGCAACTTCACTTTTATTTTCACACACGTCTTCTCATCCAAAAAAAGGGAATGGAATCAATGAAGGATGCTAACTAATGCAAACTTGTCCACATTCAACAGCTGTCTAAACAAAACTACTCAATAAATCTGTCTGAAATTTTGACATGAGTTGTTCCACAGATTCCGAAACAATGGTTCAACATTTTGTTCTATTACCCAATATAAGTTTTTAAAATTTAAATTGCAAATATTTAATTTTAACATTGTTTATTTTATAACTTAGTCCATAGCTACTAACATGACAAGCAGCAAACAAGCACAATATATGCACAGTGTGGCAGTACGATGAGGGCAGTGCGTTAAGTACAATGAATATAGTGTACCGAGGTTCAAAATGTCTGATAACGAAAACACACATTAATGAATTGTTCAATATTTTTTTAAGCCGTTCACAAATTTATTCAGTCATTTAATTATCTGATTTTTTAAAGCAAACAAAATTATATATTTTTACTGATTGATTTTTTTAACGAAACTGTAATCCTCTATTAATCTTATGTCTTACGCAAATAATTAATACCGCCTATAAATCAATCTCCCGTCATTTTATCTTGAATATTTGTTTATACATATGTGCAAACATTGCAATATACATATTATATATAAATATATTTTTTACTTTGTGCACCTGCATACATACGAACGGCATTGGACGTCGATCGGAGTTGCATTTTGAGTTATAGGAAATCTTTTTTTTTCATAATCAAACCGCGTTGTTTTATTATTTTATGATTTTTATTTACA
The DNA here is from genome assembly GCA_016648135.1 of Agrypnia vestita. Taxonomy (NCBI): domain Eukaryota; kingdom Metazoa; phylum Arthropoda; class Insecta; order Trichoptera; family Phryganeidae; genus Agrypnia; species Agrypnia vestita. Next base: position 96,893 of record JADDOH010000617.1, on the reverse strand, counting down.
TGCGCAGAATTAATTAAAATAGAAAAAGTGTTTCATCTTACTTTTAAGAGCAAAAATGAGATGTCAATAAAATATTTCATATATTCACAATATTTTTTGAGTAGGTGTGTTAAAATTTTTGTAAAATACTCAATAACTGGATTTTTGTTCCTAGGAAGGGATTGTTATCAATCAAGATGTATTATAGATGTCTCGATGATAAAATAGCCTTGTCTCTGTGAGATATCTATAATAAATATATTATCCTAATTGATAACGATTCCTTCTGGGGATAAAAATACAGTAATAGTTTTTGAAAAATTTTTTCACACTCAATTAATATTGTGAAAATAAAAAAATGCTCTAAAAAAGAGTAAAAAAATTCAAATAATTTCCAGGAGTATTCTAGTGTAAATGTTAATAATTCTGATGAATTTCGTACACACATAAAAATAATATTGCTCCACACACTAGTTAAAATATAAAAGTCTCATTACTAGCGGTGTATTGTGCACCAGTTTCAGACATAATAGAAGACTACGGCCCTCAGCAGTAAGCACACGATGAAGAAAAATAAGATCGAACAGATATTATACCATAGCATTGAATGAGGTAGCGACCTAACGGAGTTTGGGTTATCTTCACGACAGCAAATTGCTCGACAGCCGTTTGCCCGACATACCGACTGTCCGATAAGCTAACTTCTCGACTGCCGGACAAGCCAACTTCGCGACTGCCGCACAAGCCAACTTCCCGACTGACGGACAAGCCAACTTCCCGACTGCCCGACATGCCAACTGCCTGATACCCCAACTCCTAATAAAAATTATTTAATTTTTATGAATTGTATTTGCATATTTTTGTGAATATATTCATAACCTGATCAATTAAAAACTGTATTTGAAGAATATCACATCTCTTCTAGAAATTGTTTTGAATATTCGCATTATTTTAAATTCAATTATGATTTTAAACTATTTATTTAAAACAAAAGTTACTATAAAACATAACAAAATATTCCTTATAAATTATAGATATGATATAAAACACAAATCACTTTGTTTTCACCACTTTATTAGATTTTACTATCTACATGTTTCGAGAACAATGTTCTCTTCTTCAGGATTGTTTTTTTTCAATTTTAGTACACAAACAATCCTGAAGAAGACAACATTGTTCTCGAAACATGTAGATTGTATAATCTAATAAAGTGGTACTTTTACCACCAAATTGATTTGTATTTTATTTTATTAATAATGTCTCCACAAAGTTCTAGCCTTCATTCAGAAGAAAAAATATTCTTCGAACAACTACATTTTTCTTAAGTTCTTAAGTATTCCTCCACTAGGAAAATCTTATAAATTTTATTTATCAGTTTGATGGTTTTAAAAGTTGAAGAACATTTTTCTCATTCGCACGTTTTCGTAAATGTATGCAAATACGTATCTTATAATTAAAATATTTTTTATGGAAGTTGGCTTGTCGGGAAATCAGCTGTCAGGAAAACGGGTATTGGGCAAACGGGTGTCGGGCAAACGGCTGTCGGGTAAAGGGCTGTCGGTGAATCGGGTATCGGGCAATCGGGTGTCGGGCAAACGGCTGTCGGGAAAACGGCTGTCGGTGAATCGGGGTCGGGTAAACGGCTGTCGGGTAAACGGCTGTCGGTGAATCGGGTATCGGGCAATCGGGTGTCGGGCAAACGGCTGTCGGGTAAACGGCTGTCCGTGAATCGGGTGTCGGGCAAACGGCGGTCGGGTAATCCGGCATCATGGGACTCGGAACTCCATAGATAGAGCGCCAACTGTCTCTTGACACAGTCTTTGTGGTCCAGTTTACTGAGCACTCGTCTACTTCTTGCAGGTCTGTCTTGAAAGTATCCACCTATCTTCGTCTTAGTCTTCCCACCAGCCTTGATCCTGATGGATTACATATGAAGGCATTGTGGGACTCATCTCATCATGTTTTCATTCGAGGTTTTCAAAGTAAGCAATTTTCATAAATGCCATATTCTATCGAATTGAATACATTTTACATTTTATCAATTATCATTTTCTTGTCTACGAAATGTGCAAAGCTACCCATCAACAGATAACAAATGTTGACAGACAACTATTTATAGTAATTATGATTACTATGATAAAAACGTTTGATTAAATAAGTGAGATTGGAAAGAGTGACATGCATTAAATTTTTTGTGTTTCATAGACAATAGACGAAATTGAATTAATTAATCATGTGTAATCATATCAAAGTAAATTCAAAGAAAAAAATATTTTTCCCAGATATTTAGTACACGCGGTAAATCAATTGGTTGACCTGCTAGAAACTACCCTGGAAGCCTTTTTTGATTAAAGTAATTTGTAGTTTTTTGAGGCTAGCGCTACACCAATCAGGAAGGGACTAAGCCGCTAAGCCGGGGGATGAACGCGCAGCCTCCCGGGCTGCCAAAGCCACACGAAATATGTTTCAATTTTTGTTTATCTATATTCTTAAACGAATTCTTACAAATCCCAATTCAAATTTTTAATACTACTAATTCAAATTTATAATTTTAATACATTTTGCATAGATCAGAGGAGTATTTTATTTTTAAAAGAGACTTATCTTTCAGAAATTATTAAAGAGTTTAAATTTACAATGTACAATTTGTTACTTATTAAATAATTTACGCTACCGGTTTCGACACGTCCGTGTCATTAACGAGCGTTATTTAAACTAATCTAAAATGCGAAAGTACTTTCGTTATTTAAACTAATCTAAAATGCGAAAGTACTTTCGCATTTTAGATTCGTTTAAATAACGCTCGTTAATGACACGGACGTGTCGAAACCGGTAGCGTAAATTCTTTAATAAGTAACAAATTGTACATTGTAAATTTAAACTCTTTAATAACGTCTGAAAGAAATTTTTACATTGTAAGTGCCCAAGAAATACAAAAAAAAAGACTTATCTTTTATTAGGAAAAATAATTCAATAGAAACCTACTATTTATTCCTAAAAAAAACACGTTTATTGTTATTTAAAATTACATCTTATATTTAAATATTTTATGCGCTGTCATACCGTTTGTCCAAATTTTGCATATTCTTTAGGACCCGGCGGGTGACAAAGACGACATTTCCCCCCTCCCCCTTTATCCCACCCCATCTCCCTGAATCCTGATATGAATGCAAATCTGTACCGTTCGACTGATCTGAACCAAATTTGGCATACTCATTCTTTAAGACCCGGCGGTAAACATAGGTGACATTCTCCCCTCTCCCTTTACCTCACCCTTTCCCCCAATAGATTTTCTATACAAACTTATACTGTTTGACCGATCTTAATCAAATTTGGCATACTTAATCTTTGCGGAAAACACGAGCCACATTTTCCAATCCCCTTGGTATAATCTCTGTATTAATCCATAGCGTATGATAGATTTTAATCAAATTTTGCGTACTTTTTCTTAAGGACCCAATGAAAAACGTAGGCCACATTTCTTCCTGGACATTCCATCCATCCCTAGTCTAGATGAATTGGAAACATTTTTTAACAAACAAAGGTACTAGTGTGTGTTTGCAAATACTAGAACCTTTGTTTCCTCACACAAACATATTTTTAACTTAATCTTTAACCCGTGCAATGCCGAGTATGAGCAGCTGGTTGTTTTATAAAATAACGTCACATCGCAATGATATTTAAAATATCGCCGATAGGTACAAAAAGCATCTGTCACGCGTGGTCGTTTTGTCAGGTAGTGAAAGCTGTATTCAATTGATAACATCCGGTGTCATTGTAAGTGTAAATACTATTAACCATTAACTAACTGAAGCAATGCAAATTCCGAGAGAATATTAACATAAACATCACCGTGTATCTACGTAGATAATGAAGGAAACTGCTCTGTGTTTTTCCTTAAATTTTGAAATATCAAAATATACATATTAATTAATATTATACATGGTGTCTCATAGCTAGTAGTACAAATTTAGGAAAAGCCTTCTTCATTCAATTTCAAAGACATCCTTTTCTTTATTCTTTACACTTTGGATGAAATGTCATCAATCGTGGAGAAAAGCTACATCAAAGTTTGCATTTTTTTTTCGATATTTCTGATCTGTAAAATATCTGAGAATCATGAAAGTAACTCATATCTAATATTAAAAATTTATTCACTTTCATAGGAATCAAAAGCATAAAAATCCTGCAGAAATTTGGTCAGAAAGGTATTAATAATTATTGTTTGACTTTTATCAGAGCAAATAATTTTTTAATATTCGATATAAATTGTCATGACAGTTTCAGTTTGACCCGACTCAGTAAAATCATCATGATAATGCAACCCTGCTTGGCCTAAATACCTAAATTATTTTTGATGACAAGATACTTTTGCTACACTAAATTGGGTCTAGTATGCACCACACCGAAATCGTATTGAGTCAGCATGAATCGTCTCCCTACAAAAGCTTGATCATGTGAAACTAAAGAATGAGAAGAATATGATAAGGAAGATATTATAACATGGGCTAGTGTGTTGATAGTATGACTGTTAAATATATCATATTTTTTTTAAAAAAAGAGTTGGCGATAGGATCATGATGTCACTTATTTAAAAAGTAACGATAGGTCGACATTCTGGAAGACAAGATTTTTACAGTACTTGCAGGGTATCCCAAAGTATAAAAAAGTAAGATATTAATGGGTCTATTTCGATACGTTTGTTAATACAAACAAAAGATAACATCTTAACAATCATATCTTGGCAGCTGTTATGACTCAGGGTGACTGGGACACAAAGCAAATGGCATTCTAAATGTAATTATGACCAATAAGAATCTGTCAAAGGGATTAAGACTAGCGGTACATAATGGAGTTCTGGTACAAACTCTGATGTATGGAAGTGAAGTCTGTAATTGGCAAAAAAAGGAATGAAAGCAGACTGAATGCGGTCACTAAGGCGCATGTGTACAAATCTTTGGTCGACGAGGAATGAAAAATTTAGATGTGAATGTAATGCTGGCTGTATCGTGGCAGATAGAAGAAGGGATCACTGAGATGGAACGTATGAGCGAGGAAAGGATGGTTAAGAAAATGAACGAGGCGAGTGTTGAAGACTGCAGGAACAGAAGGCGTTCGCGAAAGACCTGACACCATCAGATACTATAAATATAGGAGGATGCCGCTGTGAATAACTTCAACAGCTGTAGAGCATGCATGATAAGAGGTATGAATGTAGCCGAAGTAAAAGTGGTGTGCAAGAAGAATGCGGCGTTCGGTAAGTTAGTTAGTAAAGTTAATATTATAATAAACGGCGTTTGGTAAGTTAGTTAGTATAATAATCTTATTTCGGGATGAGGTTGCTCCAAGTAAAGACTTTGTTCTCGTAAGTATTTATTCGGTAACAATAATGGTTTAGACAATCGTTTATACAGTAAGATGCGGTCTCGATAACAATGGTAGTAAAAGAGCCTCGACTCGACATTCACGCGCCTTTTTATACATTCTCTCTCTCTGTCATGCAGTCTCTTTCTGGCGTCGCGACATACGTTCCTCAAATCTATTACAGTTAGTAAAGTTAATATTTTTTAAATAATAAGATAGTTGTTTTTGTTAGCACTTACACATGTAATTTAATGCTTTTTTTGCTCAATTAATAATTTTTTATTTAATTAAAATAATAATAAAAAAAATTAATCTCTAATACGTTGTTAAGGTTGAATTACGTATTGGAGATTTAGAATTACCAATAAGAGAAAAACAGCCAATTTGCGGGTAACGATGTATTGGCGTCGCCTGTGTCATTTTAATTAAGTAATCTACACGAAGCTGACAGATAAGAGATATTAGGTACAATGTCAATGACGTTTGAAAAAGTAATTTGACGCGAGACATGATAATTATAATTATAATTAATCCGCAACATGATAACATTCTCAGTTGTCATGGATACCTGTGCATATTAAATATTTAGATATACACTGACCCATTTTGAGTAAGACAATCTTGTTATTTGATGATTCTTACCCCAACACTAAAAAAAAGTAACCCATAAAAACCAAGTTTTTATTATACTCCCTTTCTTTGTAAAATATAACAACAATTAAAGACGAATTAAAACATATAACATAACACTAAACTTACAGTAATTTAATATATTTCTAAAATGTCAGATATTTTGAGCTTTGATAAGACACTTCATGCTTTGAGATTAAATTCTAAAAACATTTGTTAGTCAATTTGGATTTTCGACATTCGTAGTAAAGTACCGATTATGCATACCGACGGAGTAATTCAAATTTAGAAAATATTCCGCGACGTTATCGGGCCGCCGTAGTCAAACTTTTCTAATGATTCCAATTTGAAAAAACCAATAAAATTTCTAAAAATCCGAAATTATACTATAATTATTAATTTTTTTTAACGAAAATTTCTTGATCGTCGCCACGAGTCTACTTGCCAAGTTTCAGCTCGATTGGATCACGGGAAAAGGGTCAAAAATCGATCCAAAGTTTTGGTTGACGGCAAGCAAGCAGACGTCACCAGTTAATATAAAGGGAGTAATGAAGAAACGTCAAGACAACTGTCAAATGTCAGTCTTTTTATTCTTGTTTTTTTTTTTAATTAGACGTTTGTCTGCAGGATTTCATTTTACATTTACATTTTCACAATTAACATTACAATATCATTGCATTTCATTCTTGCACATCACAAGTAATAACATGAAACATAGATATCAATTTCACATGATACACTTCAATTCATACATTTGTTCATAGATAGGCCAAGTCGTTTTGACATAAGCCACCTTCTGAATTCCACCACCGATTTTTCAGTCAACAGGTATGTTGGAAAGGCGCCTTGCAGTTCGTTCAATAGCATGGGTACCAAATATTCTAGTGTTCTCATTCCATACTTGTTTGTTACTCTTGGAACCATCAAAGCTTGATTTTTAGAACGTCTTGTGTTTCTTCCATGAGTAACTACCCTCTTGTATATTTTACTTTCGTGATTTTCTTTAATCAGTAGTAATAGTACTAACCCATGAACTGGCAGAATATTGACCACTTATTTTATATTTTGTCTTTGTTCATGTCGGGGATTTTGGGAAAAGTTTGCGATAAAAGTATTGGCTATAATTTAATACTTGAACTCTTTGGATGAAGAAAATAGTCTGTGTGTGAAACGTACTGATTTCTATCAACGTAAAAAAATTAGTAGTTACCTACCTACTTTTTTTTATATACCCAATATTCATCAATAACTTTCTAAAATTTCAATGGCTAATTTGCATGATGATATAAACGGCCGTATTCTGAAAATAGAAATATTGTAGTATCTTGAGAGTTATTGTATAACATTGCAGTGCCGTCAGTGTTGACGTTTTAAGTTTGATAGGTTTGAAATTGATGAATTCAATTAATCAGAAAGATCTAAAACGTAAACAAACGTTAATTTTAAAAATGTGACGACAAGTACTTATGAATCCCTTATACACCACATTCCCTTCACTTATCATACCACACTCATTAGATCATGAAGATTCACGACTATTTTCCAAAGTCAAAAAGGTAAATTAATTATGTAATTTCACGGGCATAAATTTATTGTCATAAATTTATTGTATCATTAAGATATTATTTATTATTAATTTATCATAAAAACCCGATCCGGAGGGAAGGGGTCTCACCAAGTTAATAACACCATGTGTAGGCCCTTACAAGATTATGAAATGGATCAATGACGTAGTCTACTGAATAGTCAGCGAAGCCAAGGACCAACATGAAGGTCATTCATCTGGACCGGTTGACCAAATACTAAGGAGACAACGACGATTCGGGACGAACAGTTTTTGAGAGAGGGAGATTGTGTAACGAGATCAAATTCAATAAAAAATATTAATATTTTTGTATACAACAATTATATTAACAAACATACATTCAAATCGTAAATGTTATAATATAGTAATCACGAAAAAAAAACATGGAAATAAAATATTTACGTGACAGAATATTATGTTAAATAAAAATCTGTATAATATGATAATAAAAAAAAAGATTTTATTATTTGTTTGTATCTACATACATATTTGTTAATTACACCTACATTTTTTGGAAAACATGTCCATCGTTATGGTGTTTTATAAATGTAAAATTATCAAAATTAATGATGTCTTTTGTTTTTACTCCTTTTATATTAACTCGTGGCGTCTGCTTGCTTGCCATCAACAAAAACTTTGGATCGATTTTTGACCCTTTTCCCGTGATCCAATCGAGCTGAAACTTGGCAAGTAGACTCGTGGCAACGATCAAGATTTATCAAATTTTCGTTAAAAAATTTAATAATTATAGAATAATTTCGGATTTTTAGAAATTTTATTGGTTTTTTCAAATTGGAATCATTCAAAAAGTTTAATTACGGCGGCCCGATGACGTCGCGGAATATTTTCTAAATTTGAATTACTCCGTCGGTATGCATAATAGGTAGTTCACTACGAATGTCTAAAATCTAAATTGACTGACAAATGTTTTTAGAATTTAATCTTCAAAGCATGAAGTGTCTTATCAAAGCTCAAAACATCTGATATTTTTGAAATATATTAAATTACTGTAAGTTTAGTGTTATTTAATATGTTTTAATTCGTCTTTAATTGTTGTTATATTTTACAAAGAAAGGGAGTATAATAAAAACTTGGTTTTTATGAGTTACTTTTTTATTTTTCTAAATTAGTTTTTAGTATTGTTGCTGAAGTTCGTGATTACACAAAATTATGGGAAATTTTTTTAGAATTCGACTAGTAGTTAAATTTAATTCATTGTTAATAATATTTTGTTTACTTTTACATGTTTTACTAATTTATAATGATTCGAAATTATTCAATTTCAGATCAAAATTATTTATTAACAGAAAATCCAAAATTTTTATAAAAATCGTGATTATAGTAAACAAATAATAAAATCAATTTTTTAAAAATCTACATAGTTGCTCAACCAATTGAAAAAATGATATGATAATAATTGTGATTTTCTTCCAAAATATATGCTTACGTAAATGTCATGCTCCAATGTTCCCACTTGCCCTTGCATAAGACCTTTCACCTGCTTAATAATAATATGTGTGTTAAAAGGTACTATAATAAAAAAAAGTTTTTATTATACTCCCTTTCTCATTGACTCAATTTCGTGCCTACTGCATGCGTCGGGGTCATTACTCATTTGTATTGATTCCAATTTGAAAAAAAACCGTTAAAATTTCGAAAAATCCAAAATTATACTATAATTATTAAAAAAATTTAAACGAAAATTTGTTAGATCATTTTTATACTCGCCGAGAGTCTGCCTGCAAAGTTTCAGCTCGATTGGATAACGGAAAAAGGGTTAAAAATTGATCCAAAGTTTTTCCGGTAGACAACAAACCGCAGACACTACGAGTTAAAAGAAAGGGAGTAAAAAGTGTAAAATGTGTTCAAATAAATTTAAATTTACTTTTTTCGTGCAGTATTTTTTGAGTGCATTTACTGCATTTATTAAGTGTATATTTTTAAGTTTATGTGTAACTGTTAATATATAAGATGTCTCGAGGCAACTTCGGAGAGTCTTCCTCATTTAATTTTGAGTATAAAATATTATTTACACTTTGGGCAAAGTGTCAACAGTTAAGGAGATAAGCGACATCAAAGTTTGCACTTTTTTATAATTTCTGACCTATCTTCAGAAAACATCATGAAAGTATGTTTGCGATTATTATGAAATTTATTCGCTTTCATACAAGCCAAATAAGACGATTAAAACCGTGCAGAAATTTATAGCGAATGTTATAGCGAATGTATACCATTTAATATTCGATATAAATTACTTTCATAATAGTCTGCTTACTAACTTACCATTACGCCGTTTCCCCGTGAGGACAGGCAGAGAGGATAGAGCGCAATACTCTTCTGACGATAGTATAACAGTTTTAAGTCAGTCAATAATAAAAACAATAAAAATAAGTCAGAAATATTGAAAAAAATGCAAATTTTGATATACTGATTCTTAACCATTGACATTTTACCCAAAGTGTACAGAATATTTTCTATTCAAATTAAATGCGGAAAACTCCTCAGAAGTTTTTGCTGCTAGATATAGGACGCCATATAAAACTAAAACTCATCTATCTATTTAAATCCATACGTAATATTTTTAATAAACAGCAACTCAAAACTATCTATTATGCTCTTGCCCAGTCATTTTTGAACTATGCGATTCCAAGTTGGGGAGGTACTTACAAAACCACATTAAAACCAGCTATAACGGCACAAAAAACCTTGCTCCGAGTCATTAATAAGAAACCAATTATATACCAATCAGACAGACTATTCAGAGAATTTAATGTACTGGACGTTAGACAGCTGTTCGTTAAGTCTACCCTCATCTTCTACATCAAAAACACAAAACCACCTAACAGCAACCAATAACTCGCATTCATATAATACTAGACAAGCATTACGAAACCTTGACGAAATACCAAAAACCAAGACAAAACATGGACAGAAAAATTACTCATACATAGGGCCTAAAATATTTAACATATTTAAAACAGACTTCCCGAAAATCAGAATATACTCAATAAATCAAATAAAAGCTTTAGCAAACAACTGGCTTACCTCAAAAGGTAGAACAGCAACTGAAAACTTAATTACTGTAATTGCATAACAATGTCTACAAATAAAAATATATACCTATATAAATAAATTGATTAATTAAGGAAAATAAAAAATAATCTTAAACTAAACTTTAACCCTTTTTACATTAAACAATTATTCTACACATATTTACACTTGGACTTATGACTCACTCAACTTACCACTAACTCTGCACTTGATACTTTGTAGATACATAATTCCTATCTTATGAAAATAAATATTACTGACGAATTTAAAAAAATATTATAATTGTGTTCTATAACGCCACTCTGGGACAGGCGTAGCCTAGTAGAGTGGCATAATCCACAAATTTAACAACAACAAAAAAATGTGTAATTTATCTTATATTGTTATTATTAAATTAGTATTAAGTACCTTTATTTGTAAACAAGGATTTTTTTGAAATAAATAAAATAAATAAATATAATCTAGGACTATATTATTAAAAGTGTTAAGTGTATAGCACGCATTATTGGTTTTCGGCAAATCGATTTATCGGTTTTATGTGGCTAAATTTCATTACCGAATTACCGGTACATAAATTTTTAAATCATACCGGTTATTTGGGAAAATTATTTTTCTTGTATTATATAATAATATTTTAAAACTATGATATTATGCGACGATATTTGCAGAAAGCGTTGAGTGTTTTATTGTATGGTCTGGTTATCCGAAATTTCGGATAACCAGACCATCAAATATCCGGATCAGTAACCATAGCAAAAATCATAAGTCAGGCTTAGGGTACTTTGCTGATTATTTATTATTCGTGCCTTGAGGGCTATTCTGCCTTCCGATAAATACTTTTTAGTGTCCTCTGAAGTTTCGTGAGGTCCAGTTGCTCTGTAGGTACATTGTCTCTTACAACCTTTTGTCACTGCAATTTCATTTTTTTTTTCCAATAATGATGTTGCAATCTGTGCGGTAAGCGATTGTTTAATAATCTCTATATTTTATTTCATTACTTTATTGTTTTATTATAGATAGTTCGTATAGATTCTTAACAAAAAATCGAATTTATTATGACTATTAGATATTAATTAGATACAAATAGATAGATTGATAAAAACATGAATGCGACAACGTATCAATCTTTTTCGAGGCATTATTAATATTTTTTGAAAAATAAATCTGGAATGGAAATAAATAAAGAATGTTCATAGGTTTTCACGGCCACTCAGGGTCTTCTGAGGTATTATGCCGTGTTTTTACAAGCTTTCTGGCCGACGTTTCGGATCCCATTGCAGGGTCCATCAACACATCAGCCCTGATGATGGACCCTGCAATGGGATCTGAAACGTCGGCCAGAAAGGTCGTAAAAACACAGCATAATACCCCAGAAGACACAAACCATAAGAAATAAATAAATTTTAAAGTCAACAACAATGAAAATATAACCTCAAAATAATGTACTTTATTTGTTTGATGTTATGATGTTTGATGACGTTTGTTTTATGTTTCCGCATGACATGGGCACAATGGACATGACACAGACATGTTGCCACACGACACATGTTTTATGTTGCCACATGACGGTCAATGTATGTACATTTTGTTGCCACCTCACATAGAAATGTGTCAATGTATGTTTGTGTATAATGCCACGTGACAAAGACAGGTGTCTATGTACGTTAGTTTTGTCTTGCTATGAAAACGTAAGGAAATTATGTTTTAGGAAGAGAACAGTAAAAAATGTTTATTTTGTTATCAATGATGACGTAGAGGTTTGCTGAAAAATTCGTTGAAAAACCACCTTTTGTGAAAGCCTGTCATGGCCGACATGTCAAACTGACAGTCGACAGCTGGGAAATCCGCACTTCAAAAACAAAAATCCCATCGGAATTTGAACACGACGACAGGGGGATTATTTTAGATAGATAAACGATATATGAAATGCTGAAAAATTGTACGACCAGAGTCCTCTACTGGGTAAAGTTTTAAGTTTGCTGCTACGTAATAATTTAGTCAACAGATGGCAGAAATTTTCAGAAACGATTGAGAATAATTTATCGAGGTTAAATAATAGGTAAAACAATAGTTTATCACGTCACGTAATATAAATCTGTACGTTATGTTGTATCTAAAAGTTGAGTTTTCTAAGATTATTTTCAAAATCTTTTATTCTGTGGTAGTAGGTAGTTCGTTTTAAATGTAGAACAATGATGTAATGTATGAATTACTTGTGATTATTACGTGCTCCAATGCAAAATTACATATTATTTCCTAGAACATTATTCATATAATATGAATGCGATTTTTTTTAAACATATTTTATACGTTATTCAGTAAATTTTCGGTTTCCGAACGAGTTCCTTTCGAAGGTTCGTTCGTTATAGGTTTTGTTCTATATCATTATTTATTTATTTGGTCATCCAACAGGTAAATACATGGTAAAAAAAGAGCACAAAAGAATATTTTTATGTCTCCCATAATTATAGGACAGTAAAGATTAATTTAATAGACACGGAAAAGATTCAGTGATAATCAGGAGTAAAATTAAACAGTGATAACAAGTAATACGTATAATATATATACAGGGTTATTTGTAAAATATTAATAACCTCGCAGGACTATATTCCTGCCTTGATTGTGAGTCGAAAATGTTCAAGCTATTATATATCAATAGCTTAGGAGGTATGCGACATCAAAGTTTGAATTTTTTAATATCTCCGACTTATTTTTCGTGAAACGTTGGACTATCATTACAGTAACTTATATCGAATATGAAAAATTCATTCCCTTCAATACAAGTCAAATAAAAAAATAAAAACCTTCGAATTCGAATTGGAAAACATTCCAACTGGAATTTTTCAGAGTTTTTATCATTTTATTTAACTTGTATTGAAATGAATGAATTTTTCGTAATCGATATGAGTTACTGTATTGATAGTCCAACGTTTTACAAAAAATAAGTCAGAAATATTGAAAAAAAAAATGCAAACTTTGATGTCGCGTATCTCCATAACTATCGATATTAGGTCATAATAGCTTGAACATTTTCGACTCATAATCAAGGCAGGCATATAGTCCTGCGAGGTTATTAATGTTTTACAAATAACCCTGTATATATATATAATAATAATGCACATGGGTAGGTAACGTGACGGGTTCCCAGTATCTATCTTACCATAAGATGATACTCTTCATATTTGGTGTTAAAAATATAAATATATTGAATTTACACGGTTACTATAGTCTGAGTATATACTTATATACGTGGGCTCACATATGGTGCTAAATGATGGGTCCTGAGGAAGAAATACGAAAATTCGCTCCTTTTTTTTTTTTAGTTTTTGAATGAAAGGTGTTGAGGAAAATTTTGGACCCCTCTGTGAAAATGGAATATGGAGGATAAGGTTCTCAACACGCAAAAGATTCTCAACACACAACCACAGGGGAGAAGAAGTGTGGGAAGACCGAAGATAAGATGGATGGATGGCGTAGAGGGGGATCTAAGGGAAATCAGTGAGACAAACTGGAAAAGGCGGGCGATGGACCGGTTGGCATGGCGGAAAATTCTGGAGGAGGCCAAGGCTCACAGTGGGCTGTAACGCTAATGGTGATGATGTTGATGTACACGGGATGAAAAAGGATTTCTTATTATTGGTGTCATAGATTGAAAGGGAGAAGAGGTATCTCTGTCTGCTAGATCTGAATGGGACGTGGAAGGATAACAAGCTGGTAATTTCAGGAAAATGTACAAGGTTGTGAATAATTTGGAAAAGGAAGCATTGATCTGACTACAATCGCCTGTTTTCAAGTTATCCCGCATTATTGATGTTTTTTTACGCCTGTTTAATGTTAGTAGTATCATATAGAGTCCGTAAACCCCGTGGCCTAATCAAGGGGGGAAGGGAGTTAGGTAGAATGCTTCGCTGGGCTACATGAGAGGGGGGGGGGGTTAGAGTCGAGCTGCGTAATTCTTTCATTTATTTTATTTGGCATAGTTAAAATGGTTCAGAATATGCGATTGATTAATCTGTGCAGATCGGTTTGCACATAATCAATAATTTAAAAATAGTTTTGGTATGAGTATACAGCACAAAATGTTTTCTGGAATTAATACATGGGGGGAGGGAGGGGTTCATGAACTCTCCCGTACGATTAAAAGTTTTATGGATTAACATATGTAAAAAATCAGTGGCGTATTGTAAGGATGGGCGTTGAATGGACGGACTAGTTGAAATCAACCGTTGACGTTGCATCGACGCGTCGACCGTTTACGTTTATCGCATGGATTAGTTGAATTCGTAGACGGTGGACAGCGGACGCCGTGGTCGGTGGACGATTCGAGATTAACGCAATGCAAAGCAACGAGCGAGAGCAAGACAAAACGTCTCCGTTTATTTCTCTCTCATCATTTCAACTCTAAAGTACACTACCATAGAGTGCAGATCTGTGTACACCGCTTACACCTGATATTGTTGTGTATACCTACTTCTTTCTTTATTATATATAGAAAGAAGTATATAAAACAATATGTAAAAGCCTATAAACAAATAAATAATAAAATATTTATTTTTACATATAAGCACAAGTAGCGGTTTTACTTTCCCCGAAACTATATTCTTTCGAACTTCTTTAAATTTTAAAAATTAACGTAATAAAAATAACCAACGGTTGTGCCGTCGAGCAGCGTCGCGTCAAACCGTAGACAGTTGACTATCGTCCCGATGTTTAGATAAACGTCCGTGACGTCCGCGTAACGAAGTTGACGCGTCAACTAGTTGACAAATTCAACTAGTTGATCGTCTCGTCGATGGATGGACGTGGACGGTCTCGTTTCGTCGACGGTAAATACGTCGACGACCCATCCCTAGCGTATTGTGAATTTATGGGCTCCAATGAACCGCATTGACTAGTAAATTTACTAGTCAATGCGGTTCATTATAGACTATATTAGAAAGAGACCCAAATCTATAAGGTACGCAATTTAGAAAATAATTTCTATTACGTTAAAATATTAATAATGTACCAATACAGTAATACCTCTTACTACAATATATAATATGTCGGGTTAGGGATCTAACCTTTGTTACAAAGCGAAACAATATTTTTCTATCTGTACGAATACATAATACGAGTATCTGGAAGGTATAAAAGCAAAGGCAGCAATATCCACATCAACAAATCAACCCCCAAGAATGTATTACATGAGAAAATGACCGCCTCTGCCTTAAGTGAGTTGATTTCGGTTATGGACTAAAACATCATGGCAATATTTATTTATTTATGATACTAGCCCTGAATTGGGTTTTAACATAGTGTAAAACAAAGTGTTCATAGCTAAATAAGCAGGAAATTACAATAAATATCAAGAATATAAATAATAAGTAGGTACATAAGACAATAAAAAAAAACGAAAGATTATAGACAAACTATAAAATAGAAGCTAAGTAGATTTGTTCTTATCAAATTATGTAAATATAAAAAGCAGCAATGTCCACTATTCGGTGGGAAACAGCAATATACATATTTAAAAGTAAAATATTTCACAGACTCCAGAGAAATTTCCTTGAGTAGGCAAGATAAAAGTTTTTTGTATTTATCTTAGAAACACCTCAGTAGGATATTGCTGCCTTTGCTTTTGTACCCTCATATCGTGATGGACTTATTCTAAAGCAAACGTATACCGAGGTACCACTGTATACCCGAATATACATACTTGCCTACACGACATTGATACATGCATGTATAAATATAATAAATTAATATCTAATAATTACCTGAATATTGTTCGCCATTTTTTTTCTGGTACTTCCGGAGTTAATTGTTCATAAAAGGTACGGTTTAATATTTCCTCCCGCGAACAGTCTTCGATGTTTTTGGAGAACATAATTAGAAGGCGTTTAATACAAACTCGTCGTCAACGTCCGCGTCGTTAGAGAAAATATAAATTAAGGTGAGAAGAAAGACGTGATGAAATTATTATTTTAAGGTCGGCGTGCACTTGGTGACATCAGGGCCGGCCTGAGACATATTTGCGTGATTTTTACCCACTATCCCAATTATAATAATTTCGTTATCTGTCTGTCTGTAGGTAATTTCGTTCGAATTCACGGCTAACAAACGAAATTAAACGGCCGGAGACGGGACTTGAACCCCGGGCCAGCAAACCCGAAGGCGGCAATGATAGCGATTTCACCACTACCGCATGTGCGTGACCCATCAAAATACAGTACACATGAGACTTAGCAAAGACGCGGACCATTTGTGCCTATAAAAAAGATTATAGAGTTAACAGTATATTTTCTTAAGGTGCACTCTCTATAAACATTTTTTCCGAGACCAGCGACATCTCCGATATGGTGTAGTAGCTAGAATACCTGGATCTCATCCGGGAGGCTCAGGTCTGGTTCCCGATATCGAAAATTTTTATTTTTGATTTTATTTTGATGTATATTTTGTTTGTAATATTAATTATTTAATTATGTTGTTCTTAGACTGATATTTTCATTAAAGAACAGCATCGCGTTTGGTTTTATGCACAGTCACCAGGGTTTGAAATAGAACCAGTGACTGCCGGCAGGGGAAATGTTCGAATATTTTGATAAAACTCGATATTACTATTTCATGAGTTTCGGCTATAGATAAGTGAATACGTATTCTTTAGGAACTGGCACATAAATGTGCCCTACTTTTTTACGGGTTACAGCGAGTAAACATCATAATTATCATTATTCGTGCAAGTATATGATTCAGTAACCCTTGCGCCCAGTGGGTATGAAACTGGTTTCTCACACCGAGGTAAGGTTGTGATGGTCGACATAGAGATAGATTTAATAAATTTAGAAAATCATAAAATAATAATATTCAAAAAAAGCCGAGTATGGACATCAAGAATATATTTCTTCTGGTTTGGATCGTTTAAAAGTAAAAGCCTGATATATTTCTTCTCAAGATTCTATGTATTACAAGAGGCTAACAAAATATTGAATATTCAGCTATACAAGTAATATTTCTTAGATCTTTGTTATACCATAGATATAATTCTGTGTTAAATTAATATTGTGTGCCAATCCTAATAGACTCTTCTTGTGTGTAGGTGCGAACGAGCCTTTATTGTTTATGAATCGGAACGGCAAGTCTCGCGTGTAGCGGGTGCTTTACTATTATTTTGACGAAACGGACCAATCACAGGCACGCGTTGCCTTTCGACGGGTTGAGCCTTAGGCGACCGTCCGGATGACTGAATCCGGCCAATGGCGAGCGCCGCCGGTGAAGTCATCGCGCATAGGATGAGTCACTGCACTAGCGTGGATTTCGGAGGTATGGTGCAATCGTTACTATAAAAGGAGCGAACACGATATACTCAACCCCTTCAGTTGGAGACTAGACCTGCGAGCGGAAGCGCTGCCCGAGAGACTACTGCCAGAGACTTCATTTGGAGAACAGCATTTGCGGATGGAGTTGCTTGCCCGGATGTATCGAGGAATCTACCATCCATCAGTACCAGAGAGGATCATACCGCCACTGTGAAACAGCTAAGGAACACATTTATATTATGTCTTATGGTTAATTATTTTCACTATCGAAATGTATTTATTTTGGAAGATTTAAGATCGGAGCAATTACGTATAAATAATATCATGATTTCTTGTGTGATATTGATTCAATTCGTACGGGAATATCTCCCAAACGAATATATTTTGATGCTTGGGGATTTTCATACCATTTGTATTAACAATTGATTTTACGGAGCTCTACAGGCAGTGCTTAATAGATTCATAATAATTGTCGAAGCGTTATGTATTGCATAACCAGATATCAATCCAAATCGTACGAGAATTTCTTCCGAACGAATATATTTTAATGCATGGGGATTTTCATACTATTTGTACTAACAATTGAATACACGTAGTTCTATAAGGAACGCTTAGTAGCCTTATAATAATTGTATTGCATAAGTATTGCGCAATCCGGTCTTCAGCTAACTCTTTATGATTTGAGTACCTCGGTACATCTGGCTTAACAAGTAGCTTCAGAACGACGAGTAAAGGACAGAATGGGGAGATCTAACTAAAGATTGGGGATATCTGGTTTGTGATGGCCTAGCTGGTTGGGGCGTAGATGCTTGCCGGCACTTGGGCGTGGAACCCGCACAAGCCCCTGCAGGGTCCCTTAAAGGCGGGGCCCTCCTTGTTGCTCGGGGTCGTCAATAAACCGACCTTTTTCCTCACCAGGCGCAGGGCCACATAACCCACAAAAGGTTCCCTTTGTCTTTGGAAGGATTTTCATGCCTGAATGCTGTAAAACCTTTTTAGAAAACGTTAACTTCTATTTCGTCCTCTGTAAGAAAGACAGGGCCAGAATAAGTATAAAAATCATTCACTCATATGGAATAGCTGGGATATTATAAATATGTTACTAACACTCTAACATTTGACCAAAGTAAATGTTGCAAGATGCAGAATCGTGGGACGCCGCTCTGAAAAGGCATAATGAGATTGCACAATAATTTGTAACATCGCTGACTATGCCCGCAAAGGAGGCTAATGTCGTCATCAATTCGTACCAAAAGAGTACATGATTCTTCAAACACCGGCCTAAAAGAAAGGCGCCTCAAGACAACACACATCATCAGAAACTCGTACCAAAAGAGTACGGCTATCTCAATTATAAGCCTAAAAGAGGGGCGTCACAGGATCACATCTCGTAAAGAAGAGATAGAGTCTCGGGATGCAGTAAGTTCCGGAGGAACAAGGGGGGCCATTTAGTCACTTAGGAAGCTGGTCACCGGGTTTAGGCGGGCGCGGAGCCTTAACCCCCCTCGGCAGAGATGCTGAGGGTTTAAAAAACCAAAATTTAGCATTCAAAGAAACTATTATTTCATATAAACTCACGGGCTGTTGTAGAATCCTTTCGAACAAACCATCCCCGAGACCTTTTCTACTTATTTATAAAGAAGTTTCGCTTCAAAAATGTCTTATTTCGTAGATAACAAATATATGTATGATTTTCCCCAGGAATTAATATGAACAGGTTCATGCACGTCTAGAACGAAACCATTCAAGGTAAGAATTTGCTAATACAAAGTGTTTATAATTATTAATTTCAGTGTTATTTAATATGTGTGAATTTTTTCCATTGCGCCATTCGAACAATTCTACTGGTTTGTCTCCAAACGGAAATGTTTTATTTCTAATACACGAATTCTTCTGGTGAACGTATTTTATTGTAACATAAATGTATAGATTATTAGGTTCGTTAGATGTTTTTATTACGTAATATTATGCAATTGTTTCCACACTGCTCCTATAAAAGAATTTGAAGTTATTACGATACACAACGGGGTCCTTCATCCATTAGACGAATCATGTGCCAATTCAACGACGTATTACGAATAGTATATATTGTATTTATCGAGATTTAATCGCATTTATTATTTCTAGTAAGGTTTTTAGTATTGGTGCCAGGCGCCATTATGAGGCGGAAATAGTTCATATTCATAGCCCGACTGTAATAGGTATTTTTGTCGCGTAAGAGGTAGCACCTTTAGAAATATAACTGTGTTTAAGTTTCGTCCCAGACGGACAGGATGGTATAGCTGTGGTTATTTAGGTAATACACTTAGTAAATGCAAAGGGTATTAGGTATTATCAATTTCGTATGCGAACCCAAGATATTAGAAATATTTTAGTTAACATTTTTAATTAGTTTTGCATTCAAAAGCACAATTTTCACAGAATAATTATTTTCAGTTAATACGTATTTTTAATTAATTTATCGTATAGAGTATTTTCGTATAGTAAGAAAATTATTTCATATGAAAAGTTGAATTTTAGTAGTAGTAATATTTCTGTATAGAATATTTAATTTTTAACAACTGTATCGTTACATCATATGGTTGAAGTCGACCGGTTGCATCCTGCCGCTCAATCGCGCGCGCTCACATAAAAGAATAATAAAATATTTAATAATCCAATATATTGTATTTTGAACGCGACGTTTTGCTACTTACTAACCTTTATTATTTAGTAGGACCCACATTAGGGTCATCTTACACCGTTAGCCGTGATAAGAATATGATTTACATTGAGATGCAATGGAAAGATTTGTATTATAGATTTGCTTCGCCTTATATATTCAACAAACACCCCATGGGTTGTCTAACTCTGGTGCCGGACCAGGAACTATACTAAATTATTATAAATGTTTCAAGACCCGATGCCCTACTATCTACCTGGGTCATCACAGAGGTTAGCTGCGACCAGGAGTTGGCAAATCAATTGAACATAATAGATAAAAATAAATTTCAACTCGCGGCGATTAAGCAACGGCCTTTTAAATAAATTATTAATACAGAATTCATCTTTAATACGTTAGGAAGACCCCGCTATCTAACTGAATCATCACAAGGTCATAACAAACCTATGTGATTTACTCAAGTTTGTGATTTTGTGATGATTCAGTAATGGAGATTTTTTTGTTCAATTAATAATAATGAAAATTTTAAAAAAAATGAACAAAAGTCTGAAAGTAAAATTGAGATATTTCAAAAACGAACAAAGTTATACCATTTCAAATTTGCGTTTTGCGTGAATAATTTTGTTCCGTCCGGTGGAGTCGCGTGACGTCATCTCTGGTACCCGGTGTGCATCGCGGCTCGTGCTCCGGCGCCTAGCTATGCGGACGCGTGACGTCACAGGCGAGTCAGAGGTCAATCATTCTTATATATATATCTTCGATAATTTTCTAATTTATTTATTAGTTTAGATCTATGTAATAGATCTGAGGAACGTATGTCGCGACGCCAGAAAGAGATTGCATGACAGAGAGAGAGAAGGTATAAAAGGCGCGTGAATGTCGAGTCGCTCTCTCTTTTTACTTCCCTTGTTATTCAGACCGCATCTTACTGTACACCGTTTGTCTAAACCGTTATTGTCACCCAATAAACACTTACGAGAAGCAAGTCTTTACTTGGAGTTCCTCATCCCGAAAGAAGAGTATTACAATCTATATTTTAGTTTGAATATTACAATTATTATATTATCAAGCACTATGAAACTTCTCCATTGGGCCTCTGCTTGCTCTAGCATTTAAAATAAATATGAAATTTAATTAATCAAGTACCAGATCATGAAGGAAGCATGGGAAATTCAGTTCGATTCAGATTCAATGGCACCCCGACAACTGCGCGAAAGGTTAAAGCACGCGGTGTAACCAAAAAACAGCGCGCAGACAATTACGCGCAGAAAAAAAAAAGAATGAAGGAGAAGTTTGGTGGAATGGTAGAATCGTAATGGTAAAAAATTTGCGAAACAGATCGTGAAAAAGTTGTTTTTCAACAATAAAACATATTAACGAAAAAACTTGGTTGAAAACATGGAAAGTCATCTGGAATAGTGGCATTTTTTTTCTTGTTAATATGCACCCGGCCCTCTAAGCCGGCACTCAACGATGAATGATACTGATAAGACAAGGTTTACTTATCAAACAAAGTGTAAATCACAATACACATGCCGTGCAACGGTTAGTATTATGGTTTATGATGAAAATGTTACGAGATGAAATAAATTGAGATATATGTCTTATCGGGTATGTGAATATAAATATTTGATGCATTGCAAGATGACACAAAAATTAAAGAATTGTATTTTTTATTGCTGTTTGACCTAATTAATAAATCTAGGACATTGGATCGGAGTTAACATTAATACTGCTATGGGAGATTCAAGAAAAGTGGAAATTAGACCAGTGGAAAGATACTAAACAATCTCAGGTATGTCATCATGTCCTCGTATTGTATTCAAGATGCTGTTTTAATACTTACTAGCTGTAACCTGTGAAAAATGACGGAACATCGATTCGCGTCTTTGCTAAGTCCTAGTATATATGTATTCACAGCATCTTTTTGGCGGTCTACAGAGAAACGGCCATAGCAGCATGCGTTAATTGGCCGATTCGGGTTTGGTAGCCCGGGGTTCAATCACCATCTCCGGCCATTTTTCCCCGTAAATTAGAAATAAATTACGGACGCTACACGAAGTAACGAGGACAGACAGACGGAATGATGGACAGACAACGAAATTGTTATGTTTGATAATTTGTATTTTTGTCACCCAGGACCATATTTTATGGTCAATAACAAAACGATGACGGTCTGTTTGTTAAAAAATAAGAAAACAAATGATGACAAAAGTAACAGTTATATAAAAAATGACACAAATGGCGACACTAACTGGATCGTTAAGTGATTTTTTTGCAATTTGACGGGCAATTGTTGGTACTACGCAACGGTTATATCTCAGTTGTAAATCATCGATACAATTAGATAAAAATCTCAAATAACGGTACCACGATTGTTCATGGTTAAAATATTGGTTTGACCATCCCTACTATTGCACTATAAAAGTCCACATGGGTAATGATTTTATTAATAAAATGAAATTTTATTACGAGAACTTAATTAAAAGAACAGAACATTCCGACCACCGCGTAATAATGTTGACAAATTTTTACGAGTATTGATAACGACATATAAAAATTGGGTTAAAATATAAATTTTATCAAGTAAATTGATAGGCGACCCAGTTGTGTCATTTTGAAGTGACATTTTGTTTGGAAATATTCTGGCTTGTCGCAAACAAAAAACGGTGAGTTTGGCATGATTTATATGATTATTACATTTATATACAGAAGAAATCTGTGTAACAGAGAACTTCTCATCAATTATTACTTATTCATATTATAATTGACGAAATTGATAAAGTAAAAGTTCTAACTTATAAAGATTTTTTCTGTATATCTTTCCGATTCATCTAATTCGTTTTTTTAAATTCAACTTATTCATGTACATGTTTTTTTATATGTATATTTTTGTGATACGCGTAATCTGATTTTGCTTTCTTTATATTAATACTCATTTGAAAATGTTTATACGACTAGGTATATTTCTTTAGTTAGACCGTGAAGAACTTTTTCTTTATAAGTAACACATCTTTAAAAATTGGACGCATTAAAAAATCTGAACGTCACGAAAATAGGTCAGACTTTAAAAACTAATATTTCAGAAATTAGTTTTTAAAATCAGCAAAAACGACGAAGCGAATGGTTTCAATGAATTGAGAATGCAGATTAAATGAAAAATCCCCCTGAACATTAATTAATATTAAATCGTGCTATATATGTGTAAGATATGATGTCATTAAATCATACTATATATGTATGTGTAAGATATTGTTAAATAATCTAAATTATCACTTGAAAAAATCAAAACTATGTTTTAGGCATCTTTAAGCATTTGTATCAGAAAAACTTTATTAAAATAAAATATTTTTTAATCAAATATTGCGTCGACACTCCAAGATCCATTCTGCAATAGAATGATAAGCTAAGCTAAGCCCAAAGTTTTTATTTTTAACATTTTTTAGTGTATTTTGCATAACATATGCAATACAACAACAATCAAATAACATAACTATAAGAAGTAATTTTAGACAAACTTGTAAGTAATAGTAAGATAAGAATTGTCTATTTTCTTTCTTAATATGAACAGTAATAATCAACTGACTGTAATAATCGAGTGGTAATAATAACCAACTAATTATAACTGGACGACAGTAATAAATAACTCATGATAATTCAGGAACAACTTGACCATTTGACAATTTAACATCATTATTTTATTTAATCTTTTTATTTATTTCTAAACTTCTAAACTATTTTTCCTCAATATTGTTTTCAAAGCTTTATTTTACAATATCAACTAGTAATTTTTGTTAATGAAATATGGAATCGGGTAAGCTCGTGCATCTTTTATCCGCATGAAAAAGATGTTTCGCAGTTATGACATCAACATTGGATTACGGATGCGAATGGTCAGGTACTAGGTTTTCGATATTGTTTTATGGAATGGAAGTATGGATGCTGTACACCGAAGAATCTATGAGACGACTTGAAGTATTCGTGATGTGGATCTACAGAAGAAAAGATACTCAAAATAAGCTGGATGGACAGAGTTACGAATGAAGAAGTTATGGTTTGGATGAATAAAGAAAAATAAGTTATTAGAAAAATGAACATCCGGAAGCTTCAATATCTCGGACATGTGATGAGACATCCACAGAAGTACAATTACCTCCTGAAGTCGAGGCCCTGGAAGAAGGAGGACATCATGGCTGAAGAGCCTGAGACAGTGGTTTGGCCAGTCTACTGTAGAGCTATTCTGGGACACAGTAAACAATGTGATGATAGCCAACATGGCAGCCAACGTCCGTTGAATGGATAGGACACAAGAAGAACTTCCTTAAAAAGAATAAAGTGCTCCTGCAATAATTTATATGTTGAAGCCGATTGTATTAATACTGAAACTTTCAGGAATTTTCTAATCTTAAATTCTCAGGATTGCCGACCACGTCAAAAAAGACGATCAATTATACCATATCTATTTAATTTTCACACGGACAAACGAAAACAGTTTTTTAACAATCATTTAGTACTAATTAATTAATCAATTATCGTTTATTTTCTTCCACTGTTTGCATAATTGAATAATTACATCAAAGGGGTATACAGTTACCGCAGTAAAAATGCTTTTTTAAAATAACTAATTGGTTTTGTACTTTCACATTGTGTTAATAATCGTGTTTATTTACGGAAAACCAATACGAGTAATTAATTTGTGGCAATTAACGCTATCATGAGGTTGTAATCCAATTTTTTATTTGTTCATTTATTAACGCCCATGCGGGCTTTTCAATAATGCGTCACATATTAAATTAAAACACACATCCGTACAGTTAAATTATCATTTATGGTACCTTTTTACATTTTATAAAAGCCTGGTAGGGGTAAATCATACAGAAATTATTATATAAAGCAAGCAGTTATTTTCAACCGTGAAAACGTATTTTTTTAATGTTGTGTATTGTATGTCATTAAACGTTCCATAAAGTGCGTAAAATAATATCTGTCAATTGGTCGCTTCGAAATCTCCCACAAACAGCCATCCCTTACATGGATTTTCCATCACATTCTTGCATAATTGAGGTCCCATTTCACCAATAACAAACTCGAATTTTGTCCTAAAGTATTTGGATTGTTTCTAAAGTATTAAAATAGACCTTATTTTTCATGTTAGTCCAATGAAAATGTTCAGAGGCGTTGGGAAATCGCGTGATTTAGGGGTGCCTATTTTAAAAAAATATTTCTTTGTAACATGTTTATAACTGTTAATGATAATAATGCCCCCTTATTAGGTTCATCCTGTGTCGAGGCGGGAAAAATATACGACAATATTATTTACAAGTTGTTTAAATATTCTTTGATTTTTATTTCTAAGAAAGTTGATGACTTTATTTTTTTGATTTGTATATTCGATTATGTTGTGTTAGTCATTAGTCCCTTTTTAAGAATTATTTCGCTGCTCATTTATTTTATCCATTTTATAATAAGATTCTTACATATTATTTTATTTTTTGCATCCTGTATTTTCATTGGCAATCTGTCCAATTTACTAATATTTAAGGGTTTAAGTTGTTGTAGTCAGTATTATGAAATTGATATTTTTATTGTGTCTTGTAGTCTTACATGGCTGTGTGAATTTTTTTTCATATATCTTTTGTTCCCAGTAACTTCAATTTTCTGAATATATCTTTTGACCTCTCACGAATTGGCATTTTGAGTATTTCTTTTATTATAGCCGTTTGTTCTCTACTGATTGAAGCATTGATGCCCCCAGCATGAGAAATTACGCATGCAGGAAATTCGGACTTTCGACAACACTTTCACCTACAGCAGAAATGTTTACATTTGATCTGATTGGACGAAAAGAAGAGAGAAGACAAACTATCTCTCTATATACCTATAGAAGCTTAAAAAATAAAATAAAAATTTTGTTCAACGGATACAGTTGGTCTAAAATTTATGAACCTTAAATTTTTGTGGTGAACTCTTTCAATCATATGTTATGTGTGGGGTATAAAAGCAAAGGCAGCAATATCCAAAAATGTTTATAAATTTTTTTTAATGCAGTCACCGAGGATTAATAATTTAAAATGTACTGAATTCTCGACTTTATGTATCTATCACCTCCAAAATAATGTTTCCTATGAATTTATTTATGTTTGCTAGAAAATCTCGAATTCAGTACATTATAAATTAGTAATCTTTGTTGAATGCATTAATTTTTTTTGATATTGCTGCCTTTGCTTTTATACCTCACACATGGTCCCTACGTAAACTCGGGCATCCACCAGAAAAACATTTTTGAATTTTTGCGCCAATACTAATTGTTTCTTCTTTTTTTCAGAGTACAAAAACCCAACGTAAAATTGAACAAAAATGCTCATTTTTTTACCATGCTTATATTAGCTTAACTTATTTGTCCGTCTGGATGGAATCTTATAATCGATATATCACCCACTTTCCAATGTCCAATCAAGCAAAAATTTTGCACGTATACATATTCTCGATGACAATACATGAATCAGATTCATTTATTATCAATTAATTCATCATAATTAATCAATCAAAGTTTTTTACGGGAAATCAGTAAATGAACTCATCAAAAGATTCCTATCGAAATGATTTTGTATACTGGGTAACATTATGATTAAAATGTAGAGAGAGAAGCAAACATTTTTGAAGAAATATAATTTTTTACTTTTTTGTATCTACATTTAAATTATAACGTTTTTTTATATATTTTTTTCCGTGTAATATAATTTTGTACATAAAACCAAACTTCAATTAGCTCTCCTGTAAAATTGCTTTTGTATAGACGCCTCAGTTTACGTAGGGACCGTCGAATTGATGAACTTTATTGAAGGGAGACTAAATTATCGATCTGTATTCTAAGTTGCTTCTAACTAAAACTGTGTGAAAAACTTTTAAGTGGGGTAAATTAGTTGAAACTATAATCCTTCAAAAATGACGGCACTTTTACATGCCGGTTCCTAAAGAATATGTATTTACTTATAGCCGACATCCATGAAATAGTAATAACGACTTTTTTATATTTCCCCTACCGGCAGTTAAATGTACTGTTCTAAACCCTGGCGAATAGGCGTGATGTGATATGGTTCACATTTTTTTTATGTCCTTTATGTACTGTATTTTTGACGGGTGATACAGGCTCGGCGATAGCAACATCGCTAGTTTTTCCATCTTCGGGTTTGCTGGCCCGTGGTTCAAGCCCATCTCCGGCCGTTTAATTTGGTTTTTTTAATCGTGAATTCAAACGAAATTACGGAATTTACGGTGACAGACAGTTAGACAGACAGACGGACGGAGGGACAGACGGACAAAAAACGAAATTGTTATGTTTGATTCTGATGAATGATGCAGTTTTTTATCTAACAGGAATTTTCTTCATTATTTCAGCATCGTCAGTGTACTGTGATGGTTGATCCGGTGATAGTCATCCACGGGGGAGCCTGGGCAGTGCCCGACGTCTGGGTGGCTGACACCATCAGCGGGGTGAAGGAGGCGGCCTCCATCGGGTACGGGGTGCTGGTAAGGGGAGGTTCAGCCGTGGACGCCGTGGAAGCCTCCGTCAGATACCTGGAGGATAATGAAGTCTTCAATGCAGGTTCGATGTTTTGATTGACAATGTACTTACAAGTTGGAACGTCAGTTTGAAAGCTAAAATAGTAATTTTTAGCAAAAACTAACCCATAAAAAAACAAGTTTTTATTATACTCCCTTTCACATTTACTAGTGGAAACTGGTTTGGCGCTAAACCTACGCGTTGGTCTTCGGTTTGGCGACGCTACGAAAGGGAGTAGTAAAAAATTTCCAAAAATCCAAAATTATACTATAATCAGGTTTTGTGTCTACCAGACGCCCCGCAGTCTTTTCATACAACTTACTCAGTTGTATGAAAAAAACATTAAAATTTGAAAAATCCAAAATTATACTATAATTATTTATTTTTTTAAATGAAAATTTGATAGGTCTTTTTGATCGTCGCCCCGAGTCTGCTTGCAAAGTTTCAGCTCGATTTAATCACGGGAAAAGGGTTAAAAATCGATCCAAAATTTTTTGCGTCAATCAATCAATCAATCAGACGCCACGAGTTAAAATAAAGGGAGTAAAAATACATGTTTTTTTACATACAGAAAGGTAAATAGAAAAAATAGGTGTATTGATAAAATGAAATAATCGACGTTTACATAGACTTGAACAGATACAAAATAAGTTTCTTCGCCACCTTAACAGATAACATAGATTTAATTTATCTTTTGACTCTTATCGCGAAGCACTACATTTCCACAACATTAAAACTCTGGAACAGCAAAGAGCGCGTGCTAATCTTATACTATTATTTAAACTACTGAGAGGATATCTCGACTGTCCCAATCAACTGGACTTAATCTCTTTTCATGTTCCCTGCAGACCGACAAAATGTGCTCTTCCATGTTCCTAAAAATAGAGCATCCCACACACAAAATACACTTTTATATCGCGCATGCAAAGCTTTTAATAATAATTGTATTGATATTGACCTCTTCAACATTGGTCTTACCAACTTAATGCCTTAGATTACATGTACTAAATCGACCAATCGCTCACTATATCTAATCTTCTCTTCTCCACCCCTATTTTGACTCCTACCTCCTCATCCTTTTTTCTCCCAATAATTAACTCAATTCTTGATAAACGTTTTTTTTTACCCATTCAATCACTTACCATTATTCAGTCTTTACATTGTTTGTTGCTTACCATTATTTCAATAACTAATTTAAAATAATTAACTTAAAAATGTCTTATATAACTTTGTTCTTAACAGCTGTGAATCTTTTTAATTTTTCTATGAAATGAACACTAAGCTTTAACATTATAATGTTTATAAAACTGTTAAGATTCCTTAATAAATAAATAAAATAAAAATATTATTGATGGATAATATTACAATTTGTATATTAACTAGTATTTAACACTTTACATACTTAAATCTATTACTAATATACTATCCATAATAAACTACATATTTACATTTACATCTAATTTAATCTATAATATAATATATATCTATCTTAAAATATGATCTAATCTATGGTACAATCTATAATAAATAATACATCTTATGCTCTACAATTCTTTACTATTTTTACAATATTTATAGCATTTGTTTTTAAATTCATTCATCTTATTTATATTCTTCATGTTTTCTGGCATCTCATCATATATTTTTACACCTCTGTACATTAGACAATTCTGTGTATATACTTTTTTCTTATATGGTAATCTTATTCTATTCCTTTCTCTACGACAACGCTCGTCCACACACTGCACAATAGACCATCTTTAAATTACAGGAGCATTGAAAGGAAACTCTCCATCACCCTCCTTACTTGTTAGACCTAGTACCTACTGATTTCCATTTTTTTAGGAATTAACATAACTTTTTACAAGGGAAAAATTTCAACTCCGATGAGGCAGTCACATTCATGTGATCATAACTCTACCTTTGTAAAGTAGCCTTTTAAGTGTGTTAGTAGGCATGCGCGAATGCACATATGTCTGTGTGTATGTTTAAGCAGATATACGCATAGATATTTGCGTTAAAATATCTTAATGCTATATTTATTTTTTTGTCTTTTTTACCAGTTAGATTCGACCTTAGCTTATCTTTCCGTTTGTTACTGTGCAGACATTCATATTTGAAACCGTATGATGTGTCTCATTTGACACTCGTGTGTAACCTTTTTTATTAGTTATTTAGTTAGTTCCCATAAATACGGTCACAAGATTCTAGAAACAAGAGAAGCTCCATATAATCGACGAATTCCTAACGGTATGAATAATTTTAGAATATTTTGAAATAATCTGGAAACTGGTGAAATCATGAGAAGATACACAAAAATATACGAGAAGAATCGAGAAAAAACGGCCTCCTTATAAACTAGTTGAGATTGATGGCTGGCAAATACCATAGAAAAGGGCGAATAGAAAAGCGTGCTGTGCGATCGATAAACAGCGTGAATAAAGTGTTCCATATATGGGTGGAATGCGTTAGGCAAGACCAGAGACAAGTGAAATATTGTAGTGTCAAATTAGCGACAATTGTGGAATGGCGTTCCAGCTAAAGTTTGTGTCCAGTGATTTGTGTCGAATATTAAGAATCTATATCGAACATTAAAAATTCATTCACTTACATAAAAGCCAAATAAGATTACATTTTAACCAAAGTATAAATAATATTTTCAATTCAAGATGACATCAATCTTGCGCATATTTGAACCAGATTTTTTGTAAGGTTTTAATCATCAAGGCAAATTAATTTTTAATATTTGATGTAAATTGTTGTCATGATAGACTTAAATTTAAAAACGAAAAAAATACTGATCAATAATTGCAAACTGTAATATCCCCAAAGTATAAAGATTATTTTCTATTAAAATTGAATGAACATTGTAAAAAACACCCCCGTCATTCAAAAATCAGTTTTTAAATATATCGTA
Source organism: Agrypnia vestita (assembly GCA_016648135.1). Classification (NCBI taxonomy): domain Eukaryota; kingdom Metazoa; phylum Arthropoda; class Insecta; order Trichoptera; family Phryganeidae; genus Agrypnia; species Agrypnia vestita. The sequence continues at coordinate 65,843 of JADDOH010000617.1, read as the reverse complement.
AAATAGGGGTTGAAAAAGAAAATATTTGGTCATATTAACCTTTAAAAGGTCGCGGGTCATCCCTGAACCTCGCCGGGCAGGTAGCCATGGAGTGCAGCCTGCAGAGGGGAAGCGACCTCAGGGCCGGCAGCGTGGCCCTCCTGAGGGACGTGTCCCACCCCGTGACCCTGGCCCGGGAGGTGCTGGAGGCCTCCCCGCACGCCTTCCTGGCGGGGGACGGAGCGAGGGATTTCTCCATAGAAAGGGTTGGTCATTTCATTATTTATTCAACGCGTCCCATTTTTTCTCCACCACGCGTTTACAGGCCGTTAGTGTTATTTGGAATTTATGTTAGGAGTTGTTATTCTTTTTTACAAGGTGAATCTGAAATATTTTAATATTCAAAGATGTTTGTTTGGTCTAGAGTACTTACATCCGAAAATATTGAACAAATCCAAAAATAATAGCAATTGTCAAAATTTATTCCGCCTTAGGCCGGCGCCACACTGCGCGGATCTGATTTCTTTTTCTTCTTCTGATTTTTATGCCGCTGCACAAATCTATTTCTTTTATATGCTTTTAATTTTCTTGTATTTGTATTTGATTTAATAAAGAAAGTCCTTGGTGGAGGGGACAACGAATGGGTTTTTTGCTGCCAGAACCTTGCGGCGTTCGCTCTATACACGGGCGCCGCACGGGGATGGCTTTAAATAAGAAAAATGTCAACCTGCCGACGCAAGAGTAGGGCCGATATGGGAGCCGTCGGCTCATAGAACGGCCCTGGGAAAGTGGTGGGTCCCCATTCGTTGCGCGGATCTTCCGCTACATTTCTTTCCATATGATATGCGCTTATCAAACATCCTAAGCGTACAATCGGTCGATCAATTTGCTTTGATTTTTTGGATTGAATTTGATTTTGTGCGATTTGATGCGATGGAAGATCCGCACAGTGTGGCGCCGGCCTGAAGGAAAGAAAATTATTCAAGATAAATATTATACATGTATCATAGAGACGAAGCTATTTTTTATGTGGGAAAGTAGATATGGAAGTCTTTTTGGGTGTTCATAGAGCTTACCACCTTTACTATATTTTACAGTGTGTAACGTTCACCAATTCCACCCATGATAGAATACCACATCTATCAAATTTTTGGAAGTTGTGTATTAACTTGCACACCTTTTCCGCATGTGAGTTGTATTTTTACAACCGTGGTCTATCGCTACCTGTTGTGGTTGAAAATTGTTATTTCCATAAACCAGAAAAGATGTCGTCGTTGGTAATGAGATATCTATTATGATGAATTATCAACATTACAGTAGAAAACGCCAGAAAATTAGAATGATATAAAGTTATACTCTTATAAAAGCTACTCAGTGATAATTTAGCATAACTACAAAAAAATAAAACAAACATTTATGTGAAATTAACTGTATATATATATATATATATAAATTCAAAGAATTTATGCTATATTCTATAAAATTCTTAAAATAAGAACATTTATGTAATATATTTTGGAAAACAAATATATCAATCTATTTGGAGGGAAATTGAATCCCTAATATCCATACTATAAAACAATGACCCACGCTGACCTGGAAAGTTATTTAAACAAATTGTAATTTATTTCGTTTGCTATGTTTTTACTTTAGTAAAAAAATATATGTTTATTTTATGCTAAAGGAGATCATTGCGAAATTATTTTAATATTTAAGAATTTAAATGCAAACGCTTGTTAAAGTATAATTAAAGAAATACAAGCAACAGAATAATCGACGGGCCGCGGCACAAAAAATTATTTTACCTTTTATTAAAATTAGACAATCCGCCATTGAAGAGCGATTGTGCCCTAAATTCGTTTTCAGTGTCATAAAAAATCAATTGTTTTTGAATATTTATATGTACGCAGAAAATGTTTTCTTACAAGTATATAGCCAGCATTATGATGATAAAACTGTACTAAAATAATTACGAAATTTTTAATATTAATAGAGCTAAAGAAAATTTAATTTGCAATTTTTTTTTACGTTTTTTGATGATTTTTAACGCTTTTCAATCACATGAAGAAATGATTTTAAAAATATATTTTATATTTATTCCCGCACTTTGAGTCTTCAACCACTATTTAAAAGTTAGTTCATATTATTAAAAAAGATAATTACTATTTAAAAATAAAATTTCCATAGCACGAAATATGTCATCAAATGACGCAGTTTTAAAATCAGATACAATTTTAAAACTGCGTCATTTTTATGTTTCATTTAACTTGTTTATATATAGGTATTTGCATAACTATAAATTAAAAAGTAAAATAAAGTGAATATAAAATGACCACAGGTAATATTTATAATTTTTGCCAAAGATAAAAAATATCATATCCCATTATTTGAAATAGTTCGTTCAAAATTGGTACTGCGTAGGTAGTCTTCCCCTAAAGGTTGTAACTCGAGCTTAAATATTATTTTCCAGGGAGTACCGCTGGCTCCCCCAGAAACCTTTGTGACGGAGGCTGCCAAACAGGAGCTTCAAGATTTTCTCAAGGATCGGGATCACGCGCCTACCAGGATGGTAAAGCCACCACATTGACATATCTTTAAAAATATTATCTCCATTAAAATATGAATATAATCTTACAAAATTCCTCGTCGTCCATAGTTCACCTAATACACAATAATAAAAAATCGAAAGATTTATCACTGTTTTTTTGAGGAGTTTGGTATCAAATACTCCGATTTCAAATACAGGGAAGAAAAACTTTTAATAATTTGACCATCGAAAAATCCCAAATTTCTGTAGATTGGATCAGATTATATTTATCAAAATCAAAAGTTTTCATGGAAATTAGAATAAGGTATTTTCAATTAGTAATTTTCTGTGATATTGTGCCATCTATATACGACCTTTTTGTTAGTTATTTATATATTCGTTTCAAATTTGCTTGCCATCACATTTAAGCATATCAGTTGAACTTGTGTTTTTGTCTGTAAATTTTCAAAATATCCCAAATCCGTATTCACTGAGTTTCAAAATAGATTAAATCCATGATCAACTTGTATTCTGCCACCGTGACACATCGTGCCATGTGTTACAAAAGAAACAGAATTAATACCGAAAACATGTTACAACAAAAAAATGTTACGCTCATTGTCATTATAAAAAAATAAAAAATCATGTGAATAAAACATTACAGTAGCGAGTAGTTAACATTAAATTTTAATACTAATACATGTATATTGTTATTGAGTTCTAAGTAATTTAAAAGGTAATGACGGATGGAAAATCGATGTTTAGAAAAATGATGAAAATCATTATTTTATTTATTATTAATTTAATTAATTATTTATTATTTATTAATTAACGCCCTATAGGGCTTTTACAATAGATAGGTAGAGTGTACATTAAAAGAATAGGTGTATAGTTTAGAAAAGAAAAAAAAACATAATAACATGTACACATAGTAATGACGAAGTAAGAAGAAAATACTTAGATACAGATACTAACGTATAAAGATAAATATAATATAAAGTAAAAAAACAAGAAGCATAAGAAATACATAATATTATAGAAATTTAAAAACAAAAAAAAGTAATAATGTAGAGAGAGAAGATATAGCACAAGCTTTGAAAGTCATAATATAATAATAAAATACACATACAAATACTAATCAATTATTTAAGTCCAATTTGACAAATACTAGTAATCTTTCAATGCACCTTTTAATATATGTTTGAATAATATACAGTTATTGGCAAAGACGTCCAGTTGCTCGTAACTGTTTGCTAGTCTAGGAAGCCTTTGCAGCGGAGAATCAAATAAATAGTTAGTAGCTGCAGTTTCCACGGCAAAACCTGCATGACTTCTAGTTATGCGAGACGGAACTCGCAAGCAGATACTTTCTACTAGTTGAGGACAGTCGATAGTGCCATCTATTAATTTGTGTAAAAAGAGAAAGTCCGTCACTATTCTTCTAATCTCTAGTTTATCAACACAGCTAAAAGATCTAAGAATATTGTAATCAATATTACTTGAAGATATTTTAATTGAGGCGTATCTTTGGACCGGTTCTAGAAAATGGACTTTGGCGCAGACGGTAAATGAGCTCTATACTCTATTTAAGGAGCCAAACGTCACAAAATTTATAAAACTGGGAAGACTTCGGTGGCTGGGTCATGTGGAGAGAATGTCCGAGCATCAAGCACCAAAGTCCCTGCTGAACTCAAGGCCAATAGGGCGAAGGAGCTTAGGAAGGCCAAAACTAAGATGGAGTGACAACGTCCTCAAAGACATCTCTGCCTTAGAGCTTCGAAACTGGAGAGAGCTGGCACTAGACCGAGATGAGTGGAGGAAAATTATTGAGGAGGCCAAGATCCACCAAGGGTTGTAGTGCCAAGAAAGATGATGATGATGGTGAATTGATAAATCTAAGAAACTTATTTTGGACTTTCTCTATATTACTCATGTGGCTGTATAATTTAAATGAATCGTGTATTATATTGTGACCATCTTTCAGGATACCGTGGGCGCCGTGGCGCTCGACAGGGATGGTCACGTGGCCGCCGCCACGTCCACCGGCGGCACGGCGGGGAAGTACGTGGGGAGGGTGGGGGACGCACCCCTCATCGGCTGCGGGACGTACGCCGATGACGCAGTGGGTGCTGTCTCTTGCACGGGTTCGTGCCAAATCATTTTACTTAAAGTATGGATTTTAAATTATGGATTTAAACGATTGGATTTTGCACACTGCACTTGAGATGGGATATATTTGGTGGGTTATTTTGTAATAATGTGGGTTAAATGGGATCTCTTTGGTGGTTATTTTGTAATTAATGTGGATAATTAAATGGGAGGGAATCTATTGCGGGTTATTTTGTTCATAATGTGTTAAAATGGGACTGCTCTATTTGGAGGGTTATTTTGTAATAATGTGGGTTGCAAATGGGATGGGATCTATTTGGTGGGTTATTTTGTAATAATGTGGGTTAAATGGGATGGGATCTATTTGGCGGGTTATTTTGTAATAATGTGGGTTAAATGGGATGGGATCTATTTGGCGGGTTATTTTGTAATAATGTGGGTTAAATGGGATGGGATCTATTTGGCGGGTTATTTTGTAATAATGTGGGTTAAATGGGATGAGATCTATTTGGCGGGTTATTTTGTAATAATGTGGGTTAAATGGGATGGGATCTATTTGGTGGGTTATTTTTTAATAATGTGGGTTAAATGGGAGTAATAAATGACAACTTAGATTATTAAATTTTTGAGTATTTATATTGTTAATCTGAGTTTTATGATGAACCTACCTTTCCATTGAATCAGACAGTTATTATTGTGTAGGTCATTCTTTTGTTTGCCTTCCGATATCTATTCTACCAGGGAATGGCCGTTCTTGTTTCTCCGAGGAGGCTAATTGGTGAATGACTGTGAGTCTATCATATTAACGATAAAAAACCCAAACACCTCACTATATATATTATATATATATATATATATGATAATATATAATTGGCATATTGCTGCCGGTATAGGTAAGGCTGTGAGCGCTATCTAGAGTAGCCTGGCGAAATGATGGACGTTGTTAAATAGAGCATTATAGTTTTTTGCTTCTTATACCTCATTATTACTATCGCCATCTGGTAGCGTTAGTGGCGGACATTGCTAATTTCTACATAGAAAATTATATATTTTGATAAAGATTAATACTAATGATATATAATTATGAATGCACTGTTTATTTTTATTTTTCATTAAACTGGAATAATAAAAATAAATATAAATATGTATATAAAAAAATCCGATCCAAAGTATTTTATTAAAAAAGTATAGAGTTAACGTTTTCATTATATTTAACAACAATTTTGAAATCATACTAATTTTTAAAAAAATAATGAGATCAGCTATTGGATGGGAAGTTACGGACGGACAATCGAAATTATTATTATTCGGGGATAAATTTGTCTTATCGCACATTTGCGTCTCCAAAAATAATCCTAATTAATCCAAAGTATGTAATTGTATAGAAAGCAACACTAAGAGTTTAATGTCTTTTTATACTTCATTACTGTAAAGGTTTTTGAAATTTGTTTACCTATTGATGAAGAATTTGTACGCCATTTTTTAAGTATACTCTGTCTCTTCTCCTTTCTGTTGTCTTCTTGCCATGATGATGATGATAATTTGAATCCCTTCAAATTATTTTCTCCAGCCATGAAATTCATACCAAGCTAAATCAACGGAGACATCTGGTGAATCACTTCTGTTCTGAAACTATAGCACATTGTCTACTCCTTGTATGTGTATAATGAAGTTATTTTTTATTGACTAGGACTTGAATTCAGCATCGGGTTGATATTTTGGGTAAAAGACAATTGAGATTTTATCATTACACTGTCATCACTGCCCAGATATCACCATACTGCACTATAGAACGCTACTTATTCGTTACTGAAAAACTCAACATTTTTAGGATTCTGCAGTGACCTAAAAATTCCACTTCCTGTTATTAATGGATTAAAGAAAACAATTTTCATTTTTAAGAAATTTATTGTTATTAAACCGAATATTATAAATATTTTAAAAAGCACATAACAATGAATAGTTTTATAATACTAATTCAAATTAAAAATTATCAGAACTGCATTTTATAAACAATAGTTTTAGGTCAATAAACTTTGGAAATTTTAAGATTACTTACATTGAGCCCATTTAATTTATTTTAAAACAATAAACTTGTAAAAGCAAACATAATTTTTAATTTTAACAAATATTCTTTTTATTTTGATACGGAATAACAATATTTTTTTAATATTATAAATCATATGCATATTGAAAATTGTAACTTATCGCTATTAAACTAATTGCAAAATAAAAATAAAAATTTAGAAAAAAAAAAAATCTTATAATCATTTAATCAGTACGTAATAAATAACTTATCAGTCTTTTTTATGAATCCTAGTATGATAAATTGTTATCAAAATATTAAGTCAGGTACAATTTTTTTTTTAATGAAGTAAAGACTTTTGAGTATTTATTTAGTAAAGATTTAAAAAAAATATATATTATGAAAACTAGTCTAATTTAACATTATTTTTAAAATTTTGAAATTATAAATTTTGAGCTTGTGTATTGAAAAATATTCCAAAATCTTCAAATTTTTACAAAACTTATCTTAACCTTATGTGACATAGCCTAACTTAATTAATTATAATCTTAACTTTTAAGTGTAAGCATATTATGCTGTGTAAAAAAAGACTGACAAATCGCACCACGAGTAATTTAGCGTATTAAGTAAAAAAATATTTTTTTTCTAGTAGATAATGCAGTTTTATTCAACATTTTTTTTGTTTGTATATTCTTTTAAAGAAGTAACTCAAATAAAATGTGAAATGCTTTGCAATTAGGCGAGTAATTTGCGAGTTAGGCTGAAAACCATAAATTTTTATTACTTAATGCATTACAAAATTAATCTAAAATCATTGTTGTACCATCCCGAAAATTAAAAAAAATATGCTAATACGCGTAAGGTCAAAAATAATTATAAATAATGCAAAAACCATTTATTTTATATTTTTTCCTGAGACAAACCAAATCTCTGTGAAATTTGTAATTTCAAATACTGATATCTCGAAATTATTTTTTAAAATTAATACACTTAAGTAGATACTTATGGTGCGATATTATTTTGGTCGCCTCGTATGGACAGCAGCCTTTAGGTCTGCAGGTATTCTTTTAATTACGACTACAAAGTTAGTCAAAATCAATTTTTTATAGTAATTTGATAAATTAAAAAAAACTTATTTTAAAATTTAATAATTTTTTTTTTGATATTAGGTTGATATTTTATTTTAGTACATTTAATAACTTTTAAAAAAAATGTTTGAGCATTAGAAACGTGAGGCTTACATATTATTTTTTAACTAAAATTATATAAAAACTTAACTTACGTAGGGTTTAAAAGCAAAATGCACTAATAGATTATTAATTACTATTTTAAAATATACTGAATTCTAGATTTTATAGAAAATATAGCCTATAAATTTATAGGAAACAAAAATAATAGAATTCAGTATATACAGAACATATTTTAAATTAGTAGTCCTCAGTGACTGCATTCATAACATTTTTTTTGATATTGCTGCTTTTACTTTTATACCCCACATGTATGTTTTGATAACATTAAACTTAATATTAATATATATTTTTTATTTTTTTTTATGTTTTTTAAAAAATATCTAAACTATTGTAAAAGTTAACATAACCTTAACTATTTTTTGGTATTGTTTTAATTAAAAACATCATCACGTTCATGAAAAATTTGTCATTAAGTATATATATTCTTTAATATTTAATAAGCGTATTATGCTTTGTAGGAAAATTGAAGACTTATTGAACAACACGAAAGAGAATATATCGTACTTTAATAAAAAAGATAATTTAAAAAAAAAATATACTAATATGGAGTTCAATTTCTGAATTTTATGTATAGTAAATTTTCACTTCCCGGAATATTACGAAAAGTTATTAAAAATATCTTGAAACCATTTTTAAAGCAAACAGAAAAATGAAGGATGCACATTGTTTTATAATTAAACTATCCCAAATTATAACTAAATTATAAATTATTTCAAATTTCTATTTTTTGATACTCTTCGGTTGAAAAAAAAAATTACATTTTTTTTCTCTTATCAGTAATAGAAACATGAAATACATAAAATTTTTAAAAAGTGTATCGTATGTAGTTCTTATAAATTGTGTCGTTACAAATTTTAAAGATCCAAAAATACAATTGAAACTTTGAACATAGAATAGTACTTAAATAATTATTGTTTTTTTTATTATATATTCACCGTTAAGTTAATTTTAATTTTTAACAAAAATGATTTTTAATGGACCATTTAATTTTGAAATTTCTTTGAATTTTCTCTAATGATAAATAAACTCTATGAAGTCTTGCGGCAAAAGACTGGAATTTATAAAATTTATTATTTTGAAAATTTATAACATTATTTACGATAAAAATAAATCAAATCAAATAAGATTAAACAATTAATTTTATTTTTCCAAAATTAATTGATTTATTTTTATTTCAAATAAAATTTGGGTAAGTAAGGTGTAGTTTTAAGGAAACAGGATTAGGGATTGTAAGGCGGTACATTAGGGTAAGATGAAAATGCGTATTGAAGAGAGAGTATTGATTTTAAAGAAATAACGCATATAAAACAAGAAAAAATTACTTCACTACACAGACACAATATAATAAATAAAATTAACTCCAATGACCAATCATAAAACTGATTTGAAATGAAATATTTTCAGGTCATGGAGAAAGTATCCTGAAATATTGTCTGGCGCACACCATTATCACCCTGGTGGCAGCTGGGCTAACGAGTGAGGAAGCCACCAAGAAGGCTGTTGAGGGAATGACGAAGAGAGTAAACAACACAGGAGGAGGAATATGCGTCTCCAATGCAGGGGATGTAGGCTTTCATTTTACAACCCCTCGTATGTCATGGTGTTACGTGAAGAATGACGAGATTCACTTTGGAATAGAACCTGGTCAACACGACGTCGAGAAATATTTAAAATGAAAACATTAAATATTTTTGAAATTATTTTTTAATCTTAAAAATAAGAACCTTTAATATTTTTTTAGATTACTCAGCTTCGCATGATGTATAGAATAAAAAATATACATGTAATTTATCAAACATTTTATCAAGGTTTTTTATTATCACTTACCATTAAGTGTGAAATATTTCACTAAGAACCCTTGAAAATTGGAACAAAACGTAAAATAATTAGAGGATTCCTTTCTATTATTATTATTTCTATTAGTATTACAAAATCATGTTGTTTTATAGTTTTTTTTGTGAAAAGGAAAGGGTTGATAATGGTTGTGCTGTAATTGCTTTATAATATACTATTCTTTATATATTAACTGACACATCAGGCAGGGGCGTGCAGTGGGATATATTGCAGCATAACTTTTACGTAACCATTTATTTTGATAAATTATTTTATCAAAACCGTATATCTCATATTATTCCTATCACAGTAATCATCATAATATTAATATATATTCTAATATTTCATAATATTCTGTCAGATAAAAAATTGATTTATATATTTTTTCTAAAATATTTGTTTATGAAAAAGTAATGCTTCAATGTTGTCACTGCACGCGCCTGAAACACTACGTTAGAAACAGTAACAGTAACAGTAAAAAACATCAGTAACTCCATTCTATTATTCCATAACTGAAGTGCGGATGCTTCAAAATAAATTAAATAATTCACTGAATAACTAAAATCGATTCAGTTGACCTGTTAAGATTCGCGTCTTCTTTGAATATTTTTGATAATATTTTTCATTTCTCCAATAAATTCTAAGATAAACGCCTGATCAATATTAAAATTGGCGTTCATATTATATTTTATCATCTTAATCCAAGGCTTTAACTGCTCAACCAAGTTGTTGATATTGACGTTATCATCTGATAACATATCGCAAATGTTTTCATCTTCCAGAACATTAAAGCTGTACGAAACCTCCTTTTTGGGATCTTCTTCCTTAGATACATAATTTTTGGCGATCAAATATGCTAAAAGCATCATTCCGTGTAGAGGAAGGAGTTCAACTTCTTTCGTTTTTATAGCAAAGTCATTATCATTTTTTGAAGCTCCACCAACAGTATTATTTGAAGTCAATTGGTTATTTGCATGTGAAGAAGTTTCATCTGTATTTGAAAAATCTGGCATTGTTGAATCTATATTTGCATTCAAAGTTAATTGAGAAATAGAGTTTGAATCTCCAACAGAAGTATTATTTGGGATGCTTGGCTTTATCAAATTCATATTTGTATTTGACATTATTTGAGAAATCGAGTGCGGATGACCAACACTAGTATGATTAAGAGTCATTGGAATTGATATATTTGAAAGAGTTTTGGAACAACATGGGTTCATTATATTTACTTCTTCATTGAAAGGTGACTCAATATCTTTTTTGGGGAGATTTTCGTTAGACATTATAGAAAATGATTTCAGATCCCCACTATATAATAACTCTTCATCATCATAACGAGATTCCTCATCAATGGAACCAGTTTCAACGGCTACACTTGATATTATTTCTTCATTGTAATCAATAGACGGTTCGTAGATATTACTAACCCTGAAGACATCTTCAAAGTCTTCAAGATATCTTTCTTCTTCGAGGATGTCAAAGTTTTTATCTGTAGTAATTTTTTCAGGTAAAGAACTTGTTCTGATGTCTGGAGTAGATGTATTTTCACCATTTATATTTACTGCAACCTGATCACATGTATTTGAACTTACTGCTGCAGTGCAAGGTGAGACTTCGACGTTAATATCACAGCTATTTGATCCGTTACTTGTATTTAAGTTCATTTCTACAGGCGCTGTTGGAGGTGGTTCGTAAACAACGTTTGAAAAAACTCCCAAAGTTTCTTCTAATGAAGTAGTCTTTTCTATGATTCCATCTGGAGTAAAGACGAGCGAGTACGGTTTCCCGACAAATTCTATGCCCATGAGTTCAACAGAATCGTCTGAACATGAAATGTCAGAAAAGTTTGATGACGTTATTCCTTCATTAGACACGGTGTAATAATTTCTTGCTTCGGGTAAAGGCTCAGTCGAAACAATTTCAGAAATGATTTCTGTAGATTTATGATTTGTCATGGCATCCGAAGATTCTTCAGTGGCAGTTCCAGCAATTTGTGGATCTAAATCATGTGGCAAAGTTTCAACTGGTGGAAATGGTTTAGAAGACTGGATTGCCGCGATATTTCCCGATGATTCCTCAAAACTAGTCGCAGCGTCTTCCAATTGTGGTGAAAGTATTTCTATAGAATCTAAAGTCGGGATAATCTCTAAAGATTCTTTAGAAGCAATCAAATCGATTAGTTCATCTATCGAAATTTTATGTATTTCTGAATTCGGCAAAATGTCTACCGGATCGTCTGTTATCGGTAAGTCATCAACATGAACTGATTCTTCAGTGACGTTGTGTTCCTTTTGCTGGACTTCATCACAATATAGGTTTGCAGGAAGTGCTCTTTTGCGAAGTGGCAGGGGGCAAGGAACCCTCCTCGAATTCGATGGTCCAATATCGTCGTCTTGTGGATGTATTGACGAAGAATTGGACTGCATTAGAATATTTTTAGTATTTTTGTTATCGTGTGACTTAGGTTTAATTTTTCGAGGGACCGTAACATTTTTGATCATTTTTTTGAATATTTTGAAAAGCACCTTCCGCTTTAAATTATCAACGGTGTCGAGCATTAATTTTTTGGGAGTCTTTTTCTTGGTTATTTTCCTGTGTTTGCATATACTTCCATTCATTTTTCTTTGAATTTCTGCATCTCAAAGTTCCTGAAAAATAATAAATGTTAAAATAGGTTGAGTAAAGAAAAGTAAAATCATCTGTGTATACATGTGAGAGACTTATTCAGTGGTACGTCTCAAAATTACGGAAATTACAGAGTTATTCCTCATGCCCCCCCTATTCTTAGGTTAAAACAACATCATAAAAACACGTTAGTGCTGATGATTGACCCTGCAATGGAATCCGAAACGTCGGCCAGAAAGGTTATAGAATCGCGCCAGAATCCTCCAAAAACCTGAATCCAGAAAATTCTGTTGGCCGTGAAAAATATTTTTTGCAGAAGAAGAAAGAAAGAGAAGAAAATTTTTTGAAGGTAATTGTTATCCCGAAATTCAACAATAGATGAAACAAATTGATTTCTACTAACCCTTAAAATAATGTATGTACTTATTTTAGATAACATTCATCACCTTAAAATTGTCAATTTGAAGAATACTATGTATATAAGTAATCTGTTGAATTTTATACGAATATATTGAATAATGCAACTGCCATTTACCGATCTTTATAGACAAATCTTTGAGATGAGAGATCATCCGTGTACACTCACCATAAGATATTGCGCGAACCGTGGCTTTAAAATAAATACAGGATGCCCCAAAAAATTGAACTACCCCTAAAATATACTTAGTTTGAGAGTCCATATCCGAATTCAATGTTCTCTCTTAGATAAGCGGGTGCGCAGTCGCTCACTTATAAATAATTGTCCGCACATACGTTTCCAACCCCCGCAAACCAGATTTAAGGTGTATTTTAATAGAAAAAAATTGATCAACGTATTATTGATGATTGAACTATGTTATGCAATTAACTAAAAAATAGTTTCTTCAAAAAAAACAAAGTGATTTTGTAGTGATATTATTAATATAATTATTTATATTTATTTATTATTTATTATTTTTATTTATACAGTAAATACAAAATAATGTTTTTAATTATAAATTGATTCTATGTTATAACATTTTAAAGACATAATACTCCCCATAATATGAGCCAAAGCTCGAGCTTATGAGAGGAATATGTACAAGCCAAATTAAAGTATAAAAGCCGAAACCATTTTGAAGTATTAATTGTTTTTGAGACATGTGGGCAATGTTATACATCGTTGTCTAAAATCAATGATTTGACTTCTTTCTTAAACTGTTCGTGTTTTAGAATATTCTTATATAGTCTATATAGGAAGTTTATATATTTATTTGTCTCTTTGGTCTATTACTTATATAGTCTAAGGGATGAAATTTATTTATAAAATATCTTTGTAAATTTGGCATAGGGAGTTTGTTTTGTATATTTTTGTGAGTGATGGTACATTAAATTCTTGATTATATTTACAGTAGGATTATCATAAGATTTTTAAGAATTTGAAAATTTTAATAATTATTTTTTGCATTATGATTAATGGCTGTACGGTGGACTTACAAGCTCTTCCCCACCCAAAAATACCATACTTTATACTTTTTTTTCTCATTTATTTATTGAAAATATTAATATATTTCAGAGGCAATGGTCTCTTTGTCAGGATACAATGTATACTAACAAATGAAAAAATGAAAAATCGGAGTATAGACGGTAAAAATATAATATACGAGAAATTAATAAATAATTAAATACTTTCACGAAAACAAACTTAAAAGAGAAATATTTGTAAAAAGGTCCTGCTTATTAATATCTAATATTCAATCTACTATTAACACTTACATCAACATTAGGTAAATACTTCCTAATTAATTCCTTACGGGACATAATTATTTACGAGAGCGAAACATGTTGCACATTGGCCCCCATTTTTTTTACTACAAAATTTACTGCTCAGATGAGTTAATTACGCACACAAATAGAAATTTTAGAGGGAATTTTGCTCACCATTAGTTTCATTGTAGATAAGCTTTACGAGGATGAAACTGTTGAAGACAATCCACATGGAGTATTCTGGAAGCCCCTAGAAGTCCATGAGAACAAAACCATAACTAATTAAATAATTCAATTCAGCTATTGTAGAGAGAATGTACAATAATATTTATGTGCTTTATATAAACCTGGGCCAAAATACTCATAAGTCTTAACACTTGCGATAGATTCTACATTAATATTCTTGAATTAATTTGAATTATAAAACATACATTATGTTAGATCGACATTAAATTTCTCTTCGGCCCTTCAAATTGTGTGTTTTTGGGGCAATCTGTTTTGTACAATGTACCTGTAATATTTAATTAGAATAAAGAGATTCCGCATGAGAAAATACAATGAAAATTAATTATAATTGAATAAAAACATGGCATTTTTTAATAATTAAAACATCGTTATATAATGAAGACCTTCATAAATTCTTAAATTAAATAAAGATTTATTACATTTTGAGTATTTTTAAAAGGATCCTGAGTAATATTGAAAAGGAATAAAAAATTATTTCTGATTTTTACAACATATTAAAAGCATTTTAAATGTTGTAAAAATCAGAAATCATTTTTTTTTTTGACTTTGGGCGGTTTATTTATTTGGCTTGTGTTATTGATAAGTGAGAATCTTTCTTTAATAATAATTTCAATATTTTTATTCGTTTGTGTTATTTAGCAATGTAAAAAATAAATATTTTACAGAAATCTGAAAAAAAACAGTTAATTCAACCATTTTAGTGTTGTATTTTGTTAATGTTCTGAAATGGATAGTTTTGGATTTTTTGATTGATTCGTTGTGATGCAACATGATAATTTTAATTTACATTAGATTAAACTTAGTAATATAAACATTTTGAGTTATATGTATTTATGACTACTAGGATAGTTTCGAGAGGAGCACTTTGTCTCATCATCTGGTGTAATTAATATCTAACCTTAATACAGAATTTTGTTAATTTATTCGAGCATTGCAGGACGTCGCGTACTGGGATTTTTTTTTATCATTAACATGGATTGGATTTCGTGAAAATTTCAAACTTAACATACACCTACTATATATTTTATAAGAGATTTGACCACGGAATACGTATCATATCAACATTCTTACTATTTCCGAACTAAATAAAAATAGGACGTGTAAGAAAACATCTTGCTGTCTTCTGGAATGGGAAGCGAACCAACGAACACTGGATCACCAGGTGAGACCATTAGACCAATTATTTATGAACACTGTTGATATTCCTTATTATTGCTTAAAAAGGCATTATATATTATAATACGCATAAAAGGCTATCATCAAAGTCGAAAATTAGTTTAATATGTCGCCAAACTTTTAAATGACTTCTGCTCTGATAGAATAAAAAAGAATGATATTTATCCTAATTATAATAAACTCGTTGTCCGTCCGCCCGTCCGTCTGTTTGTCTGTCTGTCTGTCTGCCCATGTAACTTCGTGTAACGTCCGTAACTCCTTTAAAGTAAATTTTTTTCCCAAATTTGTCTTTCCGAATTTTGTTTTTTTCTTACAATATGTTTTTTTCGAAAAAAATTTTGTTTTACGAAAATTTATTTTTATTTTTTTTATTTTCGATTTTCTTTGAAAATTTTTTATTTTAGATTTTTTGAAAATCTTTTTTTTTCGATTTTTTCGAAATTTTTGAAAATAAAATAAATAAATACTTTCTTACTCTTAGGAACCGACATGTAAAAGTACCGTCATTTTTAAGGCATATAGCTAGTATCTAATTAATGAATGAACATAAACACTTAGTTTTCGTTTAATTAGTTCAACAGTCTTATCTCTCCAATCTCTCTCCGGTCTATCTCCAATCCCTATGGTGGAAATCTATCTAGGGATCAGATAGACTGGAGAGAGATCGGAGGTCCGCTTAGGTCTATCATGGGGATTGGTGATAGACTTCCTCGAAATTTTCGGACTGCACAAAAAGGTAGTGAAAAATTGCCAAGGACATGATCATCATCATATCTCGGAGTTCACTATCCTTAGTTATCAGGATACCGTGTGTAGAATAAAAAATAAACTAGGTAATTTTTTTACACGTGCATATTAGGTTTTGTTATTGTCACGACTATAGAACGGTGCAGTCCCTCTCTCAGTTATTAAAAACTGTAAATGAAAACAACCTGTTGATAAGAGGGACTATTTTATCTCAATTGTAAAAAATCGTGCCAAAGTATCATTTGTATGTACTGCACAGTTTATTGGAAAAATACTTTTCTTCATTATTGTGTAAGTCACGTTCGCAAAGTACTGTGTTATACTAATCACGTTTTTGTAATTGTACGTTTTAAATTAGTATGCAAATATGGGAAGATTGCTATCTTTTACGTAAATGTGTGTACATAGAATAATCTATATTATATTGTCTTGTTTTGAAGAAGGCACGGTCGAACCGAAACTAGTTGAATGTGCATATGTTTACCTACTAATAAAGTAGTTTACAAAATTAAGATAAATTGTAGAAGTCTCACAGAAACGAAGCTATTTATTTGAGAAACGTGTATTGAAGTATCTATCTAGTATGAATGGTGTATGAAAGGAATTAAAATGTTTAAAATAATGTGTTTTTAGGCGTATTTTAGTATATTATCTTAAATAATTTGGAAGAACATCATATATACGTTAAAAATAATATTACTTAAATATCCACTTTAAAAATATAGAGATATTTGCGAAATCTGTGTATGCTACTAGTTCATAAGAAAAGATTACAGACGTCTCTTGCATAGTTCATTCAAATAACCGAAATATTTTTAGATTTGGAACAAACGAGTATCCTAAACTTTCAAAAATTTGATAATGTGTGTATATTCCTACGATGGAATCGGTGAACGTTGCATTTGTGTTTTGTAGTGATTTACTTATGCCAGCTCATGGAGGTTATAACCCTGGGCCGTCGTATAAAAATACGAAAAAAACGATTCTCATACAAATAGCTTCGTCTTTGTGAGGCTTCCATAATTTATCTTAACTATTCAATAATTCCTCTGGGGTCAAAATCCAGTAACTATGTTCTCAGAACATACCTACTTATGAAAACATTGTTAGTTTAAAAAAATATTTTCTTATAAATTTATTATTGATTAGTTTATGTATCTTCTTTATTTATAATAATAAAAATTATAGTAATAAAAATGCTTTAAATTTATGCACCAAACAAAACAAAAACCAATAAAAAAATCATGGGAATGAAAAAACATTTTAAGTACATATACATATACGTTAAATATAAACAATATTAAAATATTAATTTTTTAAATAGTATGCTTACCGGAATCTGTGAAATTCTTGTACCGAGGCAGGAATTAAGGAAATATGTATAAAAAATAACTGTACTTAATATGGGGATAACCGCCAGAAAGAAATAGGATCGAAAGTCAGGAAAACTGTGTTAATTGTCAAGATTGGATAATTTTTGAGGTAGTAAAGCACCACAAATGCTGGTACTTTATAAAAATTAAAGATAAATAAATCAAATGTTTTGTTTTAAAATGTAGAAAATGAATTATAAATATCGAAGAAATGAGTTAAATAGTGGTTGATACAGTTTTAAGGAAGATGGAATAAGAACATAGAGTGGTTGTGCGTAAGGGAGGTGAAATAAGAAATTATTATGATAAGGAGGTATTATAAGTGAATATACCCGTTTAATGTTAGGAAGGTAAAATTAATAAATTTACCAATTTTTTGTTAAGAGGGTGAAATAAGAAGACATGCCGATTGTATGTTAGGTAGGTGAAATAAGACAATATATAAGGTGAAATAAGAAATAAGTAACAAGGAGGTGAAATAAGAAAAAAATAAAATACTGGTTATATGTATAATCCTAACATACAAGAAGATGAAATAAGCAGGTAAACCGGTCTTATAGCAGGATGGTGAAATAAGAAGATATAGCTAATGCTTGAACATTTGGAAGGTGAAATGTGAAATGTGAAAGTGAAAAAATGTAAACAGGCCAGTTATATGTTAGGGAGGTGAAACAAGAAAATAGGCCCGTTTTACGTTTTAGGAAGGTGAAATAAGAAGAAATATGGGTTATATATCAGGATGATATAACGATTGAATAGTTAGGAAGGTGAAATATGAAAGCAGACCGGTTAAGTGTAAGGAAGGATAGTTTGTTAGAAGGATGAAAAATTATTGAGTCGAATCTGGGTCCATGTATTCGAAGTAGCCATACATGGGTACATCCTCAGGAACAGTGTTGTAGACGCGAATGATATGGAATATGGGGAACCTCCCGTACTGATAACGCCCATCCCTCAACGGGTTCACGCCTGCGAACTGTCCGTAGTTGTGGCAACTCAGGTTGTGACAGCGGTGCAGCTGGTCGCAAGAGAAGTGGCAAAACGGGCAGAACCACGGCAGGCCACCGAACACGGGCGGCCAGGGCCCGCGGTACTCAAACTGGTACTCGGTGTACGCCGGCGGATTCTGCTCCGCGTGCTGGCGGGAATATAACGCTTCTGGAATACCGGGAGGAGGCTCCTGGAACTTGGGAGCGCTGGCCGCGGCGGCAGCGGCAGAAGCGGCGCACTCGGCGTTGGCAATCTCCAACACGAGACTGGAAGACGGGAGACTGTGGTGGTTTTGGGGCGGACGGATCGGGGGCGGGTGATTTATGGGTGGGTGATTTGCGGGTGGGTGATTTGCGGGTGGGCGATTGGCGGGCTGGCGGCTGGGAGACGGGCGATTGTGGAACGGGCGATTTGCGGGCGTGCGGTGGCGTGGCGGACGATTGTACGGCGGGGGATTTGGGTTCGATGACGAAGGTTGTTGCGGCTCATCCCGTGACGACATTATGCCTGCCAACTGATGAAGTATCCTGGAAAATAAGGTTTAGTCTATTTTATTGGCATGAAAAAGTTTATTTGACGTATTATTAATACTTTTTAGCGCACCGTAATAATTTTATTTTTTCTGATTTAGAAAACTTTGTATCTACGATACGAGTTATTTCAATATTATTGTTTCGAGAGGAGCAGTCCCCATCATTATCATGTATTTAAAAATTTAATTTCATATCACTTGATGCTGCGAGAGATTACTTCTCCTGAAACTTGTAGTGCCAAAATAACTCGAGGTTTACAAAGAGAAAATTAAATAGGTTATTTTTTAAATGACGTGTGTTTGATTATTTTTATATTAAATTTCATATATATTTTCATCTTCTTATCAAACCAAATTGCTTGTTGAGCTTAAAACTTATCGTGATATTTTTGAAAGGGTGATCAAATCATATAAATTTTTGATATCATGAGCGGGCGGGAGTGCATTAGATATCGACGACTCCTACGTATAACATCGTAACCCACAAATCGACGATTTTGAGTTTACTGTGTATTTCATAGGTATTTAATTACATCTTTACATCCAAGAAAGAAAAAAATTATAATAAAAAAACGTTATTTATTGCAAAATATTTCTTTTTATTTCTTGTAATTAAATATATAATTAAATACACATGTGTACACACAAAAGACTCAAAATCGTCGATTTGTGGGTTACGATATTATACGTCGGAGCCGTCGATATATATATTTTCTTTAGAAAAGTAAATACTGCATGGCTTAATTTATATTCTTGGTTTTGGTATTTATTATTATTGGTGTAAATATATTCGTTTTATTGTGTTATAAACGAAGGTTAAAATAATATTAACCTTAATTAAACCTTGGATATATTTTCTTTATATAATTCTACTTTTGCTTAGTAATTTGTAAAGTTCAATCCTTAACAGTGTCATATTTTTATTTATAAATAAAAAAGATGTTTTAATATTGCTTGGGAAATATTGTATTTATATATTTTAATAAATGTACACTGTTAAATGTACAACTTGTTACTTAAATATAAAACAAATTTCAACGATTTGGAGTTTTAAATTTTTTTCTTTCTCAGAATTATAAAAAAAAAAACATAATAACAAAATTATTTTTCTTTGTTAGAAAAATTCTATTTAAAAATATATTTGAAATATTACTCAATTACCAGATTAAGTTAGTAGAATTATAATGAGCCGTAATTAGTAGAAATATTGTATGATAGAATATTTTAATTAATTATCGGTTTTATCAGTTACCTTTACAGATAATTATTTTTGTTAATAATTTTTCAGGCAAAATGTTCTTAGCCACCGCCAGCCATTTCCTGTATATAAAAGTAACTTGATTGGTTCAGCTTGGATCTAAGTAGCTTTAAAGTATTCGCTTTTGGTAAAGAAGGTTTGGAAGAATGAAAGAAGAAAGAAAGAAGAAGAAAGAAAGAACTACCTAAAGAGTAAGAATTGTTTAGCCCTGGAAACTATTGGCTCATGATGGACAACAGGCGGAAGTCCAGAAGAAGGAGAGGTGGTCTCCAACTCGATGGACCGAACTGATCAAGGAAGCCACGGGCATCTTCTTTACACTGAATCTCTGATAGATGGAATAGTTTTGGTTTGATTAAGATAAAAACCTAACACTGACGAAGCTGTTTATATGAGAAACGTGTAAGGAAGTCTTTATAGGATGGCCTAGTGCTTATGACTTATATGAGGCTTAACTGATCACTTTTTACAATGCAACGTTCACCAATTCCACCGTAAGAACAATAATAATTATTAAATATTTCTCTGTGGACAAAATCTAGTAATTTTGTTGTCAGAACATAAAATTTTAAAATGTATACTGGTCTATAAAAGGAGTAAAAAATTTAAAAATAATAAATTTCACACATTTTTAGTGCGTATGTTAAATAATTTAGAAGAATATTATACATACATTAAGAATAATATTTCTTAATATATCACAATAAAAAATAAAGAGGTATCATTACCAGCTGCGTCAGAAAGTTTTTCTGGCAAAGGCCGTTGTAGTCCCGACGTCTTTTTGGGCCGGCAGATCTGCGCTGAATTTTTCTTTTACTTTATTGCGTATAATTAGGTTGTTTTCGTCCCAATGTGTGACTTCTTATAATTCTGCCATTATCCTTGTGGTTTAGGGAAATATGATGCTTTGATGTATTTATGTAGTGGTGTTAGGGTAAAGAGTACGTATTTGTGTGAAACTTTCGATTTCTTCGCGATAAAAATATAATAATAAAAAATCAGTATTATTTTCAATGTTGCTAGAAACCAGTCTGCTATTTTTTTTTTCCAAAGTGATGATAGAAATATTGCCATTTGTGGGTGAAAGCAAAGGCAGCAATATCCAAAAAATTATAAAAATGTTTTGAATGCAGTCACCGAGGATTACTAATTTAAAATGTACTAAATTATAGATTTTATGTACCTATGCATCCCTTCCAAAATCATATATCCTATAAATTTATTGTCTATATTTTCTATAAAATCTCGAATTCAGTACATTATAAATTAGAAAACCTTGATGACTGCATTACATTTTTGCTTTTACCCTACATTTGACAGATATATTGACTTAAAAACCGCACCCACAAATATTAATATAATATGTATGTAATATGTATAATATTAAATGTAGTATGTATGCCTAAATATATTAATTTCAAAACACATCGAGATTTTCTCTTTCATCTTTGTTTTGTAACTGAATTGTTCTCGGGTGAGGCAATTTTCAAAACATTTTACACACTTAAAACAAATACCGTGCAGTTTCTGCGGCGGTAGAAATGTTGGGGCAAAACATTGTAGAATTAGCTGTATGGTCACTCCTAAGTTGTGTTTACACGAATGAAACATTACACTCGCGTTCGGAGCTTAGCGGTTTAGATCGGTATGCTTCAGTGGGTCATTTTGCCCTGCGAGGAAACTACAAAACACTATGAATGATGGCTTGCTTAACATAAACGCAGTACTGCGCTTGAGGCAAAACTTTTAACCCAGTGCATTCACTTTAATAACACCGCTTACTTGATTTTCTCAACGGATGTACTTCTATATCTTGAACTTTGTTTGGGAGTTTAATTAGCTCTAGCTAATTAGTTTGACGACGCTGCGAAATAAAACAATTCGTGAGTAAATTGCAAAATCTTTCAACTTACATAAAATCGTCGATTCCAGATTCATAATATAAGTCCTTCATCTTGCTTAGAATTCCCATATCATCAAGTACTCTTCACAAACATAATGGAAACAAGTCTTACGTTTCAATTATGAAAGAGCCCAACTGGCAGTTAGCGCGGCGCTGTGCGGCGCGGTGCATAATCAACAAAGAGATGCCACTATTATCAGATATAATTTTTTTTATTTTTGTGAATTTTTGCTTGAAATTTTCACCAGTCATTCTAAAGACCTTAAGCTTTAAGAAAATGCAAAAATTTAAAAATCGTTTTTTTCAAAATGTCTAGGTAGGTATTCCCCCTTAAATAAATGAAATAGATTACTAAGCTTTATATTTTACATATAAATGCTAATAAAACTAATAACGAGTTTACAGCAGCGTTGACATTTTACGTAATTTACTAGTGGGTTGATTATATATATACATATATAGACAAAAATATCTCAGCCGTGTTAAACATACGTAATTATGGTACTATACTATCACAACTATACGACCTGATCATCAGGTCGAACAACTAGTATACCAACCAAAAACAGCGTGTATGGTGAAAGAAAAAGAGACTTTGTTGTGCCACTTACCTTTAATAAATTAAATTAAAAAATGTTCGATATGTTGCAAGACAGAAAAATTCCGTTGGTCTCGAAAAATATTGAAACTATAATACCTAATTATTAATATTTTTTTATTTATTATTTATTTAATATTACATACTGCTTTATTAATTTTTTTTCTAGTCTATTTAAAGTATATTGATACATAAATTTTTTCGCAATACCTCTCCAAAAAGAGAATATCTCTTCTGCCCTGAGAGGGATTTACACTTTTACAGTTTTTTTGCAATGGTATTTCTCTACTACAAGAAGTGGGAGAGGAATATCATTTTAATGTATTAAATATAAAAGAAGAAAAAATGAATATAAGAAGAAAAGTAAATAATTTGCAATATATGCATGTACCTACTCTATAATATTCATTAACACACATTTAGAGATATGTAAAGATTGCTGTGTACATGGTGTAACAGAGCTAGCCCACAAATACTTCGCAGGTAGATTTCTGACTAAATTATAAGTTGAAAATTTTTAAGCAACAATGTTCTAATATATATATGTTAATATATGTTATAGAAATATGCGGCTTCAAAGTTTTCATTTTTTCCGATACTTCCGACTTCCTCCAGATAAACGTTGGAATATCATGCAAGTAATATAGATCGAATATTAAAAATTCATTCGCTTTTTAATATAAGTCAAGTAAGTTTAATCAAATATTTAAATGACAGAATTTCAACTTAATCGTATGTAATGTTTGTTATTATCTGCGAAAGGTTATATGTGGGGTATAAAAGTAATGGCAGCAATATCCAAAAAAAATTTATGTAGTCATTGAGAATTACTATTTTATAATGTACTGAATTCAAATTTTGTAGGAAATTCGGTACATTTTAAATTAGTAATCCTCGGTGACTGCTTTCAAATAAATTTATTTTTTTGTAAATTGCTGCCTTTGCTTTTGTAACCCGTATTATAATTTATTGTAATCATGATGTCTTCAAAATCTAATTTCACATGCGGACTGTCTGTCAGAGTGAATAATGACCTGTTGAAGGTTTATTTGTTTAAAAAAAATGTTATACACCTATTTATTTAAACATTCATGGCTTCGATGAAGCCATGTAAGGAGGGCGAGAAGATGGAATATTGAATGTGATACCTGTTACTCAGAAGGTATTGCCTACTACTGATGCAGGAGTAGTGAATCTGAGGCATGCGAGCTAAAAGTGACTAAAATACTTTTACCAGAAGGACAGAAAACACAGTATTTATATGAAGGATATAAATATTTTACATTGATAATCTCTATCTCTGATTTATTTTTAGTTTGATGCGTAACAATTATATTGTAATATCACCAAAAACGAAAACAAACTCCACATACAGGTTTATATGGAAAACATCAATAACCTCGCAGGACTATATTTCTGCCTTGATTATGAGTCGAAAATGTTCAAATGGAGTTATGAAATATGAAAGATTGCATTTTTTTTTCAATATTTATAATTTTTTTTGTGTTTGTCCTTCCAATTCCAATTGGAAAATATTCCATTGGAATTGGAAGGTTTTTATTATTTTATATGACTTGTATTAAAGGGAATGAATTTTTCATTTCGATATAAGTTACCCTAATCTTTATGTCCAACGTTTTACAAAAAATGAGTCGGAAATATCGAAAAAAAATGCAAACCTAGATGTCGCGTATCTCCATAACTATTTATATTTGGTCATGATTGCTTAAACCATTTCGACTCATAATTAAAACATGTATATAGTCCTGCGAGGTTATTAATGTTTTCCAAATAACCCTGTATATTACGTACAACAATCGTATAAGTTTTTTGAAAGACGGTCGATCCCATTATCGAAAAGTCCAATATTATGCGCCCGAATTTAAAGTCACACCTCAGCTCTGATGAGAGACCCAAAAATGGGATCCAAAACGTTGACCACAAGGGTTGTATATATACGGCAGAATATCCCAAAAAACTTTGACCTGAAGATAAAAGAAGTGAAAATCTATGTTAATCTGTATTAAGGCGATCGTCTAGCAAATTTCATCATTTTTTCTCATATCTTCTCTTGCATTTTTTATCACATTTTTGTATGAAAATATCTCATTTTAAAATTTATTCATCAGGTTACATATATTTTAAATACGAATATCTTATTAAAATGTCACAAAATAAATTATATAATTGATTAATAAATTACCAAACCTTCGATGTTTTAAAAATGAAGAAAATTGCTCCACTTTGTGGGCTTTTTATGACTAAACGACCTGTTGAGATGTCTTTTTTATTCAATAATATTACTAAGTAAACGTTTATCTTAAATTTGTTACAATTGTTTAAAAATCTGTTAGTAAGTTTACATGCAATTTATGTTTTAAAAAACACCGTTTTTTTAATTATTTTTATTTTTTGTGTGTTTTTTTCAATCCTTCATAGATAGTTTATAACTTTTTTTCTGTAACAAATTAAAGAAATAGACATTATTATATTAAAATTAATACAAAAAAATATCAAAAAATTATTTTCGATTTCAGATTTTAGCTATTTAATCAAGGCACTGCGTATTGTGTCATAAATACGTTGCGTCTTGATTAAATATCTAAAATCAGGAATATCGACAAAAATTTTGATTTTTTTTTGATTTTATTATAAAATCATAATATCTATTCTTTTGACTATTGAAGTAAAAAAGTTGTCAACCATGTAAAAAGAGTTGAAAAAACCCACAAAAAAATAAAATATTTTTAAAAAACAGTATTTTTTAAAACATAAATTGCAAGTAAACTTAATAACAGGTTTTGCTATAAATGTAATAAATTGAAGATAATTGTTTTTTTTTTTTAATATTATTGAATAAAAAAGACATTTCAACAGGCCGTTCAGTCATAAAAGGCCCACAAAATGGAGCAATTTTCTTCATTTTTAAAACATCGAAGATTTGGTAATTTATTAATCAATTATATAATTTATTTTGTGACATTTTAATAAGATATTCGTATTTAAAATATATGTAACCCGATGAATAAATTTTAAAATGAGATATTTCCGTATAAAAATGTGACAAAAAACGCAAGAGAAGATGTGAGAAAAAATGATGAAATTTTCTCATTCTGCTAGACGATCGCCTTAAAAGATTTGCCGCCCCTATATGAGGGTGTTGATTCTAACCCTGTCGAGGATTATAACACGCGGGTGAAGTAATATCGCACCCGCGGGTCTGCATTCATGGGTGAAAATACTATCTCATCTGTCAACACAGACGGGGTGAAAACCATCCGTTTTACTGTACTCAGAGCAAAAGCTATGTAATTAACTTTAAGGTAAAGAATTTCCTAAGGATTTCACGGCCACTCAGAATCTTTTAGTTTGCGTCTTCTGAGGTATTGTGCCATGTTTTTACGACCTTTCTGATCGACGTATTAGATCCCGTTGCGCGGTCCGTCATCAAGGCCGATGTGTTTCACATCAGCCTTGATGATGGACCAACCAACCTGCAATGGGAACCGAAACGTCGACCTGAAAGATCGTAAAAACACGGAATAAGTTATTTGTAACATGACCCGTAGAGTAAATTAAAATTTTCTGAGATGTTGCCATCATCACCACCATCTCAATGAGAAAAGTATGGCAAAAAAAATATGCATGGCGATTGTTGAAGGCAACAGGAATAGAGGGCGTCTGCAGAAGACCTAACATCGGTCAAATTAACCAAATATCGGAGGATGGTCCAGTTAAAAGTTTCAACAATCAAAGAAAATAGACTCCCGTGGAAGGACACACTCTTAATGACGCTGTGATACAACTCCATCTAAAATATCTCACCTACCTAAATATGTCGAAAGATCTTAAGAGGCCCCAGTATACAATTTTCGTATTTTCTCTCGATTTTGCTAAATTTAACGTAAACTTATTCAATCATTTTGCAAAACCTAAAGCTTAACACGATTTTATTCAATTTTATTACGACAGATCCATTTACTCTTGAAGCATTTCCTTAAAAAAATATAAACAAATATATTGTTATAACATTAAAAAAATTATAACCCCGAAACACTATTCTAGTTTTCATGCAATGGAGTTTTCTTTGGTACACTTAACTCGTATATTTTCAAATAAAGACCAAATATTTTATTTAAAAATTGATTTATACAGTTTGAACAAGAAGTGGTGCTATTCAGATATTAATATTTTTCGACAAATTGTTAAATATATCGTTTTAAAAAAGACAAAAATTAAACGTTCTGTTTTCTATATTGCAGTATCCACAAAACCATTAAAATATCGATTATTTTAATTAAATTTTACATGCTTTCTAAGAAAATTTTACTGTCATTAATATAAAAATATTCAACAAAATTATTCCTCATACTCAAGAATTCGAATTAATTAAATCGTATAGTCTGTTAAAAGATCATTTTTCTTTCAAATCAGACTTAAAATGGGCGTGGCAAGAGTAGTGTGCCTGCCATTTTAGAAGAATCTGAAATCATATCCTTCAATATAAAATATGTTTTACTTTACTTTGTAATACACACACACATTATGAGTTATTAAATTACCACCGCGCGCCCCAATAACCTATCCGATTAGATTGATACATTTTGTATTTAAGTTAGTTATTATCAGTACCTGATGACGAGAGAGACTGCTCTTCTTGAAACTATAATAGTAATTTAATAACTCGTATTGTGTGTGTATTACAAAGCAAAGAAAAACTTATTTTAATTTATAATGTTGCACCACGAAGTATCTGCCAAATCTTTCAATGATGTTATATCCTTTACTTAATCCTAATCCTAAAATGGAATAAAACTAAAATTTTACCCCGCGGAGAGGGTGAATTGCGCCGGCCGCACACTGGATGCGTTTTCGTACGAAATTGAGTAGTGCGTATACGCACAAATACGCAAGTACATTCCTAACCTTCTAAGTAGTATTGAACATCGCACACTGCACATGATTTAGTAGTGCGTGTACGCACGTATAGATACGACGTCCGATACGATCCGGATTTGTTCGGAAATTTTTGCGATTTCGTACGACGGATATTGAAAATTTTGTCAATTTGATACATAACCACAAATATTTGTGGGACCAAAGTGATTCAACTACGTGACCATGAGCGCAGATCATGGCGGGGGATTCTCTATTATTTCTAGATAGGATAGAGATTTCTAAAGAACTAAAAAACACCTGTAAGCTAAATAATTTGGTTTAATGAAGGTGAGGTATAATTATGTCCTTCGAACAAAAAAACTTTTAAATATTTCTCCGATGTTATGAGCTTTCGTTGCACTTCGATTCTCCCCAGCATTTGTGAGTCTATTAGATAGATAGTCATGAAATTTGTCATTATTTAAGTCTACCATAATAGAGTTTTCCAGAAGATAGAGATTATTCATTTGGCACAAATGTCATTGGAGAAATATCAAAGTGACAACGCAAGACGCAATCAGTGTGCGCGCTCCAATACGTACGAAAATAGTCGTACGAATACGTACGTAATAATTCGTATCCAAAGTGCGCCCGGCCTTGACCGGAGTAACTGGAAGGGTATCTAAATATATTAAAATATTGAGTGGATGACGCAAGTCAGCTCTCTATTGGCTACTGTCCGAATGTCAGCGATTCAGCGAGCTTTTGACCTGACCACATTTATCTTCCAGTCCAAGGTTTTTTCTATCACGTTTTTAGTCCTTCTGTTGTCTTTTTTCTTTCTTTCTTCTGTTGTCTTCTGACACTACTACAGCAACAACTTCTCGGTGATCTACGTTTTCTTTGTGTTATTCAATCGTTTGTCTTTTGTTAGGATATCAAAATTAACGTAGATAAGATCAAAGTCAACCCTGATCTCCATGTAGTTACTTTTAGTCGTTCCATTACTCGATTTCCAAATCCTTTTTTATCACACCACTATTGATAATTTTCCTCTTTCTATCAAGTTGACTAAGGTGAATACCGAAATTTTCGAACACTAATGATAAGCAGACATGCCGAACATCCCATTCTAATTTGATACATCTTTCACCTCTTTTCACCAGCTAGACGTAAGTTGCGTGGAGTTACGCCACGTCTCTAGGTATTAGGCAACCCTCTGTGAGGAAAAAGATAATTGATTATGCCTTATAGCTCCCCCTCACTGGCTAACAATACACCTGGTGGTATTTAATGGCGTCCCTGTACGATTTAAGGATGTGTGTGGAAGAAATGCAAACAGACAGGCAGCCAACTTAATGGTCTGCAGATACCGCAGACAATAAACCACCAGTACCAAAGGGTAAACAGGGCGAAGTAGGGTATTGCGATCTTGCATTAAGTATTGCGGACTTATTGAGATGGAATAAACTCACATTAAAGCATGATAAATAATTGAAAAGAATAAAATAAAAGGGCAAACAATGCAAATTGATTTTGTGGTTGCATTATTAATTTAACTAGCTGTAACCCGTCAAAAATGGCGGGACTTTGGTTCGCGTCTTTGATAAGCCCTAGTATATATAATTTATAGTATCTTTTTGGCGGTCCACGGATAGGCGGTCATTGCAACACGCGTAGAGCGGTCGATTGGTGGTGGTGACATCGCCATCGTTGCCGACTTCGGGTATGCTGGCCCGGGGTTCAAGCCCCATCTTTAGCCGTTTAATTTGTTTTTTAGCTGTGAATTCGAACGAAATTACGGACGTAACGCGAAGTTACGGATGGACAGACAACCAAATTATTATGTTTGATTAATAAGAATATTCTTTGTTTGCAACACCGATATGTTGAATATACCAACATGCTTCAAGACCAATTGTACTTCATCGAGATAAAACCTTTACTAAAAATTAAAAATCAAAATTAAATATATAGACATCAACAAAATAAAAATAAATATGGGATGTGAACAAATAATTAAGTAGTAATATGAAAACAAATTTAAAAGAATATAAAATTTATTATCAATTTGATATTCATATTTTTGAAAGTGGATCATTTTTTTTGATATTAATAAGGGTTTACAAATTTTACGTACAAATTACACTGGATTAGTTACTATTGGAAAAATTACACATTTTGGAAAAAAGAGAAAATTTCAATATTAAATTGAATATTATAAATAACCAGGTCATTTTTACAAATAATTATCTTTTAAATTTGTTTTCATATTGGTACTTAATTATTTATTCATATTTACTTTAAATCCTTACTTTTTTAAATTCTTACAACATTGTCGTCCTTAGTTCATTTTTTATTATCTCTTCGATGGCTAACACCTTTATCCATTTTATAATGTGATTCTTAAATATATCCCTTCAGTTGCATCCTTTATTTTCATTGCCAGTCCGTTATACATACAATATATGATGTATTTTGATTTAATGGACGTGTTGGTATTTTCTACAGACCAGTGGTGAGAACAAAGTATATTCTTATTAATTATACAAATAATATATGTAAAAAATATAAATAATACATCATCTTAATCATCAAAAAACATTCCTTAAGCATATTAAATACAAATTTAATTTTAATTTTAAATATTTGGAATAAAATTTCATAAATGGGAAACAAGAGAATATTATCGGACCAATCCTTTCTTTTCCAAATAATTCATAACCTTATTGATTCTCCTGAAATCATCAGCTTGCTAGCTTTCCACGTCCCATTCCGACCTACCAGACAGAAGTGCCTCTTTTCCCTTCCAATTTATCAAACCAGCAATAGGAAATCCTCTCCCATTCCACGCATATGCTCAGATTTTAATTACTGTTTAAATTCAATAGATATTTTTAACACTAAATATGAAGATTATCGTCATATGGTGAGGCAGATACTAGAAACTAGTGCCCCTACCTGATCATGTATATTATACACATCACGAGCCCCTTTATGTCTTGTTAACGTTAAATTTGGAACAATCGGTTAAATAATGTTTCATCTGTCACTATCAAATTGACTTATCTATGGTTATGTCCTATTTGTGTTATTCTTTAATTGTGGGAGATATCTAACTATTTTTTTTGTATTTCATCTTACCTATGTTGGATGACCGAATAAAATAAAATAAAAAATAAATTGAAAAATCTCTCTGGTACATCTGGAATTTCTAGGTCAACGCAACTATTTTTAACTCGCAACATCATTTCTATCGTTAGATTTTAAACATGGGAATACCCACAGTATTGATGGATTTGGCCTTAAAATAGTAGATATTATACATGATTATCATTAAAATGGAAAATATTTTATTACATTTTACTACTCGAGTTTCGAGAGTATCAGTATCTCTCATCGACAGGTGAATGATTAATAGCCGTATTGCTTGATCCACGTTCTACGATTTCTCATTGGAACATTTTTCCATAAAATAATATTTAAAAAAAAAAAGCGCTGTGAAAATTTATTAGACTCTCTGAATAAACAACTTGTTGTCTTAAATTTGTTTCGCCTTTTTTCAGATTTTTCCATTTAAATATAATAAAAAAGTAACCATAAAAAGTTTTTATTGTACTCCCTTTCTTTGTAAAATATAACAACAATTAAAGACGAATTAAAACATATAAAATAACACTAAACTTACAGTAATTTAATATATTTCTAAAATGTCAGATGTTTTGAGCTTTCTAATTTTTCTTTCTATTAATGAATTTCTTTCTATCTAATACAATTTTTAATACTATAATTATTAATTTTTTTTAACGAAAATTTGATAGATCTTCTTGATCGTCGCCACGAGACTACTTGCCAAGTTTCAACTCGATTGGATCACGGGAAAAGGGTTAAAAATTGATCCAAAGTTTTTTCACCCGGCAAGCAAGCAGACACCACGAGTTAAAAGAAAGGAAGTAAATATTCACAGTAATCTAAATTTAGGGGGAATCGAGGCTACTAAATCCAGTGAAAAATAATACAGAAGGTTCAGAAAGTGTTGACGTGCGCGATAAAGATCTAATGCGACCTCGCTCAGGAATGTTAACAAAAGAACAACAAATAAAATCAGTAGAATAACATTACTTTGGGCGCTTGGGCAGACTTCCTTTTGCGAACCATTTCGTTAGAATCAACGATTTTATTTCACTTGTTCATCAGTCTTTCTGCATCCATCGATTGTAGATCTTCTTCGAATTCTGCGGCGGTTCCTGACGTGTGCTGTTATTGTCTATTCAAGGACAGCATCTCTCTTTTGATCTTCAGACGTTTGAAGCCAATCATAGCTTTGGATAACATGGACTATCATTTTTTGCCATGTATGATTTTCAAATCACATAGATGTATTGTATTTAGCTACTGATACACATGCTTAGTAGTGGCACGTGAGCATGCAATCGACCTTCTTTAGGCCTTGTTTATTAGTGGCATGTGTGTACGCACATTGCTAGTAATGAGCATGCCACTAATAAGCATGTGTATCTGTACCTCTACATCGGAAACTGAGCCCCAAACCCACATTATGATTAGGCAGTGTCGTGCCCACTGGGTTAGGAGTTGGGTTTCTCTTTTCCCGGGCTTATTTCATTCCCGGGACTCGATTTGCAGCTCTGAATCATTCCCGAGATCCCGGGTCTTAATAAATAATAAATTAATTATAATAAATCTTATTTGAATGAAATATATTATAAGTTCAATGTATATTGTACATATCATCATACATGTGTACATACATCAATGTACACATACAATCAGTCTATTACTAAACTCGCAGTTCCGAGTGATGTCGGTTTTATGGTTAACACGTACATTAATTGTTCGCTCCCCTGAAGATTCATTAGCTTTTATTTCTTTTTTAAAATAAAAATATTTCTTAATACATTTTTGTTTCATTTTTCGAGTTCGAGTCACGGGACTCGTCATAGAATTCCGGTACTCGAAGCACCTAAAACCCCATGTATTTCCCGGGAATCTATTCCCGGGTCGACTCGTTTCAAAAACGATGTAAACTAGCGTGAGATGACTTGTGGGAAGTCGTGTGTGCAGTTATCGGATCGCCAAATTTCATATTTTCACTATCATTTATCATTGTAAAAATTGTTAAGATATCTCAAATTGATACGTACGTTTGAGAATACGTAAATACCATAATACGAGAGATATAAAAACACTTAATGCGGATTCATATTTCTACCTTTGTAGCTCATAATGAATGATCCATATCCATGTGCCTGCTCTTAACTATAGGTCGACCACAATCAAAAGACCATTCCCTAGCTTTGTCCGGTAAGAAGAAAGCGGGGGAAAGGTGCTTGGCAAGCCCGTATTACAAGCATTAATATGATATTCCAAATAAATATACATTTTTTAGTTTAAAAAAGGTAACTTACTTGCTAGAAAAACTTCTTTTGAGTTCATTTTTTGCATCGCAACAACACACATATTTTATGCGCCCATTATTTTGAATGCGGTCTAGCTATAGACAAAGTTATTAACAAATTAGATGCTCATGCAAAAGTGCACTGTTGGTTAACGATTACAAAGATTAGAAGTATTTAAAATTTGCAGATTAGAATTGATTAGAATTTGTCCTTAGTATATCCTTACACTTCGAGGCAGCTATAGTTAATTCAGCAATCATACCCAGAAAGAGAGGAAGAGACGTCACAAATTATGCATGTCACGGTGGATTTCACCTCAGTTTGAAAAAAACATATTACCAGAAGATAGTAGGTACAGATCACTCTGCAACCCCTTAGTTGCTCGGTCTTCCCCATACTCCCTCTATAAACCCTCTGAAAAACTCGTGGTTCCTTTCATTGTGCTATAGGTCATCATTCCGGGGGTGAGGATGACCTATTCCCTCTTAACCATCTATCGTAGTCTCTCGTGCGTCCTTCAGTATATTACTTTGTACCTGGCGTCTATCTCACCCGACCACAGATGAAGTCACAAGTCAAATTGCCCGTCACCAGATACAATACGCATCTCACCTGTAAGGATCAAGAGTGTAGGACTAAGAGCGGATGGTTCTATCCAGTGAAGAGAATGTATTATAAATATTTTTAATATTTAAAGCATTACTTTTGTCGTCAGGCATTTTACTTACAGAGATTTTTGGTCTACCGGTTTCGAGACGTACCCGTCTCTTTGTCAGGACAATCACTAAACTAGCATTGTAGTGGCATTTACGTGTTAGTATATTGATTGTCCTGACGAAGAGGCGGGTACGTCTCGAAACCGGTAGACTAAAATCTTCAATGAGTGGTTATATGCTATGTAATATAACTAATATTTTTTTGGAATGTGCCTGGGGCTGGATGTTATAACTGGGCATCAAGCAAGTCGTAGCCTGATCAGGGTACCAAGCTTATAAGCGTCCTGATGCTAGTATAAGTGTGTGCCTTAAAGATATGAGAGTGTAGAATTCTGTGGGGTCTACTGTAAGGACCTGTGAGAGCAGTAGTCTCTTGGGATATTTTGATTTAAAAATAATTGTAACAACTATAACCTATCTCAACTCTACAAAACTTGAATTAAAATCAATGTTTAAAGAGGGTCGCTGGTCTATGGCTCTGTAATAGCATAATCTTAAATTTAAAAAAATTTCCTGTCACCGCTAGATCAATGGCATAATCGTGCGCTAAGACAACTTGGCCCTAAGCCTGATGCCTAAAAAAGGACGTTTTAATAGAGGAAAGAGATTTGGAAGGAGGCTGGCTCTAGCTAAATCTACAACTTTGTAGAATACGTCTTTAATATAGATAAAGGATTTTCGGAAAGCTTTAAGGAATGGATTCAAGGATTTAAGTAAGGGTGATGTTTATGTTTCAATTGAGGAGAAAGGTTTGCAACTTGT
The DNA here is from genome assembly GCA_016648135.1 of Agrypnia vestita. Classification (NCBI taxonomy): domain Eukaryota; kingdom Metazoa; phylum Arthropoda; class Insecta; order Trichoptera; family Phryganeidae; genus Agrypnia; species Agrypnia vestita. The sequence goes on along the minus strand of JADDOH010000617.1, from coordinate 31,173 downwards.
TCGAGCACTTGAAGACTGCTCATTAAAACAGCCTTGTTTCAGAATTATTTTAAATGTGGAAGGATTACAAAATTGAAAATGTGTATATTCCACAGCAAAGGACCTAAGATTGAACCCTGCGGACAGCCATAAGAAATTACAATTGTAAAGAACCATTATTATTCATCAGAGTCAAGAATTTATCAGTTGGAGATGTGGAGCGTATGAGCGATGAGAACATGACAAAGAAAATATATGAGGCGAGTATTGAAAGCAGCAAGAACGATATCCAAAGAAAGGGTATCCGCGAAAGACCTGGTATGATCAGATAAGCTAAATATTACAACAACCCAAGAGCGTATATGAGAAGATGTAAGAATGTGGACGAAGCAAAAGCGGTGTGCCTGAAAAGAAGAGTATGGCATTCTATCCTATCAGTATACGCTTGCAGAGAATTGGCGTGACGGCTAGTTAGTTAGTTAGTTAAAAGTAGATCAATAAAACCTTGTATGATCAATCGTACCGGTAATGTATTGAAGTAATATATTAGTACGTGTTTTAGTTCAACACAAATTTTTAATAGATAAGGTTAGATCTTTGGTGGTTATATTGTATCTGATATTGTACTTATAAAGGTTAGAGAACGGAATGCAAAGAGCTGTACTGTTCTTTTAGAATCACATTGTAATAAGGGAATCCAATCCCGAGCCAAAATTCTAATCCCGGTATTTTGGGATTCGATTTGATGATTTCGGACCAAATCCAGTATAAAATATTGCTCAATAACACACATTAATTCAAAAGGAATAAAAACTTTAAAATAATAATGCGAAATGAACGAAAACAATTTTAATGTGAAATACGAGTAATTATATTATTATGAATACAATTTGACAAATACACAGGAATGAATGCATCGAGCGTTTCATCAATTAGTCTGAATAAAATTTTGACACTCCGAAATTAATACAAAATATGAATTCCGAAGCTTCGGTACTTAACGTACTTAATACTGGTCTGGGATTTGATTCTTTAATGACAGTGAAGTGTGTGATAAAAAGTATATAACTTGCTTATTTTGGTTTAGTAGTTTAATTATGTTTGGTAAGGTTAGATTAAGTAGGAGAGAAAGCTTTTCAAAAAATATGGTCTAATTTTAAATATCGGTTCAGGGTTAAAAAATAAAATAATAATTAGTTAAATGAAAAAGGTAATAGTGTAAAAATAAATAAAATAAAATAATAAATTAAATTAAATTAAAAAACACATATACATACTAGAAAAGGGAAAAATATTAAGCACACGAAACTCACTGTTCCAAAAAAAGGTTTTCCTGTTTTTGGGAAAATCAAACATTTGAAAAATCGTGCAATAAAAAAAATTAAATCTGAGAGTTGTTTAAAAAAATTAATCAACATACTCACCAAATTCAGCAAGGGGATGTCTGATGTCACACCTAATCACGAAAGTCACACCACAAGGGGAGCACCCTAAGGATATATTTTTTTATTTTAGTTTACAGTTACAATTGTCCAAGTACTTAAGTCACTGAAAATGCTGGCACTAAATATCACAGAAGTATTCAACTTTTCAAAGACAACTTCGGTTTTGAGGTGTTGGGTCCAGGCTAGAGAAACTGCGAAGACGAACGAGCGCTCGAGAAGGAGATCAAAAAACGAATGAAAATGGTTTGCAAATGCAAAGTCGCTTGCATTTCCGCTCACACAGTACACAAAAATATTATTAATATCTAGATCAGCGGTCAACACTGCTCTACGGCTAGAAAAATGTAGAATAAGTTCGCATATGAACGCGATCGGTTCGAAGCTGAATTCGTTCAATCAGACCTACCCTTCAATAAAAATACAAATAATATCGTATAAAATGAATTGTTTTGAACGCGTAATAAAGCAGGCGCGAGACGTAATGTGTGCTGTGACTTCTCAGCACAATGTGTCGAGTCTGGGGCAGTATCTTAATATGCAAACCGACCTTACTGCAACTTGCAACATTGTTGAAAGATTGTTTATGAAATTGTGACTTGTGTGAAACAAAGGATGTATTAGGCATGGGGGGCAGGGGAGGGAACTTTACTTTTTGCATGACGTGTCAATTGCATAATCGACGGCTTCATATTTTAAAATATTTGGATGATATTTTATATTTAATATGTATTTATTTATGAACAGCTTTAATACCAGGTTTCGCCCGCCATTTGGATATTTTATAGGAAAAACGAAAAGAAATCGAAGCTTGCAGGAAAGAAAAATGCTGAAACAAATCATCAACCAAAAATTATTTAAACAATATTTTATATGTATGTTTTGAAAACACAATTATTGTCCACTTGATTTGTCCACTTTGGGATTTTTTAATTAAAGTAATATACTTTTTGATATGATTATATGATATTCTTCCAAATTATTAAACATATGCACTAGAATAATAAACATTTTCAATTTTGAACTCCTTTTGTAGACATTATATGTTTTAACAATATTTTTATATGTGCGTTTTGATCATATACGAGTATATATATACTTTAAAAAGGATATTGCTTAACACTCCACTTTAAAAATATAGAGGTATATATAGTAGCTGCAAAATATATGTATACTGTTTCATGAGAAGGACTACAGATGTTTCTAGCATAGTGCCATCAAAAATATACGGAAGGTTTTCAGATTTGGAATATATAATATATAATATACGACTCATAAACTTGATAATATGTGGATGTTTTTACGATGGAATTGCTGAACGTTGCATTATGCGTGATCACTTAGGCCAATTTATATAGATTGTAAGCCCTGTGCCATTGAATATTTGATTTTCATGCAAGTTTTTCATATAAATAGCTTTGTCTCTGTGAGAAAAAAGTATAAATTATAGTAAAATAATTTGTATAATACCTACCTACTATTTATTGAATAATCAACATCTTTCGGGGCCAGTGGTTCCTTCATTAGGATATAACATTTACTAAAAATTTAAAGTATAGATATTATCAAAAACAAAAAATAAATAACTTGGTGTTACTGATGAAGGCACTATTGGCCCCGAAACATGTTGATTATACAATAAATAGAGGTTTTTTACAAAGTTTATTTATTTTTTCTTAACATAAATAATGTTAAATAATCAGAAAGCTTTGGTGTTATTGAACAAAAATTATTAATTCAAACACATTTTGTTTTTTGTTAATATAAATCAATATATGTATCGGTAATACTAAGATATATTTAAAAAATAAAATGATCAAAAGCTCATTCGCATACGATTTTCGATATGATGATGGCTTCGCTCGGTCTTTAGTCACTATAAACTTTAGTCCTTAAAGTAATAAAAAAAATTAATGGTGTAAGAAGAACTCAACTTGAATTTAAAATAGTCTCAATGGAGATTATTTAAAAACTATTAAGGTCGTTTGGTGGAGGTTTATGTAGATAAATTAATATCAAACCTCAGACGTGGTTACGAAAAATATATTTTGGTAGAATCTTTAGATGAACTCCAGAAAATGCTAAACGATCTTAATAAAGTCTCTAAAATCATTGTGCTTCGAATGAATATGGATTGGATGAAGGTAATGCTAATTAGCAACGATCCTTTGAGACAAATATCGATTGGTAATAGGACGATTGCGTTGGTGTAAAGCTGTGAAAGTCACGGCTAAAGCAGGGACGTTAAAAATGTACAAAAAATTATAAGACGAATACAGCTACGATGGGCAACAAAAATGTCTTCTTCTTCTATAGTTGTTTTCCTCATTGTAGAGGATTGTGATCCCCAGACTACGGCCTGCTGGCCTCCTTTCTTTTTCCTCCACCTTTTCCTTTTTTCCATCTTTCATTTTACTCCACTTTTCTTTGCTACATGTTGTCTGACATCAGTTCCAGTAGAATAATCAGTAGTTCTTTGATCTGGTTGATCTAGCGAGTTGGAAATCCAGTTCTTCTTCTCGTGAACTTGAAGCTAAATTCCACAATACCTTAAAATAATAATGTTCATTCAGCGCATCCTCTTTACCGTAGTTGCAAATGATGTGTAACATCTTTTGTCAGTAACGCTTCGTTCTTTTCTCAGTAACGCTCAGTAATGACGATAAAGAAGTCTGCGGCTTCCCACGAACTGAGCGTAAAGATGTTACATATCAACAATTTCAAAATAATTTATTTATACAGAATTAATAAAATAAATGTACTTAGTACCTACATTATTTTTGAGGAACAGTTTTTTCTAAACCAAAGTTATCCTGAGATAATGTAGATTTATATTCAATATAATCCTAATTTATCGAATTTGACATTTTCTTCCGACGCCTAATGTCCAAGTTGAATATGCCGAATAAAATTAACAAATTCGAAATCGGTTTTTTTTTTCATTCCTACTTCTTCTTACATGTTTCCGTCGTCGCATCCACGAAACTAGTCCCATAACCGAGCGTAAAGATGTTACACATCAACAAGGTACTTGAATGATAGTCTCACAGCTTGTAGGAAGCAATTGGATGCTTAGGAAAGATGGTACAGTGGTATGGTATAAATAATGTATAAAATATTTTTTTTTGACTTATTCTGTGGGTCCTGAGTGGACTGCGAAGGACTATCCTTAAAAAATTAAACTTAAAAAATGCCAGATGACAGGACATCAATACGTAATATGATAGCCCAGCGGTAGTGTTCTAGAGGCAAATCAAAGAAGAGGATTGAAGCAGGATGGAAAGTCCAAGAACTGAAGAAGAGTGGTAAGAGATAGGCAGATAGGAGTCGGTGAAGGGCATTTGTGGAAGAGAAAAAACCCAGAAGTAAAAGACTCGACTGGATCGATTTAGTACTAAGGACAAGGGTTTTCATCTTATACAGTAAGCAATATATTTCTAGATCGTCTTTTGATATATTTTTTTTCCTTTAAAAATAGATTTAAAAAAAATAAATATATTCTTCCGGTTTGTTACTATTTCAAAAAGCTTTGAAGCCACAAAAATATCTCAATTGAACACGTTTGAAATGACGCTAATTAATTCAATTTGAAATTCCAAATCGAACAAATGGAAGCGTCTATCGGCGTGCTTTGTTTTGATTTTTTTTGCCTCTTAATGATTTGACGAAATGCAATACGGTCGCATTGTTTCCCACACAAACCGAGTTTCGTATTGCATACCCACAAGAATCCAGCTTATCTAAGCACAGGACGCCTTCTTATTCTTCGCCTGTTCATAACATCAACACGGACCGCTGATTCGACGAATGAGAGCGGACTTTGGTTACAAAACAAAGCGCATTATTGCTTTGTTTGAAGTTAAGAGATGTATTTTAGTTCAAGCATTTTAAATAAATATGATTTAGAATATTTTGTGTATGCATAAATTTTTCAAGAACACAATATTGGATTTTATCCCCAGAGGGAACATCATTAACTAAGATTTTTTTACTTTTTTAAATTAATATTAAAGTTTACATAATATTTTACATATTATATGACACACATTTTTTAATTTTGATGGATTTTTTTCAAATTTTTCTTTACAGTCCCATGAAAGTATTAACTTGTGTATGGAACCGGAGAGTATCACAAGCGTAAAAGATAAGTAATTGCTTTTATATAATAATATATAATACATACATGCAATGAAATATATATATAAATATTTAAAGATAAGAATGTTAAGTTAATATTATAATATTAAAAAATAAGCATGTTAATGGTTAATATCACAAATCTCATCACTCAATTGTTCAATGATTTTACGCACTTTTTGAACATTGCATAATGTTGTACAGTTCTAATATTCGCTGGTAGATTATTGAAATATTTAATTCCTGGGAATCTGTAGTGGTGTTACATGCCTGTTTTACTGAATCTAGGTATATTTAGGGTTCCAGTCATGTACGCTCTTTTGCTACATCTATTTTTATATACATTTGTGTTTTTTTGATTGATAATTTCTTTGTGTATTTGTTATATTGAGTTAGTCTTATATATGCATTCTAAATTTGGGACCTTGAATTCTTTGAACAGTAATTCCGTGGGATATATATGTTCTAGGTTTTTTTAAATTTATTTTTATGATCAATTGTTGTATCATTTTTAATGTCTGCAGAATGGTTTTATACGTTCCTCCCAGCCAATTATTCCATATTGAAGTATGGATTGAATGAAAGCTTGATATATTATTCTAAGAGATTCTTGTGTTATCTATAGATATATAGATATTGCGTAATTTTATAAATATATGTATCAATTTACGAGTTCTGTTTACCAATGTATTTATTTGTTCCTTCCATTTTAATTGTTGATCTATAATGACACCTAGGTTATTTATAGATTTTGTTATTTTTAGATTGTCGCAGTATATTTTTAGATGTCGCAGAATATAATAGAATAGTTACAGTTTTCTATTGTGCATTTGGTATTTTGTATTTTCAAGATAATATTAGGACTTGTTATGGTCTTAATATAAATGGAATAATCATAGTTTTGTCGGCATTTAGTGAGAGAAGGTTATAATCTATAATATAGATGTATACATCTGTGTGTACATACATGTATAAGAAGACAATGCAGTTGAAATGAGATCACTCAGACGTATGTATGACATCTATTTATGATAGAGTAAAGACTGAAGATTTTAGGAAATAATGAAAAGCTGATCTTAGCATAGATAATAGAATTTAAAAGCGTCGCTCAGATGGTTTGGGTATATTAAGAGAATGAATGAGGAAAGAATGATAAGAGAAATATATGACGCAAGTGTTGACAGCACTAGAAAGACAAGGCGACTGCGAAAGACGTGGCATGAGTAGATTAATCGGATGCTGGAGGATGGTCCTATCATAAGCCTCAACAATCGTCGAGCTGAGGCGTGTGGCGCTCTATCCTCGCTGCTTAAATCCTCCTCCATAAATAACATAAATAACTAATGACACGAATAACTCAATTGTTACCGGCCGTAATTGTTAGCAAAGAAAATTATTCCCAGAATATGTTGAAAAAACGCTTTTTAAATAAATGTGTACTTTTTTACTCTGCATTTTCTCCAGCCAGGGGCGAATTAAATGGTAGGCGGACTGGGCGGTCGCCCGGGGCCGCGAACCTGGCAGATTTTCTTGTTAGGGGTGAACAAAGAGGGGAAACCTGCCCCCAAATGCCAAGGCAACATACATTTTGCAAAATTTTAACTATGATGGTGATATTATTAATAAAAATTAAGGAAAGTCTAGAACATTTTTTTTAAAGTATGATGAAAATATAATAATATTTTACAGGTAGATTTCTGCCTTGATTATGGGTTGAAAATGTTAAAGCAACCATGACCTACTATCAATAGTTAAGGACTTATGTAATGCATGACTTATGCAAAGTTGACTTTTTTCAATATTTCTGACTTATTTTTTTACAACACGTTGAAGTACAGTAACTTATATCGATTACGAAAAATTCATTCGTTTCAATAAAAGTTAAAAAAATTAATAAAAACCCTGAAAAAAATTCAACTGGAATGTTTTCCAATTGGAATTAAAAGGTTTTTATCATTTTATTTGACTTGTATTGAAGGTAATCAACTTTTGTATTTAATACAAGTTACTGTAATGATATTCCAACGTTTTTCAAAAAATAAGTCAGAAATATTATAAAAAAAATGCAAACATATCTCCTTAACTATTGATATTAGGTCAAGGTTGCTTGAATATTTTCGATTCATAAATAAGGCAGGAATCCACATGTTAAGTATTTGGACTAGCTCTGTTATACCCTGTATTGTTAAATATAAGAAATATAAACGAAATACAAACGTATTTTTATAATATTTTTTGTTAATTTCCTTAATTACTTATTTAAAAACGATTCCTTAATGTGATTTTTATTTCTTTAAATAATTGATAATTAACGGCATATTTTTTTACAAAAAAAAAATGTTTATTCAATGCCGAGAAGCTTTTCACTTGTTTTTTCTAAGATAAATTTATTTCTAAGTAACATAAGTTTATATATGTAAAGAAAAAAAAATAGACCACGATAATTCCTCACTTAACTTAAATCATTTTTATTTATTAGTAATTCCATTAATTTTTCTTTTGGGCGTTAATTAATATTGTCTTTTATAAAATTGAGTTAAAGTTTGATGTGCATTGTGGGGTAAAAATGCAAAGGCAGCAATATTCAAAAAAAAAAATTGAACGCAGTCGTCGATGATTAGTAATTTAGAATGTACTGAATTTGAGATTTTAAAGGAAATATAGGATTTTTGAAGGGATAGATACGTAAGATCTATAATTCAATATATTCTAAATTAATAATCTTCGGTGACTGCATTCAAAATAAATCAAGTTTTTGGATATTGCTGCCTTTGATTTTATACTTCACATATAATGTAGATAATAGTGATATTGAAAACATGTCAAACTCAAGGTCGATATACTTGCCGGCAGAAAAAAACGATTTAAGAAAATATAAATATACCGATACTGAGCAGTGAAACTGTAAATTCATTATTTGATATATTTTCGCTGCCTGAATTGGTAAAATATATTGCTTTGTGAATTCTTATAGCCGGTCATATTCTGAACCAGGCAATATTGCTATTTCTGTATTTCGACAGTTATGTATAGAATTGTAATGCTGCCAATTTAGATGTTTTAAATTGAACAGGTTTAAAGTTGATGAATTCAATCAACCAGAAAGCTCTAAAACGTAAACAAACGTTAAGTTACTCACAATTATTTATTTATATATTTATTTATTTATTCATACGCCAATCGGCTATATACATTGATTTTACAAAAATAATAGACTTAAATGAATGGATTAGAAAAATTGCACATATATAAAAAAACAATACTAGCATAGTAACAACATGGTATAATCATATAGGGTTGAGGGTAATTTTAATACTGTGATAACAATCTTTTTGCCGCTGATGAGAATGAGACGTATGATTCATCGAAGAAGTTGATATCAACACAGTGGCTATTCACCAGATTGGCAATCCTATTTCTTGGGCCATTGTACACGTAACTTTTTGTGGATTTAGTGGTTTCTAACAATCTACGCACTCTTAGATCCGGCCTAGCAGTGATAATGCCAAATTGTTCCAGGATCTCGGGCGAGTCTATCTGTCCGTTGACAGATTTGTAGAAGAAGGTCAGATCAGACAATTGTCTTCGAGTGATTAGTTTGCTGATTCTAAATCTGTTATATACGGTCTCAATATCTCCTGGTGATCGTGTACGATAGGCGATGCATTTACATAGTTTGCGCTGTATTCTTTCGAGCTGATTGATTAGTTTATTGGTATACGGCGACCAAATGACAGAACAGTATTCTAAAATCGGTCTCACAAGACTGTCGAATAGTCGTACCAGCGTGTAGACATTGCTGAAGTCCTTCCCAGCTCTAATGATGTAACCAAGAGTCTTGAAAGCTTGTGACGCAGCTTTCTCCACGTGGCTTGAGAAATTCAGTTTATGGTCCACAATAACGCCAAGGTCGTTTGCCGAGGTGACTATCGGGAGATGATGTCCATCAATGAGATAATTAGCCTGATATTGATTTCGTGAATTATTATGAATTATTATTATTATTAGAATGATTATGAATAATAAGCTTTCTAATGGATTGAATTAATTAATTTCTAACCTGTCAAACTTAAAACGTCAAAATTGGCGGCATTACAATGTTCACAATAACTGTCCAGATACAGAAAGGCAATATTGCTTAGCTCAGAATACGGCCAAATATTACATTTTAAACATTTTTTGCGATTGTTTCAACATGTTACGTCTTACAGCTTAGCCTCGAAAGGAATTTAATATGCCACGAGAAAGATATTTTTCCGACTTCGTATTATATTTTATCACTGCATAGTCTTCCGAAGTTACCGACTTCCTAGTATCAAAAAATCTTTTATTCGAGGTTTTTATAGTGCGTAATGTACATACATATATATTATTTAAATATCTATGGTAATAAGGAGGCTTATGCACGCGTGTTGGATGACGATGTTATATCAAACGTAGTGTATAAGGGTAGATTTCAATTCAATTCAATTTATTTAAAGCATTGCTTAATAAACGTTCGTTAAGCTTTATTTATTATTTATTTATTTATTTATTCATTTTAGGAAAAGTTAACCGCAAATCTTAAATTAACATACAAGAGATAAAAAATAGTAAATCATGCCAATTACAAACTTTCCATTTAAAATTAATTATTAAAGATATTAGCAAAGTGTGACATGAAAATTTATAGTTTCAATATATATTATAAGGGGGAAAGGAAGGAGTGGGATGTAGGATTAGGATAAAGGAAAGAAGTATGCGAATATAAATTATAAATTTAATTTTAGTATGCCTGTCTCACTAAAAAGCTCTGTGTTGAGACAGGACAAGTTTACAATTATAACTTACTTAGATGCAATACATTTTGTAAAAATAGGTTGAAAAAAAGAATAATCGCCGTCTGCACTCTGCCACAAGTAAACATGGTTTACTTAAAATCTTGATTGCCCTAAAACAATATATCACCTGGCATGAAATATACGAATTATATAAATTTATAAATTATATAAATGAAATATATAAATTTTATATAAATCGGTTAACTATAAATTTTGCTTTACTTGTAATTAATTGGTTATTATGTAAGCATTAATAAAGGTGGAACGGAATCCGTTCTTTTTACAAAGAGATCACAGATGAGCTCTCTTGTCTGTGTAAATTTAGACTATGATAAAAGACTACCTTGAAAGATTTCTTTCAAGTAAAACGAGTCAATGTTAGCGAATAAAGATGGAAAACTTCCATGAAGAGGCTTGGTGTAGGTACAACGGGCTATAGTCTCGAAAAAAAAAGACGTACTTGGAAGTACCTTGTAAAGACACTGATACCTCGTAATACCTAAACATAGTTTTTAAACATAAATTGTTAGGAAACCTACTGGTATTGAAATATTTCTTAAAAATCAAAGATGATTGTTTATTGATTACTATAAAAAATTGAGAATCATGTATTCATGTACGCTCGGTTGAATTTATACTTCTTTAGCGTGATTGTGATAATTGACATTTACATATTGGATAAAAATATATATAAATACAATTATATGATATCTAGGGAGATGATATATATAATTGATAACTTTTTAATGTAGTTAAATTATTAACATTTGTTTTTGAAGTGGTATAAATGTAACTTTTGATAGCTAAACTAAGACATAAATCGACGTCCCACGACGATTCGAAGACATTTATCACCGCAGCATCGCAGACATATGATGCGACGAATCACAAAACGTGTGCATTTTCAAAAAAAGTCCAAGTGCCTACTTCCATGTTCTGTCGATGGCCTAAAACGGATTCGTATTCAACGTTTCGAAACTACACAACTTTGACAGCCGTATTGAATGACAAATGAATGTGTTTTTTGTTTTCAAAATGAAAATCTGACAAATACGTTATTTTTGCAAAAAATATTTTTCAAATATCACTTTTAATCGTTTTTGGCATGGCGACAAACAAAATCTTTCTTTGAAAACGATCAAAACATTCGTGAACTTGCATGTAATCAGAATCTGATAAGAACTTCTGAGAAGAATTCAAAACGGCGTCATTAGTTCTGGTTTCGCAATTCCGCTACATGCTGCATACGCAACTTCCATTACAATATTTTTTTACCCTAAATGAGCTATAAGAAGTAACTTCAAAAAAAATGTCAAACGTCCAATTGCATAATTGTACGTTTAATTGTATAATTAACGTATAATTGTATAAAGCCCATAAAGAAGTGCAATCTTGCGCAGTTATAAAACATCTGTTTGGTAATGTATTCACTAATTAAATAATTTAGTTACTGTCGTCTTAGAAATATATATGTAACTGTTCGAAGAATATTTTTTCTTCTTCTGTATAAAGGCTTGAACTTTGTGGTTACATTATTATTAAAATAAGACACAAATTACTTTGTTTTCACCACTTTATTAGATTAAAAAATCTACATGTTTCGAGAACAATGTTCTCTCCTTCAGGATACACAATAATCCTGAAGAAGAGAACATTGTTCTCGAAACATGTAGATTTTTTAATCTAATAAAGTGGTGAAAACAAAATAATTTGTGTCTTATTTTAAATATATATGTATTTAAAATATACAGAAACTAATTAATAAATTATAAAGGTATATATCATATTAAATAATAAGGATAAGGATAATTTTAAAAAAAATCGGGAGTTTATAAATTGATTTGTAATGATTGTAATTATTTTTATATAGGAAAAACATAAAAATATTATTCACAATTTGCTCATCATCGATCATTATCAAATCATCTTTCAGTCATGGATCATTCTTTTGATATTAATAAGGGTTTAAAATTCTTTCATAGAAATAATAGAGGATCACATAATAAATACAGAATAAATAAGATATTTTGGAAATAAGAAAAAATGTTAATAGTAAATTGAATATTATAAATAACCAGGTCCTTTTAACAAATAGTTCTCTTTTAAATTTGTTCTCATATTAATACTTTATTATTTATTAATTTTACATATATTATTTTCATATTTTTATTGTGTATATTTCAATTTTTGATGTTTATTTAAGTGACCACCGGTACTGGAACATGATATTTTCAATTTATATGTGGTATAAATAACGTACATTTTTATTTATTATATTAATAATGTCACCACAAAATTATATTGTACTTTTTGAAGAAGATACATTTTAATTTAATATTTTTTTCACAGGAAAAATGTAATATAAAATGCAATAGAAGCTACGAGAAAAAGTGCTAATTTGCCAGACGATCACCTTATAATACTGTGCATATTTTCAGTAAAACATTAATTTTTTTTGTATGTTTTATCTTCATGAAAAATATTGACTTAATATCGATGGATACGTAAACACTGTTTTCTCTTAATATCAAGGAAATAATCTCTTAAGAAAAAAATCAGTGGCGTTGCAAGAAGTTAAACCCTCGCGCAAGCAAATAAACCTTCTCTCCGAATATTGTAAAAAAAAAAATTTATTGACCATATTCAAAAAGTAATTATTATAATTAAGGAAAAATTATAGAAGTCTCATAGAGACGAAGCTAATTTATATGTGAGAAAAGTAGATGGAAGTGGATATAAGAGACTTATAAAAGAGACTATAATTTATCCATAATTAATTAATCATCCCTCTGGGGACAAAATCCAGTAACTGTGTTCATAGAACCAACAGAGATTAGGAAATGTTCCCGGTAAAAACGTTATAAATATAAAAATATATTTTCAATAAATAGATCCTCCATATATTATTTCTAATTTGTTTATAATATCATAGAACCAATGTACGTTCTTAAAATTTATCTTCACAATAAAATAAGTTTTCATTAAAAATATATATTTTCGCTGTTTCATAAAAGTGTCACAAAAAATTTAAATCTTCTAGTTGAATGTGTCATCATAAATGACACATTTAAATGGGAAGTCTTACAAATTAAAGTTATGTTACTTAAAGTAAAAATAAAATGAAATAAATAATTACAAGATTATGTTAGATTAAAATTATTCTGGCCGTGTGTAATTACATAAATTATAAAGTATAGTTTTAGTCAGACATGCAGACACCCCATACATAAACAATGAAATGGAAAAAAAATGGGACCGTAAGTATGTTCGAAATGTAACATCATTTTTTTACAAAGCTTTGAAGTAAACAGAAAAGGTCTTTCTCGGGGGAGAAGTGAATTAACGTTTTGCCTTATTGTTCTAGATGCATATATACATGGGCCTCCGGGAGATAACTCAAGATGACCGGGTGACTACGCCACTGCGAACGATTAAAAACTGCTGTAATATCGGAATAAAATTAATTCAATTTTGTATATCAGAAGAAATATTGCAGTACGAAAAAGAATACACGTTAACGTTTCGATCAGCAATATAAGCGTTGTGTTAAAATTTTCATGAGCTTTTTTAGACGTCGTTGGCTATGGTAATAAGCTATGGTAATAAGCCTTTGCCACAAAGCTACGCTTTTATTTACGTGTAATTGAATATTGCATACATTTATATGTTCTCACTGCCGTAGCTGGCGGCCGATACATAAAATAAAAGTACGTCATTTTTGATGGATTAAAGCTAGTAATAAAATAAATATATATTACGTTTGAATACGCAAATACATAAATAATACAATAGAACTTACAGAAAAGTTGTAAAAATGTATCATGGATTATTATTGAAAAATAGAATGGGTTGGTTGCAGCCGTTTTGTTTTTTTAGAAATTTGAACCGTCTGCATTTTTGCACGTGTCGCCAATCTTTATTTATACTTATAAACACAAACAGACGCATCAGCGCTGTGCCGGGAGCTGAGTCATGCCACCCAACCTGCATTCTTTGCCGGCAATTATTTCAGGCTGTACCTATATCAAACATGCCGAGGCCTCTAGCGGCGTACCGCAGGGATAACATTAAGGGACGATTTTATTTGTATTATTTATCAATGATTTAACGTTTATAAAATGAAGTCTAAAAACAAAGGTAGCAATATCCAAAAAATGTCCCCGACAATTACTATTACAGAATGAACTGAATTCGAGATTTTGTAGAAAATATATCTCTATTCCTTCCAAAATCGATTTCCAAATCACTATTTATGACAGTGTATCATATACGCTAGTAGTATATAAAGCAAAAGCAACTGTATCCACTTCATTCAACTAATATAAAAGATGCATATATTCAATTTTTAATTGAATAAATAAATAATTCTAATTTTTATTATGTGATGCGGCGTCTGCATTTCTTCCTAAACATGATAATAATTATTTTTAAATAAATCATCACTTCATTTGACACCACTTTAATAATATTTATCTAATTAGATTATTGTATTATTTTAGTACTTTGAAAATAAGAAGTTTTGTGTATTTTTTTTCCTATTTAATACTTTTTTGATATAATATAATAACATATATAAATTTCATAAAAATTTCTTGAATCATGTCGTAGTCAAATATACCACCAAATAACCTATGCTTAAGAAAATGTAGATGTATTGTGAACACAGAACCCACGGTAAAAGAAGCCACCAAGATGTACCACATTTTTATTTTTATAAAATATTTTAGATATTTTCAATATCTGATATTGATTTTATCTCTGAAAAAACCCCTTATCTTATTGAAAAATATAAATATTGTTGAAGCACAATGTATTTATTTTATTCTATTATGCGTTAAATAATATTTAATGTTTTTCACCGTTAAAAAATTATAAATATTTCCAATGGAATTTTTTATTTATTTATTTATTTCAAAGTAAATTGCAATTAATAATAATAAAAAGCAAGAAATTCAATTCAAATCCAAATAAAAAAATATTTCTCCAAATTATTTATTTATTTATTTATAGGGAAAATTAACAGCACATGTATATATTAACAAATGTAAAACAACAATCTCTTTCCTTTTCTCTTTTCTTGAATGTTGGGGTAACAATAACAAAATAACAATCTTGTTATTTTCAGAAAACGGATCATAAACCTTATATTATTATATAACTAGCTGTAAAATGACGGTATTTTAACATGTAGTTTCCTAAAAAATGAATTTATTTATATCTATATAAAAAAAGAAAAATAAAAAAGTTTTTGTATTATAAAGAAGTTGCGGACGTCATACGAGGTTACGACGGACGGAAGGATGGACCGACGGAGGAACAGACAACGAAATTATTATAATTGGGATATTATTTAAATTACTTGATTTATTCTATCATAGTAAAATAGTCGTATCACCATCTATGAATATGTTTATTTCTGGTTTGAAAAACGCATGAATTCAGTTAAAAAATAAAATAAAAAATCCCGGCCTGAGAACCGAACTCTGGTCTCCCGCGTGACACGAAAAATAGACTAAGAGCCAGCCACCGCCAGACTTATGTTATAGTATCAAATCTGAAATAATTTCTGTAGATGTAGGTAAAAAGGTTTGGATATTATGACAAACGATTTCGTTTTTTTTTGCAAATACTTGTTTTACTTTTACTTACTGTAATGTTACTGTAAAGTTACTGTGAATACTGTAATGATAGTCCAACGTTTTACAAAAAATAAGTCAGAAATATTGAAAAAAAAAATGCAAACTTTGATGTCGCAAATCTCCATAACTATTGATATTAGGTCATGATAGCTTGAACATTTTCGACTCATAATCACAGCAGGAATATAGTCCTGCGAGGTTATTAATGTTTTCCAAATAACCCTGTATATACTAACACTTATCCAAGTTACGTAGGTACCATATCAAAATTAGCAATGCGCCTGTTGAATATATATAACTAACCCAAATGTTATACAGATTGCAAATACAATTAACAGTAGGCGTAATCCAAATATGCGCGATAAACTACTGTATATATAACATCCATACAGACTATCATTTAGTGATGCTCAAATCGTTATTTTAATTGGTTTCACAAACTGTTATTTAGGATTTGTATCTGATTGTATCGGTGATTGGTAACAGAGAGTGATTGTCCGTCGAATTGAAAAAATCTATTAACAATCGATTCAATCAGATGCAAATCTCAAATAACAGTTAGTGCGCCACCGGTTTAAATACCATCACTATCGTCATTTATGATCAAGGAATCTTGGAAACAAAAGTATCTAAACAATTTTTTTTTGAATTTTCGTTCACATAATAATAATCTGAATTGGAAAAGCCAAAATTAACCGTCCATGGCAACTTGCTGACAGATCAAAAATTTGGTTTAATATTTATTGTTGATGATTTTTATGAAGATTATAAGGATAAGCAGCTATTAATAATTTCTAATGTCCGTCCGTAACTTCGTATCCAATAGTTGATCTCATTCCGATTTCAAAATTAGTATGATTTCAAAATTGTTATTTAATAAAATGAAAATATTGACTTTATGCTTTATTTATAAAATAGTTTTATTTTTATTTTTATAGATGTTTTTATAAAATTTCAATTTAATGAAAATTAAAACTATTAAGTGCATCCATTGCTACATTGCATAGGTTATTGGTGTTAATCATTAATTAAAATGTATAATTATGTGTGTAACAATGTCCGTCGCTAACGCAACCAGATGGCAGAAATAATAATGATGTATAATATAATAATGAGGCGTAAGAAAAAAAAAAACTATTCTCTATCTAATAATGTACATCGCTAACGTTATAAAGACGCTACGCTAATCTAGATAGCGCTATTCTTACAGACTTAACTGGCGGCCGAAATATACATATATATAAAAAAATATGTATTTTTTGCGAGTTGTAGTTAATAAAATATTATTTGGTTACATTTCTTGAATTGAATTTGATACAACTGATTAATTATTTTTGTTATAAATTAACTTTGTTTAAACCACTTATTTATTGAATAAAATCAACATGTTTCGAAGCCAATGGCTTCTTCGTCAAATAACAATTGTAACAATTATAATTATGTTACCACAAAATAAATTTGCTACATTTGAAGAAGAAGATTAATCATTTTATTTAAACAAATCGACGTTTTTAAACTAATACTCTCGATTTTGTAAAAATATTTTGTGAATTAAACATTACGGTTTGACATTTCAAAAATGAACACAATTAAATTTTTTCCACCACATGAATAACATTTTCCAACAACAGGGTACCGAGTAATTTTTATTACCCTGGTGACGGAAATGGAATTTTCCGTAACTGTTGTTTTTCATATAAAACTCTTGTGATGATATTTAAAGTTAGTTGTATAAATTTCACTGATATTTTTTATGAAATTTAAATTACAAATTAATGCCCGGCTCGATGCTGACTTTTTCTGGTGACGTGGGCAGATAAGGTATATGTCAATAAATATTATATGTATATATGCAGGTTATTTGTCTCATAGCTTATACGCCTTTTTTAAATACTGTTTGAACTGTGAATAAATAATTTTTGCAATGCACCGTACGCATACAAATAAATAAAAATATATCGATATTTTTACATGCATGTTTTGACCCAAAATATATACTTTAAAAAAAAGTAACCCATAAAAACCAAGTTTTTACAATACTCCCTTTCTCATTTTCGAATTTTGTGTCTACCATATGCGTCGGAATCTCCATACAACTTACTGATTTGTACGAAAAAACCGTTAAAAATTTGAAAAATCCAAAATTATACTATAATTATTATTTTTTTAACGAAAATTTGATAGAACTCCTTGATCGTCGCACGCGTCTACTTGCAAAGTTTCAGCTCGATTGGATCACGGGACAAGGATTAAAAATCGATCCAAAGTTTTTTCGTCAAGCAAGCAAGCAGACGACACGAGTTAAAAGAAAGGAAGTAAAAAACTAACCCAAAATACCAAGTTTTTACAATACTCCCTTTCTCATTTTCGGGTTTGTGTCTACTATATGCGTCGGAATCTCCATACAACTTGTATGAAAAAACCAATAAAAATTTGAAAATTCCAAAATTATATTACAATTATTATTATTTTTTAACGAAAATTTGATAGATGTTTTTGATTCCGTGACATTATCGGGCCGCCGGCGCCGTTGGTAGTAATCAAACTTTTGTAATGATTCCAATTTGAAAAAAAAACATTAAAATTTCAAAAAATCCAAAATTATACTATAATTATTATTTTTTAACGAAAATTTGATAGATTTCTTTGACCATCACCACGAGCTGCTTGCAAAGTCTCAGCTCGATTGGATCACGGGAAAAGGGTTAAAAATCGATCAAAAGTTTTTTCGTCAAGAAAACAAGCAAGCAGACGCCACGAGTTAAAAGAAAGGAAGTAATATAGAGGTATAATTATCAGCTGTGAAATCTATGTATCCTATTTCTTGAGAAGAAATATAGATGTCTCAAGCATAGTCCCATCAAATATATTACATGTTCTTAGTTTTGAAACATATCTATGTATCTCTCAAAAATTAGATAAAATAAAAATGTGTGAATTTTCTTACAGTGGAATTGTGAAAGTTGCATTGTGTAGAGTTGTAAAGTGATCACTTAAGCTAGTTTATACAGGTCTTAAACCCTTGGATATCCTGTAAAAATACTTGATACATGTTTCTCATACGAATAGCTTCATCTATAATTAATCTTAAAAAATATCTGTGCGTGCTAACGAGGCATCGGCAATAATCGCGTTTCATTGGTTACCATTACCCGAGGATTGGACTTGTGACACCCAAAACCGTGGCACTGTAGAATATTCGTGTCACCCAAAACCCGAACCAATGACACGCGTGTCATAGGTTCGCCATCGCAGATCTAGGGGTTAAGACATTTACTTCCCTAGTGATCTTGTGGTCGGAGTATCTAGCCTTGTCGGTACGTACTCGTAAGTTAGTCCTGTATTCATAGCTCAGATATTTAGCAAAGCTATATATAATAAAAATATTGAGGTAATACGTACTCCGTATAGGTGTACAACTATATTAGGAATGAAAAAAAAACATTTTATAACCAAAATCTAGAAACGTTAAAAAAATAATTTCATGTAATTTCAGGGGTTATTTATACGATATTATTACGGGATACGGGATAATTATACTATCACTCCATTCCTGTATCTACATTTACGTCACCCTCAAGAGTTTTTTTCCTCCTATTTGCATGTCGCTAGGTTCGAAATAATACAGAATTAATATCTAAATTACCTTAACCTCCGTATCTATCATACCTAAACTAGCATAGAAGTCTTCCATTTTATTTAAAATCCTACCCTTACATACTCGAAAAGATCCAGGTGGCGTCATTTTTCTATACAAAATAGTCAAACCCAAAGTAGTCTGTACTTATTTACTCAGATGAATATTGATTCGAGTTTTATCCAGAATAACCAGAACTTACTGTAAATAACCTTATAGTCTTACATACTTACAACTGCATACAAAATACATTTTTTGTCATAGCCTCCCTGCACTTCAACTTCGACTTCAAGCAACTTGACTTATTCAACACTACTATTTGTCAGGCAATTTTTCAACTATTATCCAACTGTTTGGACAATAGTCTCTGGTTTTTGGGCTATCTAAATATCAATGGACACGTAGTTCTCTGCGTATGTCAAAGTTGCAGCGAACTAGTCACAAGCGGTACCTGTCCAACCCTGTACCATGTATCTATACTCGACCCAGAGTTTTGTTTATATTAACACAATAAAAATCTCTGCGATATAAACAGGGTAGAGCTAGAGAAATGACGACACCACACCAGTCGGGCTTCTGCTGTAAGATCGGGCAGACATTATTTCATCATTTCTCTTTGTCCGATCATTTAATTATTTACATACGTGTTTGATATTTTTAACCATTTCTTATATAATTAATAATTTACTCATTTACACACTGGAACCTGAACATTTCATTTACTCCCGGAGCCTATCTCCGGTTGAGAAACAAACATCAAATACCAATCGCTCTTTCATTCCAACGACCCGCCAATCTTCTCTATAGAGATATTTTGTGGACGTATTTTTATTGCGAGTTATAAGAATTTACAGCCGGCTGGCAGAATAACGAAAGCTGACTTTATCGAAGATCATCACTATGGTGGATCACCGAGAGAATCTGGCAAATGTTAATTTAATATATCTCCCCTCCCACGCGGGAGGGGGTGGCCAACGTCACAGCTCAGTGACGGCAAATATAGACAGGAACCGAACGCTGGCCGGTATAAGCTGTCTCCCAACTTTTCCACCGAGATAAAGTTGGCAGAGCACTCTTATGTCCTGGGGGGAAGAAAAGCTCCCTAAAGGCGAAAGATCCTTCGGCATAGAATGTGGAAAGCGAAAGGTAAACTACCAAATTAAAGGCCCATCGACGCATCCCAAGAAACAACAAGCGTGGAAATCGAGTGCTTGTTGCAGACCAATCTTAGGATTGCGACCCAAAAAAAAGAGAATTTTCGTAAAACCAAATTAATTAATCAACTAGAAAGACATACAGAATAATCTAATTCACGAAAAAATATTTGGCTACTACCGGGATTCGAACCCGGGACACCTCCTTTCCGGGGCCGGAGCTCTAGCCACTTCAATTAATAAAGTGAGAATTACATAAAAGGTCTATATATTCACGGAAATGTACAAGGATCCTATAGCTTAGTGGTTAGAGCACCGGCCCCGGAAAGGAGGTGGCCCGGGTTCGAATCCCGGTAGTAGCCAAATATTTTTTCGTGAATTAGATTTTTCTGTATGTCTTTCTAATTGATTAATAAATTTGGTTTTAAAAATTTCACAGAACTTTGATCTGAAAAATTACAACTTCACAAATATGAATGTGTTCTTAAATATGAGAATTTTTGTATTCAAGCTTCCCAGAATCGACACACTTTTTGCAATCCTTTATTTATTTCTTTCTCTTTAATTTATTTATCTGCTTACAATTTCCTATTATTAACTTCTCTTGCTACTCAAATTATATATAACTAACTTCCCCGCGCGGTTTCGCACGCGTCATATTTTATCAAAATATATGTTATCGCGAACTTTTTTAGAGAACCTTTTGAGTTTTACAACTTCTTTATAGAAAGTTTTTAAATATCTCGTACACCTTTAAGGTAGCGTTCGTAAAAACGCATCGCTCGATCATTTTTTCGTCGAATTTAGCTGTAAAATAGGTCACCACGAAAAGTCCTTTTATTTTAACGGGATAATAATATATAACCTATAACCACCCTGAAAGTCCATTCTAAATATAAGTTAAAGAATTTTTAAAATCGGATGAGTAGTTTCGGAGATTATCTCCTACATTCAAACTTGTAAACTTAACAAACTTTGCCTCTTTATGTATTATAGTATACATTACTGTCACTATTTTGTAATTAATCTTTAGTTAATCTAGTGGATTCATGTAAATAATATACCTAATATTATTTAATAGTTTATTCGAATAATTTGAATGAATCCCCAATGAAATAGTCTTGAAAACTAATTATTATGAAGCTTAAAATGTAGATATTAAATAACGAAATACCCTATGTAGGTACCTACATAATTTTCCTATCAGAAATTTAACTTTTTTCCGACTTCATTTAAAAAAATTTATACACATGAAACACGAATAAAATGTTGATATTTCCCCGAATTCTCAGGGTACAAAAATTGTTATTATCTATATCTGAACGTAAAATAGACGCGACGTCTTAATTCGACGTCAAAAATCTCAACGCAAAGTAGACGGAAAATTCTATGAGAAATAATTATATCTGTCAAATAACATCACATCAAAATTGACGAAGTGTATAATATTATATATAATAGTTGCCAGGACACGAATATTAAAATGGTAAAGCAATTAGATGTTCTGAGAAAAGAGGATATAATATATAAGCTTTTGGCAAATATATGTATACGTATATATTAGGTCCTTACATATGAAATTGGCGTTTTGCCGTACTGGCAAATTTGATCTCAAATATCTTCTCTTTGGTTAGGAATTCCAAATCCAAATTTATACAGCTATTTACTCATGTATTTGTGTTTTGAAAATTATAATTCATTTGTTTTTTCCTCAATTGTTTTTTTCTTTGCGTCACTCAGTTTACAAAATGAAAAACTTGAAATATCGCGTTATTTACGAGTACGAGTTCCACCGTGGCACCAGTGCTGCAGAAACGGCTCGAAGGATTAATGATGTGTATGGCGACGGTGCCGCAAAAGAAAACACAGTGCGTTTTTGGTTCCAACGTTTTCGTTCTGGAAATTTCGACCTGCAGAACAAGCCCCGTGGACGGCCGGAGACCAAAGTTGATAATGAAGAATTGAAGGCTATTGTGGAAGCGGATCCATCGCAAACCACATCCGAGGTAGCTGCAGGCTGCGGTGTTAGTGATAAAACTGTTTTAATCCACTTGAAGCAAATTGGTAAGGTGAAAAAGCTTGAAAGGTGGGTACCTCACGAATTGAGTGAAGCAATCAACAAACGCGCGTTGACTGCTGCGTTGCATTACTCAACCGGCACAATAATGAAGGGATTTTAAATCGAATCATTACCTGTGATGAAAAGTGGATCCTGTACGATAATCGGAAGCGCTCATCGCAATGGCTGAACCCTGCCGAACCAGCCAACCATGCCCCAAGCGAAAATTGACTCCAAAAAAGTTACTTGTGAGCGTTTGGTGGACTAGTGCTGGTGTCGTTCACTACAGCTTTCTTAAATCTAGCCAGACGATTATGGCAGATGTCTATTGTCAGCAACTGCAAACCATGATGGAAAAGCTAGCTGTTAAACAACCGAGGCTGGTTAATCGCTCTAGGCCACTGCTGCTTCATGATAACGCTAGACCACACACTGCACAACAGACGGCTACCAAATTAGAGGAGCTTCAATTGGAATGTCTAAGACATCCACCGTACTCTCCGGACCTTGCCCCAACAGATTACCATTTTTTTCGAAATTTGGATAACTTCTTGCAAAGGAAAAAATTCAACTCCGATGGGGCAGTCCAAACCGCCTTCAAAGATTTTATTGATTCCCGTCCGAATGGTTTTTTTAGTAAAGGGATCGATGAACTACCTATGAGATGGCAAAAGTGCATAGATAGCAATGGTACATACTTTGATTAAATAAATATATTATAATAAAAGAAAATCGGCTTTATGTTCCTCCCATACTAAACGTCAATTTCATATGTAAGGACCTAATATGTATCTCTCCGTTGGAATTAAACACCGTTACTGGACTATTCTGTAATTTGAACTTTTTTGCCACTGGAATATTCCACGAGTAGGTACTTTTCGAATATAATAATTTAATAGGACGCTGTGAATATCTTGAGCAAGTGTGCCAAGATATGAATTGTGCCTCCTACACAGAGCTGAAGAGGATCGCCGGAGACCGAGCGGAATGGAGAAGGAGAAGTGCTTTGGTGCAAACCAATCCTACGATTGAAACCCAAGAAGAAAAAGGTCCTTTTTTACTCCCTTTATATTAACTCGTGGCGTATTCTCGTCTTCTTGTCTTCTTGTCTGACAAAAAAACTTTGAATCCATTTTAAACCCCTTTCCCGTGATCCAATCGAGCTGAAACTCTGCAAGCAGACTCGTGGCGACGATCAAGAAGATCTATTAAATTTTCGTTAAAAAAAATTAATAAATATTTGGATTTTTCAAATTTTGAATGGTTTTTTCATACAACTTATCAAGTTGTATGAAAATATTTCAACGCGTCTGGTAGACGCGAAACCGCATTATAGTATAATTTTGGATTTTTGGAAATTTTTTATTACTCCCTTTCGTAGCGTCGCCCGACCGAAGCCCAACGCGTAGGTTAAGCGAAAAAAAATTCTTCAACTAGTAAATGCGAAAGGGAGTATAATAAAAACTTGGTTTTTATGGGTTACTTTTTATTTACACCGTTTCACAGTTCGCTTGTATTTAGCTGTTTCTATGTCTTCGCTTTCTGTCGTTAATTACAGCTATCCAACCAAGACTGTCTTGAGCGTGATGCCGTCGCTGCCTGTATGGAGAACGTTCTTCTCGATTCTTCTTTTACATTCTCGCGAATAATTTATGAAATTACTCGCTTTCAGAATCTTGTAACAATAATAAAAACATGGTATAACGTCTGACCTGATGATGAACCCTACAATGTGATCCGAAGTATTAGCCAGGTCGGTCGTATACATATGGCATCATATCCAAGAGTATTGGGAATGGCTGAAAAAATTTGAGACCATTTTAAGGTTTATATATTTACGCAACTTTTCTTAATTGTAACATTTGATAATTTAAGGTATTAAAATTTTAATTTAGGATAACTTATAGAAGTCTCATAGTGACGAAGCTAATTTATATATGAAAAAAAAAATAACCCATAAAAGTTTTTATAATACTCCCTTTCTTTGTAAAATATAACAACAATTAAAGATGAATTAAAACATATAACATAACACTAAACTTACAGTGATTTAATATATTTCTAAAATGTCAGATATTTTGAGCTTTGATAAGACACTTCATGCTTTGAAGATTAAATTCTAAAAACATTTGTCTGTCAATTTAGATTTTCGACATTCGTAGTGAAGTACCTGTTATGCATACCGACGGATTAATCAAATTTAGAAAATATTCCGCGACGTTATCGGGCCGCCCCAATCAAACTTTTCTAATGATTCCAATTTGAAAAAACCAATAAAATTTCTAAAAATGCGAAATTATATTATAATTTTTTTTTTTTTAACGAACATTTGATAGATCTTCTTGATCGTTGCCACGACTCTACTTGCCAAGTTTCAGCTCTATTGGATCACGGGAAAAGGGTCAATAATCGATCCAAAGTTTTTGTTGACGGCAGGCCGGCAAGCAAGCAGACGCCACGAGTTAAAAGAAAGGAAGTAAAAAGTGGATGGAAGTCTCTTGTATAATGACTCAGGGCTTATAACCTGTATGAGCTATCTTAAGTATGTCGTAAAACTGCTGTGCAGTTTGGCATATGTTTAATGTAATAAATATTTTAAAAAAGATTAATTATTAAATATAAAAAAAAGTGATCACTATACACAATTGCAATGTTCACCAATTCCATCGTGTTTTTACAAAATTTGAAATCCACAAATTATCAAATTTTTAAAGTTCTATATATATTTTCGAACAAAAAACTTTTTATATATTACTATGGTCTCTGCTAGAGACATCTGTTGATTTTTTCTCATTAGCAATTTAGTACATACCTACAGCTTTCGTAATTAGTAATCATACCTGTATTTTTTTTAGAAATATTCCTTTAACGTATATAAGATATTTTTTCGAATTCTTACGTATGTATGGAAGCCCTGAGCCATCGTATAAGAGACTTCCATCCACTTTTCTCATATGTAAATCAGCTTCATCTCTGTGAGACTACTATGATTTATCCTTAATTAATTAATCATCCCTTTGGGGACAAAATCCAGTACCTATATTCTTAGAACATACTTTCATATAAAAATATTGTTTAGTAATAAAATTTTGGTTAACGTATCTACGATATGAAGAATTAGGCCGAAATGAAATAAATGTATGGAAAATGTAACGGAAAAGCGTGTGGAAGGGTGAGAAGTCAATTATCGGAATCCTACAGGTGCGCTTCAAGTGAAACCGGGCGAACTTTTCCTCGCAATAATCTCATCCACCTCGGGAAAACTCCGGAGCGCCCCGACCGCCGTCGGACTTTTCCGAAGCGCGAAATGTTTTACTACTTACGCGAAAGCTCCGACGATTTCCTTCAGTACCCCGCGGTGATTCACGAGGGGAGGAGCTTTCGCCGGCGCCGCGCTCTCCCGCCAAGTTCCGCAAGCTTTACGTCTCTCGTCGCCCGTCGCGTAGTTTTGTTTTCAAACTTTGAGCGCGAGTCGCCATGGAGAAATAAATACGTCTGTTGCGTTAGTGCCGCTTTCTGTGGACATCGATCAAGCCGATCGCGGTTATGGCACTTTATACGGCTGATCGTAAAAGGTAGGAAGCTATTTTATTTATTTTAGATCCTTGCATTTATGGGGCGATAAGAGCGAGCTGTTGGAGATTCATTACCGAAATCACTCGACGATTTCTGACAATATTGGCAGGGTTTAGTACTGGGAACACTTCCGGAAACGCATTTCATCCATTAATATGATTTTTATAATTGAAATTATACGCAGTCTTTATCTTTTAATAAAAATATATTAATGGTTTTAGTTACACTGTAAAATATATGAATGAGCATTTTAATGCAATACTAAATAATCACCATTATAATGAAGTTGATTTATTACTTACAAGTGAAAAATGTATACCTGTATTCTTGAAGTCCAATTTCTCCTAATTTTTTTTTTAGACTTTGCGTTGACATAATATTGCACTTAATAACTATTATGCAAATATTATTAATTTTTATATACAATTATCCCATTAATACAATTTTAAATTGATATAATGTTTACTTAATAAGCATATTTATTTAATCTAACCTAACATAATTGCTATTGAATATCTGATCTAAATTTGCAAATCAATTAAATGCCATTACATGTTCTGAGAACACAATTACTGAATTTATCGATAGAGGGATGTTTATTTAATTTAGATAAATTATAGAAATATTACGGAGATGAAGCTATGAATTTGAGAAACGTGTAAGGAAGTCTTAATATACGAAGGCCCAGGGCTTACAACCTGTATGAGCTGGCTTATGTGATCACTCTACACCAGCGGTTCCCAACCTGTGGTACGCATACCACCGGTGGTACGCGAATGGATAGTTGGTGGTACGCGAAAATAATCAGTAATGGCGGACATAAAAAGTATAAAAATATAATTTAAACTATGCGTATTATAATCTTAAGCAAAATTTTCATAACTATTATTTTCGATAATAAATAAAAAAATTTCGGTAATAGAAATATTTTTTTAATACAATTTCATTGATATTATTTTATTTAAAACAAAAATGTAAATTTGTAAAAATGAAAGTGTAAATTGTCTCATTTTCATCATAAGAATTTTAATATTAACCGTGTATAATTGATTTTATATACGCATATTTTATATAAATATCGGTATTTTTGGAAAAAAATTGCCTGCGGCGCATTTCATTTTTTCATACAAATAATTTAATTTAATTTTTAAAAAATAAAAAAAAAATACTTAATGTCCTGGTTTTGAATTTCGACAAGAAATAAGCTTCGGCACGTTTTATTTAAAAAAGAACATTGTGATATGTTAAGTTGAAATGTCTCATTTTTATTAGAAAAAACAAAACCTTTGGTATTTTTTTTAAACTTAAATAAATTGAGTTCTGGGAAATACAGTCACCCTATAAAATTTATAATGCAAATAGAATAACAAATTTCTCGAAAAAAAAAAATTTTTACGATGTGGTACGATTAAGCGTAATGTACTACCAAGTGGTACGCGAGCCAAAAAAGGTTGGGAAAAGCTGCTCTACACAATGCAACGTTCACCAAATCCATTGTAAGAACATCCAAACATATACATACGTGAGCCAGCTAATAGAAGTTGTAAACCCTAAAGACTTCCAGACACATTTATCATATTCATAGCTTCACTTCTGTGAGACTTATATAATTTATACTATTTAAATAAATAATTAACAATATTTTTATATGTATGCTCTGAGAACACAATTACTGGAGTTTGTTCACAAAAGGATAATTATTAATTAAGATAAATTATAGAAGTTTCACAGAGACGAAGTGTACGGAAGTCTATTATATAGAGTGGCCCAGTGGTATAATGAAACATTCACCAATTACACCGAAAGAATATCCACACAAAAATATAAATAAAAATTTAAGTTTTGTTAGGTTAGGTGAGTAAGGTAATATTATGAGAATTTTTAAATAAGGACATAGGATAAAATGTCATCATATATTTTTGTCGGCACTCTTCTTGTATGAAAACTCCTGGACAGTCTCCTGACTTATGTGGGCTATCTTCGTTTCTTTGTAGATGTTTGACCACCAATTTTCTTGAGGTCTTCCACGCTGTCTTCTGCTAGTACATTTTGAGGTCGTCTGGTCTTCTACGTGACCATAGCATTAGAGTCTGGCTTCTCTATGATTGATGCAACCTCAAAAGTTCCTCCATAAAAACAACTATATAAATGTTAACACTATAACAAATCAACTCAATTTATTTTTATATATAACATTTACATAAAAACATACATTCAAATTGTAAATATTATAAATGATGAATTAACTTTTATTGTTTCAAACATTTTAATTGACGTATATGATTCACATAAAAGGTGTAGGAGAATTCGGCTTCGGAAAACTCGATATTGTTCAACATAGTAGCTCTTCTAACAGGCATAACCATCGGCAGGTTGGTCCTGTATATTGGAATGTGAAACATTCTATGCTGACGCTGTCTAAGGTAATTATCAGGAACATACAAAGCAATGCTCCGCATAATCTCAGTGTCAGGGTTCGAAAAAATCCAATTTTTATAATAAAAATCAAATAATCGGATCCGATATATATATCAAAAATTGGATATATATCCAAACTTTTTTTCTCCTTTTTTACACACGTCGATTAATACAAACTCGAAATAATTAGGAAGTTTATTTTTTATTTTGTATATGAATTATTATTTATTAAATAAGTAAATGAATTATTTCTTATATATGCAATATTATATATTAGTTATAAAAATGCTCTTTCTAATGTAGTGTTACGGATGTTTGTTTCTTTGTGTGAAATAAAAAACGGATTATATGAAACAAATGAAACGAAAATACAACTAGCGCCATCTAATAACGACCGGAGATTTAAAAAAAAACTACCTGTAGCATTTTTTAAAATACAACTAGCGCCATCTATTAACATTTGCAGAAAGTTTTCTTGGATATATATCAAAAATAAAAATCGAGCCATAAATATCGTGATATGTATCGTGATATGTATCGTGATATATAACATGATATTTATCCGCGGATATATATCCTCTAACCCTGCTCAGGATTATCGATCACACCGTGCAACAATCGATGAAAATGCGTAATCAAAAACACATTCCCTCTAGTCTCTAAGCTATTGTAGCGAAGCGTACCCCGGAGAAATTCAGTTGGGTGAAGCCAAGGGTAATGCCCGTACTCTCTATTAATAACATTTATAATGGTTAAATAAATATTCCGGAACATTGTCTAATGAAAAGTGATATAGATACGTTATTTGAAACTTCTGCTTTTACAATGAATGTAGTTGAATGTTAAAATATTAAACCGTTACACCTACTGCGTGGGTATCCAATATTATCTTCTCTTTAGTCCATGTTTTGTTAGGGTTCCCTCCAGGTTACTTGTACATAAATTACCGCCATGAATGAACCCCTTGAAATGCAGAAACAGAAACGCCTACGTTACTATGTAAAATATTTTGATTATGTTTAAATTTTTCAAGAACACATTACTGAATTTTATTCCCAGTGGGATATCATTGATCAAGATATATTATAGATGCGTCATAGAGATGAAGCTATTTTTTATATGAGTAAGTAGGTAAGGATGTTTTTTGGGTGTTTAGAGGACTTACGACCTATCGTAACGGTAACCAATTCCACCCGTTGTAGATTATCACATCTATCAACTTTTGGAAGTTGTATATTTGTGAACCTTGCACAACTTGTTTCATATATGGGTTGTATTCATAGATAATAAAGATTGACATACATATGTAACATCCAAAAATTCATAGATATGATAGTCTATCATTTTTATTATTGTTTATCCCAGCTTGGATTGTGGCGATCTACCGGTCAAATGTTCTAGCTATCTTAATTGAGAACTTTCCATGTGTAGGAGTAATGACTCCATTTCGAGGATATTCCTTATGTTGGTACTTCTCATTCGGTTCGATTGTGTTACCACCCTTATATAATTTATTTCGACAGCTACGATTATCCATCTCACTGTCTCCGTAGAATTAGATTTTTTGTGGCCGTATGTATATTAAAATGACACAGATATAAGCGCAGTCAATTTGGTCTTGAAACTTAACTCGAATTTTTTTATTCCAGCCCTGTGAAGGTTTAGAGGGTTTTTGATGGTTTACAGCTCATTGGTAGATTGAAGATCCACAATGCGGTCGTGTGAAAGAAAGCTTCCCACCCCACCAGGAGAATCTTCTGGTGTTCAAATGTATTATGTCACGTGCATGAAAGTTTTTTTTTATTGTTTGGCAAAGCAAGTAAAATAGGCAGAGAAAATATGGTAATATTGTAATAATTTTCGAATATTGGGACACGCGAAATGGTTTACACAATTATTGCTTATTACTCGATCAATGATCAATGATGGAAAAATTGAACACGTGAGGCGAGAGTTGCACCGAGCCACGCTATTGATACTGGCCTCTCATTGGCAGGATTCTCTAACCTGTTACGGTTAGAATACGCTGACTAGCAGCTCCGATTCATCAGTCTATTTTGACTTCCTGGCTTCGTCGCTAGGGAATTTCACTCAGAGGTATTCAATAAAAGTCAAATAAAATGATAATATTTTAATCAATCAATCAATTATATAAAAAATATTGAAAAATAATTTGTCAAACAATAGTGAAGGCAACTTTGCCCTAAAATTGATGTGTAGTTTGGCGTATGCATGTATGTAATATGTATCAAAAAAAAAAAAAAAAAATATGAATTTTTTTTTTTTTTTTTTTAAAAAAATATTTAGATGTT